>CM027470.1:15162331-15670237 GCA_015776775.1 Magallana hongkongensis
TTTTTAGGTCTTCTCTGCCACAGGAGATGCACCGGGGGGGGGGGGGGGGGGGGTTGACCTCTGACATAGTTGACAGTAGTTTACTACAGTTTCATGTTCCATCTCCGTATTACTATATATCTCATTTAGAGATCAAAGGAATGTGTTATGTAAATTCTTTAAAGATGGAATAGGTGATAATCATCTGCTTAGCTTCTGAATGAGCCGATAAAGTCTCAAATTCTTTAATTGTTTAAAAAAAACACCAAGTGAATTATTATAAAAAACAAGAAGACGGTTATCGACAATTTAAGGCAATACAATCTTACAATTATACCAATTACGTCTTTTTTTGATGAAGGAAAAACATAGAATATATGAATAATTAATAAAAGTTAACACTTTTTAAGTTAAAAGTTAATGAAATAACTTATAATATAGTTTATTTATAAACAGGGAGCGAACGAGGTTTAAGGCGAACGATAATTTTGGCGAACGATAATTAGAGCGAACGGGCATAGAGCGAACGGACAAAGGCGAACATGGAAATTATATTGACATTAATTGAATAATTTACTGAAGTATGATAAACTATTAGTGAACGATTTTTTTCTTTAGAATATCTCTTAAAATCCCATCAAAGTATCTGACCATGGACCCTGAGTACAGCCTTCAGGATGTGTTACGGTGTCATCTCTGTGAGACCCCGGGCCCCGCTGTGTACTGTGCCATTTGTGACAAATATCTGTGTAAAGCCTGTGAGAAGGACCATCTCTCTGATCAATTCAAAGAACACAAAGTGGTGCCATTTGAAAAGAGGAGATATACTCCAGAGTGTCAAAAACATTCCTCAATAATATGTGAACATTACTGTGAGCAATGTGAAATTCCTATTTGTGCAACATGTGATTCCTCTGAAGAACACCATGGCCATAAATTTATTGATATAACTAAAACTATGGATAACAAGAAAGAAATCATACAAAAAGATTTACAAGAACTAGACAAATCCATTTATCTTAAATACCAAGAGATTGCATCCATTATCCCAGTCCAGAAATCTGCTCTGAATGAAAACTCCCAGAAATTAACAACAGAAATCGACAAACATGGAGAAGACTTGCACAGAGAAATAAACACCATTATCAGAAACATGAAATCTAACGTGGAGGAAATGGACACCAAACACCTGGCTGTCTTAAACAAACAGGAAGATGAAATCAAACACACCATTTCTGAAATCACACAGACCATTGCTGAACTGAAGACTTTACTGGACTCCAATGATGTCAGCCGTGTTTCTGCCTACAAATCCAGAAATGATGAATTCAGAAGATTGCCTCCTAAACTCACAGTGTCCTTACCAAGTTTTATCCCTCAGAAGATCAGCAAAGAACAGCTTTATCAACAGTTTGGTTCTCTGTCAGCGTTATCTATCAAAACAGAAGAACATGGCTACACCATGGAATCACAGAGTCCCCTCCCCCGAACAGACCGCTCATTGATGTACCACGGATCATCACACAGATAAAGACTGAGCATAGGGAATTACGCAGTGTGTCCTGTCTGAGTGATGAGGAGATGTGGACGCGTGGTAATGACAACATCATGAGACTGTACAACCTCCGTGGGGAACTAGTGGAGTCAGTCCAAACAAAGTCAGGGAACAATCCACAGGACATAGCAGTGACAAGGAGTTGGGATCTAGTTTATACTGATAACAAAGATAGAACTGTGAACATAGTGAAGAATAAAAAGATAAAGAAAGTGATCAGACTACGGGGATGGAGACCTTACGGTGTTTGTTGTACCTCCTCTGGTGACCTCCTGGTTGTCATGTACACTGATGATGATAAACAAACAAAAGTTGTGTGTTACTCTGGCTCCACAGAGAAACAAAGTATTCAGTACGACGACAACGGACAACCTCTCTATTCATCCGGTGGATTATATAACACTAAATACATCAGTGAGAACAGGAACCTAGATATCTGTGTGTCAGACTGTTGGGCCTGTGCAGTAGTGGTGGTCAATCAGGCCGGGAAACTCCGGTTTACCTACACTGGTCCTCCCTCTACTACCAAGGGATCATTTAATCCACTCGGCATCACAACAGACAGTCAGGGTCGGATCCTGACAGTCGACGGTACCTATAACAACCACCGTATCCACATCCTGGATCAGGACGGACAGTTCCTCCGCTACATTGACAACTGTCATTTACTCGGTCCACGGGGTATATGTGTGGACACCAGAGACAACCTCTTTGTGGCTGAGTTGTACAGAGGAAAAGTGAGGAGAATACAATATAACATGTAAACAAACTGTGTTTATAGTAATCAAACAATTAATTTTTTTTAATCACATGTAACATTAGTGAAGGAAATCCACATTACAAATGAAACAAACCATGATTTATAATAATAAACGGTTCATGATATTGAATTATATTTAAATAAAGTTCTCAACTGACAACAGCTAAATATTACATGTAAATAAATTAAACTTGTATGATAACATGTTTACATGTCAACAGTATGTATTACATCTTGTATGTGAACAAACTACATATAACTGACTGTGTTTACATAATGTATGTCAGCTGACTGATTGTTTTATTCATTAAATGTAAATTTTGTTTATATATTGGGTGTGATTGTCAACAGACCAAGAGTTGTTATTTGAGACTTCAAACATTGCGTGCCATCAAACTTTGTGTGTAATATTAATATTATTATATCCAATATATGTTAAATGTAAATGCAATACAATGTATATTGTTTATATCTGTATTTTAAATAATAAATGTAAATAAACTGTTTAATTATAAAGTGCGGTTGATTACATCAATAACATAGCCTCTTCACTGACATATTACATACATATTTTTTTTTCCTCAGAGGTAGAAAGTTCTTTAACGTTACACTGCTATATAAAAGTACATCATCTCATAGTTAGGAAAACCATCTACCATTGAGAGGAACTATTTGCATTATCAAGTGCTTAATCAGGCGTCAAATAAACAATGAAATGCTTTCATGTGTCATGTTGATATGAAGACAGTGAGAATTGCAGAAAAAATATATTACTCTCAATTGCCTTAGCTGGTTTTATAAAATTGATCATTATTGTCGATCAGCACATTTCATAGAAGTAAAAGCCAATTTTTCCATATATCAAGGTTACCATGGTTACTGTAACTACTTGGAAGTCTGAGGTCAGCCCGTGTAAGTCCATATCTATGAAAGTTTGGATTATTTTGTATTTGATGGTAACTTAGCAACATTGATAGGACGGAATGACCTCAGACTTACAAATAGATATTGTATATGACCATATCTATGGAAAAATTTAACTTCTATGCAATGTACTGATTGAGAAAAACCGATAACTTGCATACTTGCTTTTAATGAATAATTAAGATTAAGGGAGAAATTAAGAGAAAGAGAGAGAGAGATGTAAATATAATTAATACAAGAGGCCCATGGGCCACATTGTTCACCTGAGAAAAAATAGCCATAACAAAATCAGCTTTGTGGAGTCCTATAAAAATATTTGGACAATTTAATAGAAGTGGTCCAATATAAAAATACCTTAAAATTTGACCCCCATTGTCCCCAACTCCCTACCCAAAGGTTCGTGATTTGAAGAACCTTGAATCTACTATATCTGAGGATGCTTCCACACAAGTTAAAGCTTTTCTGGCCAATTGGTTTCTGAGAAGAAGATTTTCTATCACTTTTTTCTAAATATTCCTAAGTAATATGACCCTATCCTAACCCGGGGGATCATGATTTGAAGAAACTTAAATCTAAACTACCTGAGGATGCTTCCACAGAAGTTACAGCTATTCTAGCCGACGCCAGGGATCATTTCTTTAAAAGAAAAGTTAAATATACACTACCTGAGGATGCATCCACTTAATTTACAGCTTTTCTGGCCAAATGATGTTAAGAAGAAGGTTTTTCGTTTTTGTTTTTTTTTTTTTACAAAATACCACCACATTTTTAAAATTGTTAATTATCTCCTCTTGAAAGATGACTTGGCCCTTCATTTTAACAGACTTGAATCCCCTTTACCCAATAATGCCTTGTGCCTAGTGTGGTTAACATTGACCTAGTGGTTCTGGAAAAGTCAATTAAAATATAAAATGTTAATGGACAGACACTCAGACAGACATCAAACAAAAAGTGATCAGAATAGCTCACTTGAGCTTCAAGCTTAGGTGAGCTAAAAAAGTTTCTTTGGGTGATTCATATATGGGCTATGAAGGTAGAAATCATTGCAGAAAAAAATACAACCTGCTGGGTTATTTATGCTTTTTATCGCCAACGCTAGCTACCGTCACACCCGCATGTACCACCAAAGAAAGCATTTCATTGTTTTTTTAAAAATTAATTTTAGAATTTAAAAACTAAAAGTTAATAATTTTATGACTTCATCAGGAAAAAAATACGTTTTATAAAATTTTGGAAAGTAAAAAATTGTATTGTCCTCAACGGGATTCGAACTCATGACCTCCGGATTTGTAGTGAACCCACTTCCCCACTGCGCTACTCTGCATGTAAGACATTGGTAATGGGAAAGAAACTACTATTTTAAAAACTATACTTGATTTTATTGATTACTTCGATAAATAATACGACACAACGTGAAGGTGTCACATACCACATTACTTGTTAAGTAATGAATTTTCCAATTGAATTAATCTATTCATTTAACAAATTTTCAAAAGAGCGGTCCCCATATAATTCGCCTCAGTTTAAATCAGCTAGTACCGGAATTGCATTCTTCTAGATTTACTTTTTTGCGTACTGCGTCATCAAAAAGTCGTGTATAGAGCCACCTTAACGTGTAAAACAGCAGACGGAGAATAAAACTTCCACAATCCCTCACTTAATCGTTTGATTTGTTTTAAAACTGTTAATTTATAGGAAAAATAAATAGAGTTTTTCATGATGTCAAGTGTCATAAACAGTATAATGTCATGTTAATATCTCAGTGGCTTATTTTGACGGACAGAAAAACAACACTTTATTGTTAGCCTCACCTTTTGCCTCATTGTTTCAAGCACTTATTGCATATTGACTAAGTTCTTTTGATAAGGTAGGAATCATTTTATCATTTAGAGGTACACACTAAATTTCTCGACCTATCAGATTTAACCATTTTTATATACTACCAAATAATTGTTAACAGATTTTGTAAATATTTAAAACATACAACTATCAATTAATATCACATCTGCAACACACAGACAATCGTCATAATTATACATAATGCTGTGGTTTCATTAATATTCAAGGGTATCAATTTTCGCGGATAAAGTGAAAACCACAGTTTCAAGGATACGTAAATTCTTGGCCAATGATCCTATCAATACAAAAAGTTATTTCACTTACACTTACTTTCGTGGATCAACTTAATAACGAAATCCACGAAAATTGGTATTAATCGAATATTGATGAAACCACAGTACATAAAACAACATTTGTCTTACATAATGATTAAACCAACATATTTTTTTTTTACTTATATTATATTTCTGACACAAAAGAAGTACAAAGAATATATTTTTATTTACACATTGACCCTATCTAAAATTGCTTATATATATTCACATCTAACATTATTTATAATATAGAATATCTGTTCCAAGACGCAGGGAAGCTTTGTTCATTTTGTTGCCCTATGCCATCGATAGCCAACGGCGTATAAGTCCATGTCTTTCCTGTGAACTCGGGGCAAAAATTCTGGGACGTCGATTGAGAAGCAATAAATGTGTTAAATAACATTTTAGGCAGTTAAGGTAGACAGTGCTTTTGACATTGTGTGACAATTAATGTCTCGACAATTTGAAAATTGTTTACATCTGGTTCTTTGAAATTTTTCATGACTACTTTATGTAATATAGTTTACGTAAAGCACATGACTCAGTGGTTATAGGCGTTAGACCAGTAGCCAAAAAGGTAGCTGCGTCACTGCTATCATTTGATGTTGTGTGTTGTCCACTTAGCCAAGGCACTTAAATCTACATTGTCTCATTCCACACAGCTGGAATTGGGCAATTGCTTATGCTGGGAGTTAACCTGCTGTTGACTAGTGCCCCAACCAGGGAGAGTAAAGACTCTCATTAGCTTATCACTACGCAAACCGGGGAATAGTAACGGTCTTACACGCCTTAATGGCACGGAAAAGGGGTTTAACTATTTAATATGCAGAATATTTGAACGCAAACTTTTTTTCCGAGAGGACCATTAAACAGCTTCCAATGTGTTTCAACATTTGTCATGGAATTTGAATAAAATTATCCTACGATTAATCAGACGAAATATTCATTCATAAATTTATATATAACACATGCCTCCTTGGTTAAACGGGTTTTCTTTTAATGAATACGTTATGTTTATGTTTATGTTTGATATTTGATTTTTTTTAAAGCCACTCCACCCCCACTCGACTACAACGAGGTAATCACTCGAGTCCACACATACGCCCCATGGACTGTTTAAATTACAGCTGTCAATGTATCGGAGGAACTGTCCGTCCTGATCCAGAATTTGGATACGGTGGTAGAAAAAGCCACAATCTGATATCAAGATCCGACTTTGGCTGTCTGTAGTGATGCCATATGGTTTAATTGATTTCTTGGACGTGGAGGAAGAACCAGAGTAAGTAAACCGGAGTTGTAAACCTTATTGTCTGACACACAGACATCTAAGTTCCTGTTCTTACTGACGTATTTCATGCCACCAGATGAATAGAGAGGTTGTCCTTTGTCATCTTACTGAATACTTTGTTTCTCTGTGAAGCCAGATTAACGAACAACTTTTGCTTGCTTACCATCGTCACTGTCCATGACAACCAGGAGGTCATCAGAGGAAGTACTGCAGATATAGGAAGGTTTCCACCTTTTTGTTTTTATCACAGGCTCTATCTGTGCATCCTTCACTATGTTTACAGTTCTCTCCTTCTTATGAGTGTTAATTAGATCTCCACTTTTTTTAACTGCTATGTCTTGTAGATAGTTCCCTGTCTTTGTTTGGACTGACTTCACAAGTTCCCCTCGTAAAGTGTGGAGTCTCATGATTTTGTCGTTGCCACTAGTGCATATATTTTCATCACAAAGGCAGGACACACTAAATAATTGACTGAAATATCCATATTTTGTCTTTATTTCTGCAATGACCTTTGGTACATCAATGAGCTGTCTTTCCGGAGGAGAGGGCTCAGCACCTGGATAATCTATTTGTAAGAACGTTTTCCTGTTTTGTTAGATAACGCTGACAAAGAACCAAACTGTTGATGAAGCTGTTCTATGTTGATCATCTGAGGGGAAAAACTTGTTAACTTTGAGTTGAGAAGACAATCTTCTATAGTCAGCATTCCTGGATTTGTAGGCAGAGACAAGACTAATATCAATGGAGCTCAGTAATTTTTTCAGATGAACAAAGCCTGTGTGATTTCAGAAATCTTGTTAGTGATTTCATATTCCTTTTTATTTAAGACAGACAAGGTTTCTGGAGTCTATGTCATCCAGATTGGATTTTAATGTCTGAATTACGGAGTCTATTTCTGTTTACAGGTATTCTCCATGCTTGTTGATAGGCATGTATTCAATTTCAGAGAGTTTTCCTTCAAATCGACTTTCTGAACTGGGATAATGGATGCAATTTCTTGATATAAAGGATAAATTGATTTCTCTAATTCCTAAAAATCTATCTCTAAAACGTGTTTATCTGCTTTCAAGTTCTTCCATTATGTCGACAAATTCATGACCTCGATGCTTTTCAGAGGAAACACACTGTACACAAACATAAATGTCACATTGTTCACAATGAAGTTCACTTTGTTTATTTTAATGTTCTCGGCATATAGGAGAAGATCCGCAATTTTTAAACGGCGCCACGTTGTGTTCTTTGGATTGATCAGAGAGATGTCTCACAAAAATGACACGGTAAAACATCCTGGGCAGAGTGCTTTGGGTCCATGGTTATATACATCGAGGGATTCTAATGACAATTTTGAAAACAGCCCAATCAGCTTATTAATTTCTCAATTATTCTCCAATTAATACGATGTGTGTCGATCAAATCAGAAATGGTAATAAACATAACAATCTAAACACGTTTAGCCTTTTTGATCTTATCTATCAATAACTTATATCGAGTACTTAATTCCGCGATCCTGCTGTTTTGTATCAAATCGCGAGAATATAAAATTGCAAACGTGGAACTATTATCCTTATCTCTTATAGTTCTCAACTCTAAGAAAAATAATGCCGAGATTTTTCAATCCGCGAAGAGTGTTTCTCGCGATTTTACGCGGATATTAATTCCTTGCGTTTAATAAGGAATCTACAGTATATGAAGCATATTAAGTGAACTTAAAATTCTTAACTGCCAATAACAATGTTCAGCATAAAATTCTACTAGAGAACTCAGTCTGCAAGCTTCACAAATCTCCACAATCCACCTTGGCAATGTAATGCTTTAGTCAAGCTAGCTATCTATAGCTAACTGGTAAATACAATGTTAATCGCAAAAATCCTACCAGAGAGCTCGTTCTGCAAGCTTGAAAAAGTAGAAAACTAGTCAAATGATTTTATATTGGGCAAATGGGCGGTTTTAACACAAATTTCAAAATTGGAACTTGTAATGTTTTGTCTTCTCGAATGTAACGTGGTAAATTCTCAATTGGAAGTTTTGTAACAATTTGAATCGCATTTATAATATTTTGATGGCAAACATATTTCTGTAAAGTATCGTTTAGGTTCTTGTCCAACTCTTAATTAAATTATGTTTAAATAGATCAAATTGTTACATGATTATATGTTGAAGAAATTGTGCACTCGACGTGAAAATATTGACGTTAAATTGTTTCTTTGTTCCTATATGCTCACAGTATTTCAATGTTTTATCTACCCTAAAGTATGTTCCATATTGCATGGATTGTGCGCGAAAGATGCGATGCCAGAAGTGCTGATTTTTTCCCCTCCTACAAGGCTGAGTACGTCAATTTCAAAGAATTGAATAAGAACTATATAAATCAATATTATATAAAATAATAGAATCGTCCGTATTAAATTTTTAAACCTCCATATTTTACAAATAAAATAATTCCTAGCCACTAATGATTTGTAAGTTAAAACACCATGTACAAACACACAGACAGTGAAAGTAGGTCATAAAGTATTCAAATTATCATTATGATTACGTAAATAAAACCAATTTTGATAACCAAAAGTAATTTTGATAATTAAAAGTAATTTTGATAACCAAAAGTAAGGCCTGGAAAACAATGATAATTGAGAAACCACCTCTAGCAACACGGGAGTTTAGGTATGTTTAAATTTGCTGAAGCTCAAACACTTCGGCGATATTCAGGTTGGATAGGCGCCACGTATTATTTTCTGCGTCATTTATGAAAACGTTTGAATCTTACTGCATTTTTTCGGCCAAAATCGTTCTCTTAGAATAGAAAACCGAAATTCTTAATGAAAACTATACCAAATTATAAATTATGGAGTATTTGATCGAAAAACCCACACTGCGTATGGGGCTGAAAAACTTGTGGCGAAGAGGAATCTCTTTTCAATATATTAAATGTTAAACAAAAACCCACGTTTCCACCACCTAGATTTTTTTTGAAAATATTTATCATTTATCATTACTGTTCTTAATTTAAAAAGGTTTATCATTTATCAAAACGCTTTGCATATATCTTTTGATCTTTTACACAGTATTTTGACATTACGTCAATGTGTACAAACTGTGCGTAACGGTTAAATGATCTCTATTCAAAATCACTGCGAATACCGCGAACAAGAATAAACCTGATTTAAACGTTTTTGATTTAAAGGTCCTCCAGTTCTGCATACAAGCCCATTCTTCTAAATTACTTAAAGATATGTATTTTTAGTATGTGTTCGACTTGAAAATTACCACCCAAAAATTCACTTTTGAGGAAAAAAACATCTATACAACAGAGACAACATAGATACTACAAGAAGAAGATTGAAGAAACGAATTCACGCATCTTATTTACTTTGAATTGTACTTCAACTTCTCATATCCCTATTTCTATGTATACTTAAAATCATTTGCGGATAATAGTGTATGCAGTTTTCACGTAAATTATTTAATATTATATCATTGCAAGCTGTCACATTGATACTAACTCACATTAACAGAAGATCCATCAAAGCTTTAGTAGTAGGTGTTAGTAGTTCCTCCTGGTGAAGGCATTTCGTAGAATATTAAATTGCATTCATTTATATATATAAGTACCATTATGTTATCACATAAATCATTCATGACACAATATCCGTCCTTTAAATCAAAGATAAATCAATTGTGCTTATCTATATAATGTATTATAAAACTTTGCTTTTGTGTTCTTTTCCTTAGAAACGTTGATATTTTTATTTTTTGAGCATGCAAAACATAAATAGATAATAAATCCCGCCCCCATGAGAATGCATTATCCAGAACGAGCCATGAAACAGTGGCCGACGTGACAGATAGCTATTGGCAGCTTGACAGAAAGGTATACTGCAGAGGTTTGTTGATTGTTTAATATTGAACTAGTTACTGATCGCTAAATATAAGGTAAAATTACTAATTATTTGGCATAAAGTAAATTCCTAAATGAGATAGGTCTATTAGTAAACTACAAATTAAGTCAAACAAAATAAATCGGGTTTCTATCCGTAAGATCATAATCAAGAGCGTGATTTTTTTTCAGAATTTGTTTTAAAGCACATTAAGGCTCGTTATGGACCCACGGAGTTGGGGCCAGGACGTGTTACGATGTCATCTCTGTGAGAACCCGGGGACCCCTATGTACTGTGACATTTGTCACATACATCTGTGTAAAGCCTGTGTGGGGGAACATCTTTCTGATCAATCCAAAGAACACAAAGTGGTGCCATTTGAAAATAGGGGATCTTTTCCTTTATGCCGAGAACATTTCAATAAACAATCTGAACTTCACTGTGAACAATGTGACGTTCCTATATGTGAACAGTGTGTTTCCTCTCAAAAGCATCAAGGTCATAAATTTGTCGACATAAAGGAAAATCTTGAAAGCAAAAAAAAAGTCCTGGAGAGAGATCTACAAGAATTGGAGAAATCCATTTATCCTAAATACCAAGAGATTGTATCTAACATCCCAATTCAGAGAGCTGATTTGGAGAAAAACTCCCAAAAATTGACAACAGCTTTAAACAAACATGGAGAAGACATGCATAAAGAAATAAACGCTTTTATCGAGAAACTGGAATCTGATCTCAGTGCAATGAACTCCGAATACCTGGATGTACTAAATAATCAAGAAGATGAAATCAAGCGTAACATTTCTAAAATAACACAGATCATTGCTGATATAAAGAAATCACTAAATTCCAATAATGCTAGCCTTGTCTTCTCTTACAAATCCAGGAATGCTGAATTCAGAAGATTGCCCCCTAAACTATTAGTTTCTTTACCAAGCTTTAATCCTCGGAAAATCAACAGTGAAAAGATTTCTCAGCTGTTTGGTTCTTTGTCGGCGTTATCTATTGACACAGAACATTATTATACATTGGATTCTCCTGGTGCAGCGTTCTCGGCGTTATGTATCGACACAGAGCATTATATCACATTGGATTCTCCTGGTGCAGAGTTCTCGGCGTTATCTATCGACACAGAACATTATTCCACACTGGATCCTCCTATTGCAGAGTTCTCCACTCCGGACAACCTGCTCATTGATGAACCACGGGTTATCACTAAGATAAAGACAAAGCATGGATTTTTTAATGAATTACACAGTATATCCTGTCTGAACGATGACAAAATATGGGTATGTGGTAGTTGCAAAAAAATGAGACTCTACAATCTCCGGGGACAACAATTGAAGACAATCGAAACCAAGTCAGGAAAAAAACCAAAAGACATAGCAGTGACAAGGAGTGGGGATCTAATTTATACTGATGAAAAAGAGAGAACCGTAAATATAGTGAAAAATACACATATAGAATCAGTGGTCAGACTACAGGGCTGGAGACCTTGCTATGTCTACTGTACCCTCTCTGGTGAACTCCTGCTAGTCATGAACAGTGATGATAATAAACAAACAAAAGTCGTGTGTTACTCTGGCTCCACAGAGAAACAAAGTATTCAGTTTAATGACAAAGGACAACCTCTCTATTCATCTGGTGGATACAGCAATAGTAAATACATCTGTGAGAATATGAACCAAGATATCTGTGTGTCAGACAATGGAGCCGGTGCAGTAGTGGTGGTCAATCAGGCCGGAAAACTCCGGTTTACCTACACTGGTCCTCCTTCTACCAAGGGATCATTTAGTCCATATGGCATCGCAACAGACAGCCAGGGTCGGATCTTGACGTCAGACTGGTACAAAAAACGTATTCACATCCTTGACCAGGATGGACGGTTCCTCCGCTACATTGACAACTGTCATTTAATGCGGCTCCATGGGGTTTATGTGTGGACTCCAGAGACAACCTCTTTGTAGGCGAACTGGTTACAAGTGAAGTAATACAAATCCAATATAACACGTAAAACATGCTGAATTTATACAATTACACCGTCAACAGTTTAAAGGTTTAAATGAGAGACAATGTGTACATAATAATTGAGAATTAACCAATAACGTTAGGGAGTCAATATGAATCATAAATGTTATCAAACTGATTTTGTTTATGTATATATTTTATGCCGCCAAAAAATGATAGGCAAACTGACTCTTTTATTTTAATGAATTTAAATCAGTTCTTGAATTATGTGGGAGCAAGTCATGTGATCAGGTCTAATATAGTCCGAAGGGCTTAATGGAACATTTGATCAGATGCATATGTAAATATATAAAATTAGATGTGTATATTTACAAAATATATCTGATTTGTGTGTAACTATTTTCTTACGGTTTTACTTAATTGTCATTGTGTATAAGTTTAAGTCGCTAATGTTTAATAACAGTGTATGTCATTTGATAATCATAT
The DNA here is from genome assembly GCA_015776775.1 of Magallana hongkongensis. NCBI lineage: Eukaryota > Metazoa > Mollusca > Bivalvia > Ostreida > Ostreidae > Magallana > Magallana hongkongensis. The sequence continues at coordinate 15,175,320 of CM027470.1, forward strand.
TTTTATTCAGTGCATACAGTGTATTATCTCGTGGCGCATAGCAATTCAAAACATATATCCCAGACAACGAACTTAGAAAATATTAGTTTATATATAATGTAATGCAAACATTACATATTGATTAACTGTTTTACATTTTTTCATATGAAATCGCGTATTTATCAAATATTCACGTAATATTCTTATTCTTGCATCAATACTTTATTGTATAATAACTTGAATCTGATTAGTCAAGAAACATTATAATAAAAAATCATTTTTCCAGCAGTGTTGAATATGCTGATTTATTATACTTTCATGCAAATACTGAAATCTGGTTGGTTAAGACGCAGTTTATAATCTATAGTTCTATTAAGCCCCTTTCAAATTTGGCACACGAGCACTTTGCAACACTTTGCGATCGAAATGTTTTGGCTTCGCAAGAGCTATCGCAATTACGTTGCACAAGCTCTCGCATCCGTTGCATGCGTTAAAGTGGTCACATCAAGTCTCCTCAAAACAGTGGACATACATACTTTTCGCATGCAACCGAATGAGATCTAAATTATTGCAGTGCAACGCACGAACATTTGCACGAACATTGTACAACGTTTTGTGTACTTGCCAGAGTAATGCACGATTTTTGAAGATCGTAAGATAAATCTCAGCTGTTTATGCGTATGTTGTACAACCATGAGATTGTTGCTTAATGTAATCTCATGTAATCTTGCAACGTTTTACTATCATTGCAAGATTTATTGGTTTCAGTTTCCATGTTTGCCACGATTATATACTGGATACAGGTTTATTTTTGCCCCGTGATCTTTTTGCTTCTACTTACGGTTTTGCTTCGTCTTGTATTCGCTCAGCAATACTATTGTTAAAAAGAGATGATGTGAGACATTGTAATTTGCCAAGTCTTAATCCGCTAACTGACAAAAAGAGCGAAATGAGCGAAAATAAAACGGGAGCGAATACTCCTTATACAGTATATACTGTATAAGCAAATCTGTTTCAGATCACATTGATTTTGGCTGTTATTAATTTTGGTGGTATCTTCTCTTACATTCAGCTATGTCTACTGAAGAGCACGGGACACGAGGGTATCTATACCCCCTCTGACTCGTACGATGAAACGCATGATCGGTCGAGCGCCACGCTTGTCCAATCGCATTGGCGCACATTCAATCGTCCGATCATCCGGTATTTCGTGCGATCCTATCGTATTCTATTACATCACTCGCTTTTATTGTACAACAGTTGCATATAGACGCAAGATATATCGCAAGTTTCAACTTCCGTTTACACTTCGTTTTTGTACGAGTACTTTTTTAAAAGCGATTATTTTGGCAACAGTTTACGAGCTATATCCGACTTTATTTTCTCGGTCGCACGAACATTTTGTCGCTTCTGCTCGTGCAACAATTGTGAAAGGGGCTTTACCCTCAGCGTTTACAGCACAATTGGCATTGGGTATTACAACGATTACATGCGCGTAAATCATGCGCGGACAGTTCGCCGTAGAAATCAAGCCATTCCTAAAGCCCCTGTCTGTTGTAATGTTAATTAGTCTAAAACATTCCATGATAGTAGAGGGAAGACCATGGTAGGTAAACCGGTGCTCCCCAGCCTTATTGACAACCACCACAGCATTGGCTCCAAAATCTGAGACACAGATATCTAGACTCCTGTTCTCACTTATGTATTTAGTTATATCATATGAGAAGAGAGGTTGTCCTTTGTCGTCGTACTGAATACTTTGTTTCTCTGTGAAAGCAGAATAATGTACAATTTTTGTTTGCTTATTATCACTTTCATTTATTACCAGGAGATCTCCAGAGAAGGTACTACAGACACCGAGAGGTTTCCATCCATGTAAGCTGATCACTGTCTGTATCTGTGAGGGTTTTTTTTTCTAAACGTTTATAGTTCCCTCCTTCTTATCAGTATAAATTTGTCCATTATTTTTTATCACTGCTATGTCCTCTGGCATGTTTCCGGTCTTGGTTTCGGTTGTCTTCAATAGTTCACTCCGGAGATTGTAGAGTCTCATGATTTTGTCACTACCACAAATCCAGAAATCCTCATCGCCCACCAAGGATATACATCGTAACTGACTGAAAAACCCATACTCTGTCTTTATTTCTGTGAGAATTTTTGGTTCATCAGTGAGCGGTTTATCCAAGAGGTCGGGCTCTGCACCTTGAGAATTCATTGTGGAATCTTCTTCTGTTTCGATAAATAAAAACCAATCAGGTAATTAATTATCAATCACATTTAAACTAAAATTAGATGAACGTTGACTAGATCATGTATACTTAATAATGATCTTTAACGATCTAAACCCGCATTAGACCTTATTATCATCATCACTTTCCTGCGTTTTTATCTTATTCCCTAATTATCTTTAATTACAACTGAATCATTAATAATATATCAAAATATGACAATAGTGTTTTTATCTGATACAAGTGTGACAGTAAGCAAAGCCTAGTAAAACAGCCATATCCGGTTCTGAACAGAGTTCAACGTGGTAAAACCTGTTATAAAATTATCACTGCTAAAAAATATTTAGAGTAACCCCTTAACCACTATTGGATGATGTACACGTAAAAAAAGATATATACCATGATAGTTGCGGGGACCTTGTATGAAACCTTGTTCCGGGGTTTCAATTTTACCCCTTAATTATTATATACATATATATATATATATATATACTATATATATAGAACCCACAAATTGGAAGTCATATATATAGATCCCTCAAACAAATTTTTATTTACTTAATCTTACATTTATGGGGTCTATATACATTTTTAAAAAACAGTTTCATTTTATCGATTTTAACCACATACCGTACTTTGGCTATCGGTATTGCTGTTTGCAAATAAATAATAAAGGTTTACAGGAGATAGTTTTTTTTTCTATCTAAACAAAAACTGTCTGAAAATTTCATTTTAACAGTTATGCATTTGATTTGATGGTCTTTCTATCTGATCTAATCTACAGAGTATTATTATCGACATGCAGCTGATAGCTTTCCTATTCAAAAATAATTCTAAGTCTTGAATCCGGGATTTTGAATTGACAGCCAGAAATCGCCATCCGGATGACAGTTAAGAACCAGGACAACATTTATAAAAAAGACAACACAAATACATGGATGAAATAGGTGGCTGATATATACAATATGAACAATTTCTTTCAGTAATGCCCACCAATTTGGGATCATGAACGTCTTTTATACTAGCAAGAGAACATCACTGGATATAATTCAGAAAGGGAATTTCCACAGATCATTTCCCACGCTGAAAATTTTCAAAAGGCCATACCATTTCAAATTAATTTAAAAACCTTTTTTCTTCAGTTTATGAATTTATTTTCCAGACGGTGGCACAGATTACTCAGGTGAAGTTCAAAATGAAGACACTCCCATCATCCACCTGAAAAGGGATTGTTGGTAGTCTGTTATATTAAAGATTTAATCACGACTCAAACTATCCTTTAGAGTGTGACAATATAAGAAACAATTTTACTATAATATTGGTCAAAGTTGATCCAGTGGTGTCAAAAAAGACTTTTTGTCATGAAGCTGTACATATAATTTTTTTCATACTAAGTAATTGAAATTATTCAGTTGGTCTGCTTAATTGTCAAAATTCATCCATTGACAAAATTTCCTATGTGTTCACACAAGGTGCCTAATAGTTTCATCAGAATTCACTTGTTTAAATGATATAAGTTTATCATACCATCCATTTCGTGTGTTACGTTGTTCTTACTGTATAAAGGGTTATTTTCGCCCTTCTTTGCTTGCAAACGGTTTCGACACGTCTTTAATTTGCCCAGACAAAGTTGTGATTAAAGAGATATAATATTTGAAATTTTGGAATTCTCCCAGTCTTAAATTCCCCCACTGACAACGAGGGCGAAAATAAAATGGGGGCGAATATTTCCCTGCATACAGTAAATACAATTTCTAAAGAGGACCATTTTAACAAAGATTGCTCCAAAGACAAAGGGGTGACTTTTGGAATTGCCTTTAAAATATACAGTTACTTTGCATTTTAATGATTTCTTTCATCAAATATACTGCCGCCTTACATTTCATAACAGCCAGAAAACCAAGATAGAAGCTGTTTTAGCAAAACATAACAATATTTGTACCTAAACGTTCTATTCACCAAAACATTTTCAAGCCACAATCTTTATATTACATGTAGCTCATTGCTATACATGTGTTCCATTCATCAATAAATATGTGGGGTTTTCATTGGTTTCAGATTATAATGTAACATTTCAAGAATGAATGGCCTGTAAATGATTTGCTTGATAGTTTGGCCACATCTAATTTATTCTACAACTATAAAATTCAATGTACAGTGGCATCTAAGAACCATTTAATCCTTAAAATCAATGAAGAGAAAACTGTTTAATTCGATAAATTTATTCAGTCTTTAAAATTCAAAAGATGTGTTACTAATAACATTTTTTGTTATTGATCAAACAAATAAAGGCAATTAATGTATTCAAATCAATACTAACATCTTTGAGTAAATAATAATAATTTAACAACAAGAGTCCCATGGGGCTACATCGCTTACCTGAGCAACAATGGGCGTTCAGAAGATATTGTGCCATATGACCCCTCATTAGAATAACAAAAAGTAAATATTGTAAAGTATTCAAATTTAACACTTATTTTTGCATACACGTAATCTTTGACATTGTACCTTCATTGAAATACTATTTTTTACCAGAATAGGAAAATCCTATGCAAGATATAAAACTAAACATTTGGTAGGAGTACACTGTTATGTTGTTAACTTCCAATTCCCTATATTTTATATTATAAAAATAAAAATATAATAGTTATTGTTTTTTATTCAAAATATACTACATGTATAGATGTGAAGAAGAAAATTGTACCTCAATGTTCTCAATTCCTCAAATTAAAAACATTCAAAAATTTTATTTGTCTTCTCCACTATAATTAAATGACTGTTATTTACTTCGCGTACAAACCAGGATAATTTTCCGCTGTGATATTTTCTTAGGAATAGCGATAATTACTTTATCCCCGCAACAGAAATGTGTCAGAACTATGGAAACTGTTTAAAGATGTCGTTTTTATTTCCTCGTGTCTGAAAAACTATCAAAATTGATGTAGATTTCACATTATTTATTGTATAAATAGGGGGCCCCAGAGAGAAGGTATATACAGAATATCATTCTTTTATTTTGTTTGTACAAGTATTTAACATGCTCTAATTCATATAGAATTTTTAATGTTCAACCAACATTTCAGCGTCAATGGTAGATTTATAAGCATGATACAGAGCTCACAGTTCGCCTAGGTTTGAGTCATATTTTGTTCACACGAGTTTATTACATTCAGCTTAAGATTTTTAACTTGGTATTTCCTATTCAGCATTTAAAATGGAAAAAAAGAATGGCCTACGATTTTCAATTCTTTTATTCACTCAAGACCAGTTCACTGGTATTTGAGGTTCAAAATCAGTTTATATAAATGTACACAAACACAGTCAAGGATCACATGTACAGTAGGAGTAATAATGACGAAAAGGGTTTACAATACAATAAGTTGTTAAAGTTGGTTTCTTGAAGAACAGACTTTGAAAATTTTCTTAATAAATATTGACAATTTTTTTTACTTTTTTAATCTTTAGTTTTAAGATCTGTGTACAGACATAGAATTGTGAGCAAATCTCTGTATCTTGCCTGTAATTCGAAGCTTAACACTCAAATATGGTTAGTAAATAGAAATTGTAAACAATTAAACACAAAAAACATGCACTATGACAGATAAAGAACACAATTTATTTTTTCGAAATGAATCATATATATACATAGATATATACCTACATATTTCCGTCAGCGATATCAAACTCTATTTAAACTGAATAAACTCGAGAAAATGCCGAGCATCTCAACAAAACAGATTCGTTAATCTACCATTACGCAAAAGAGAATGCTGAATTACCGATAGAATGAATTGTATTTTTTGATACATCAGATTTTGCTTAATTTTGCACAGGTAAACAGTTAACTGTTTGATTTACCGAAGTCTCTGTTTGATTTGATACGTAAAAATCATGAAATACAGACGATAGTTCCCAGGTTACAAAGCATAAATAATGAAAACGAAACGAAAATCAGAACAAGCTAACACCAACGTCATGTGTGAAAACTGTCAACGCACTGAAATATTTAGCATCAATTTACTTCACAAAATCGGCACCAATATATTTTTCATGTTTCAAAAATTTTCCTTCATAAGCGAACTGTTGCACAACAAGCAAATTCATCATAGTCAGATCGACCCTTTTTCGTATAATGTCATGCCTGCTTTAAACAAAGAACCTCGTTTTAGAAGTATGTAATACGAGTCTTGGTAAAATGGGTATGCAAATCCGGGCCGTGGCAAAATAAAAGCCGGGGCAGATCGGCAATCGTCAATTCCTAATACGCATTATTTTGCAGCAATATTTACAGCGAATACAAATAAACTGGTCCATCAAATATCCTGAAATTTTAATTAGATTGGCAGATTCATAACTGCCAATCTCTTGTTTTGCCCAGGCCAAGTCTTGCCTACCCATTTTACCGGATGCCGAACCCGAAGCTATTAAACTGATTGAAACACGCATTTCCTTATTATTATTTTCGTAATAACTCAGATTTAAAACAGAATTAGCCCTTAATTTCTGCAATTTATATTTTTCCTTCCCATAAGGATACCGGTAATTTATGCTAAACTACGTTGAATTGGAATCAGTAGTTCTTGAGAAGAAGATTTTTAGAAATGCACCCCCCCCCCTTTTTTTTACGGTTTCAAGGTTTTCTCCGCTTTGAATACAGATCGGACTTTTATTTCTGCAATTTATATTCACCCTCCTATAAGGATGCTTTGAGCCAAATTTGGTTGAAATTGGATAAGCGGTTTTAGAGAAGAAGTTCAAAATGTAAAAAGTTTACAGACGGACAGACAGACGGAGGGACGGACGGACAGACGGACGGACAGACGGACAGACGGACGACGGACAAAATGTGATCAGAATAGCTCACTTGAGCTTTTAACTTAGGTGAGCTAAAAACTTCCCTGTGATCATATTGACAGTAAAAATTTATTAAATTTCAGAGAAGACAACTTAATGTATGTTCCATAGCATATCGATATACCAATGATTACCTATCAAATATGCATTATTATTGAAGTTCGTGAAGTAAGAAAAATGTTAAAAAAGAGCCAAATTACATCAGGTTTGAAAATGTTCTTTAAAGTTTTTATGAAATTAGTTTTGTATAATGGAGAAACTAATATTTATTTTCTCAAAAGCTTTCAGACCAGAATTAAGAAGTGACAGATATAATTGTTTTGTTCAATTTCAAAACTGAATTTAAAAAAAATCTGAAACATGAGTGCCAAAACTGAGAGACCCATGTACCACATCGCTCAATTGAGCAACAATTATTTACAATAGCAATAAAATCAGCTTTGTGGAGTCGTATACAATATATTGGACAATCCAGGTAGAATAGATCCTTACTGGCTATGTAAGAAGACTTTCAAAACTTTCCCCAGGTATTCTTAACATTAAACATTGAGCCACTTTGAAGAACAAAATTCACAGATAGGCAGACAGACATACAGACAGAGCTAAACATTGAATCCTTGATAATTAAACTGTTTTCAGTAATATAAATATTAGACTCAAACAAGATACCTGTGAGTCAATGCTCACTAGTAATAACACCCCCCCCCCCCCCCCTCTGATGCGAATATAGAACAAGAAAAGTATTGACATTCAACAGAAAGTTGGCTTTTGATTGGTAAAAAAATAGATCCCAAATAGCATGCCTAAATAAAAAGTGTGTTACATTCTAAACATCTGCGATTAATAGTTGCCGAGAAATTTTTGATGAAGATTTGTTTGAAAATTTAGGCTAAAAAAATCCGTTGTCAGTAAACAGTAAGATGAGATTTAATTGGTTCAAAAAGTAGATCAAATAATATGGCAGGACTAAACAAAGAGTGTGTTAAAATTTCAAGCACCTGCATTGAATTGTGGCTGAAAAATCTTAGACTAAAATGTATGAAATTTAGAAGAAAAAAAATACAGTCACCATTTAACAGGTAGTTGACGTCTGATTGATACAAAAATGAATCCCACCATATGGCATACCTAAACAAAGAGTGTTTAATTTCAAGCACCTGCAATGTAGTTGCTAAGAAAAATGCGCCAGAAATTTTTGTTACGGACAGACAGATGGACAGAAGGACACACACATTGCGGTAAAACAGTATACCCCCCTTTCCTTCTGAGCGAGGAGCTTTTGTTTTGTTTCTTCCCTTCCTTTCCATTCCTTTCTCTATCACAACAAAGTACTTTGCTGTTAATATACAACATCTTTTTAAAAATTAATCGTTTTGAATAATATATAAATAATATATATCAAAAAATAATCAAAAAGCAAATTGAACCTCTAGACTTTGTATGCAAACGTTCAGATGCATAAAGTTTAATTGACTTTATATCTTTTCATTAATTGACTTTGAAATGAACATGCAACCCTTTTGATCAAAAAGCTTGAAGTATTTGAATAAAAATTATTGCTCTCTTGGCTGATGAGAGGAAAAGATCAACATAGTCACATATATGGTTAGTAAATAGAAATTGTAAACAATTAAACATAAAAAATATGCATGCACTATAACAAATAAAGGGCACATTTTTTTTTCAAAATAAATTATATATATACCTACATATTTCTGTCAACGATATTTAACTCTAATTAAACTGAATAAACTCAAGGAAATGCTGAGCATCTCAACAAAACATATTGCATTAATCACCATTACGCAAAAGATTATATCGAATTACCGATAGAATGAATTGTATTTTAGTACTTTGTTAATACATCGGATTTTGCTTAAATTGCGCAGGTAAACGGTCAACTGTCTGATTTATTTAAGAAGAAGACCTAACTTAAAATTGGTAGTATATGGTAGGTAAAATGTTCGCACACGTCCATTGAGGAGGATAAAAAAGGAAATAAAAGACAATTGAGAAAATGGGCATAATAATTAGGGCTTTTCGACTTTCGGTCGAAAAGACCTATTGTTTTTGTCTTTTATGGCTTTTCGACTTTCGGTCGAAAAGACCTATTGTTATTCTGATGTTTCTTATTATTCTTTTTCTCGACAGAATTTCTGTCAGCGATTTTTTGAAAACCAAAAGACATATTGAAACAATTATGCAACAGTCTTATAGCACTTTTAAATGACACGCGTATGTAAGGTTTTGGACTTCCGGTTCCGGCACTTCCGGTTTTGAAAAGGGAAATGCTAAAAATTCATTGAAGCACAAAATCACCATTATTTTTTTAGATAGAGCATTCAAGTTTTAGATTTAGATTCATTTTGTCTAGATGTACAAAATCTTTAGCGTTGGCATTTCTGTATCTCTTACCGTTTTCGAGATATTAGGGCTGAAACTTGAGAAAAGGGGGGAAGAAAAACATTTTTTTTTTTTAAAAACCTTAGATATTTTATAAGATCCCAACATATTGTTTAGATAGACCTATTTAACATATATTTCAAGTTTGAATAAATAATATTGAGTGCTTCCGGTTTTATGGGCCTATGAAAAATTGTCTATGGGAGTTTCAGTGTTAAACTAAAATCACGCGTCGTTCGTTTTCTCAAAAAGTTTTCAAGTTAACATTACAATATTTCAGATGTATAATAATACACACAATGCACAGACCGGAAAAGTTTTTGGGTAGACAATTCGAGAAATTTAGGGATCTGCAGGGGCCAACGTATAAAACAGCCCTTTAGCTGTAACTTTTTTATTTCTCATTTGATTTTAAAAATCTTTTCAGTTTTCTTAAAATTATGGTCCGAGGGGCCACTTTATGACTCCTTATAGGGGTTTGGAAGGCCCAAAGATCATCACTTGTTTAAATTTCAAATTTGTTTTTAGTATGAGTTATCTCGCTTTGCTGTTATAATGTAGAGCATAAATATTATAGGCATACCAAGTTTTGTGTCCGAGAAAGGAATACTTACTTCAATATGATTTTTTGAAAGTATTCCTCTGGAAATTAGAAGTGTAGCTACCTGTAAAGTTCCGGAGTTATCTTTCTTTTCACATTGCACTACTCATAAGTTCCTATCTAAGCAACTGGGGATACAAAGGCGTTTAGAACACTTGGAAATAAATTAGAAAATAATTTTTTTTGAACATTTAATTAAAAAGGGATAATGGGGCTGTCGAAAAGCCCTTACTTTTTGTTGAAGACAAAAAAAGTTCTAGTTATTCTTTTTCTCGACAGAATTTCCGTCAGCGATTTTTTGAAAACGGAAAGAAATATTGAAACAATTATGCAACAGTCTTATAGCACTTTTAAATGACACGCGTATGTTAAGGTTATGGACTTCCGGTCCCTGCACTTCCGGTTTGACAAGAAAAATACTAAAAATTCATTGAAGCACAATATCTTTATTCTTTTTATAGTTAGAGCATTCAAGTTTAAGAATTAGATGCATCTTGTAAACTATTGATATACAAAATCGTAAGCGTAGCCATTTCTCTATCTCTTACCGTTTTTGAGATATTAGGGCTCAAACTTGAGATAAGGGGGGAGGAAAAACAAAAAAAATTCAAAAAACTTTAGAAATTTTATAAGACGCCAAGACATTGTTCAGATAGAAGTATTCAAGATATATTCCAAGTTTGAATAAAATATATTGAGTACTTCCGGTTTTATGAGCCTATAAAAAATTGTCTAAGGGAGTTTCAATGTTAATCTAAAATCACGCGTCGTTCGTTCTCTCAAAAAGTTTACAAGTTAACATTACAATATTTCAGATGTATAATAATACACACAATGCGCAGACCGGAAAAGTTTTTGGGTAGACAATTCGAGAAAATTAGGAATATGCAGGGGCCAACGTTCAAAACAGCCCTTTAGCTGTAACTTTTTCATTTCTCTTTCGATTTTTAAAATCTTTTCAGTTTATTGTTTAGAATAAAGAGTACAATCTTAAAATTATGGTCCGAGGGGCCATATTTTGACTTTTTATAGGGGTTTGGAAGGCCCAAAGATCATCACTTGTTTAAATTTCAAAATTTATTTTAGTAAGAGTTATCTCGATTTGCTGTAAGAAAGAAGAGCATAAATAATATAGGCATACTAAGTTACTTACTTCAATGTGATTTTCTGGAAATTAGAAGTGTAGCTACATGTACCTGTAAAGTTCTGGAGTTATCTTTCTTTTGACATTGCACTACTCATAAGTTCCTATCTAAGCAACTGGTTATACCAAGGCGTTTAGAACACTTGGAAATAAATTAGATATAGTTTTTTTTAACATTTAATTAAAAGGGATACTGGGGCTGTCGAAAAGCCCTTACTTTTTGTTGAAGACAAAAAGAGTTCTAGTTTTATTATTATTATTTTAAGACAAATTTCTGTCAGCGATTTTTTGATAACTGGAAGATATATTGATACAGTTTTGAAACAGTGTTACAGCAAATATATCAATCTATGAAATGTAAGGTTTTTGACTTCCGATTTCGGTACTTCCGGTTTTTACAAGGAAAAATGTAAAAATTGATTAAAACGCAATACTTTGTTTAGTGTTTATACCGAGCGCAGCGAGAGGCGGGCGAAGCCCGCCTCGCGAAGCGAGGATTAATGGTAACACGTATATATAAGAAAATCAGTGAAAAATGAAAGTTGAATCAGGGGTACTAAGGCCAAAAAAAATTTCTTCCAGCCCTGGGCGCCGCCATATTGGCAGCCATTTTGTTTTTAAAAAGTTAGTTCGATCGTTGATTGACTGGTACTTATCGATGTTTATTGCCCCTAAATTCGATTAAATAAGTTCCAGTGTTTCAATAGAAGGTAATTTGAATTAAAAGAAATTAAAAAGGAAACCAGATAAGTTTCAATAGTGCTTCAATCAAGAAACACGACTTGTTCTATGTATGTCTTATCAAATTATCAGATGGAAAATAAAAACATTAACATCAAGGAACTGATCTCTTAGATACTTAATAAGGTATTCAATTTTATTACAGCGGCATTCATATGAATTACATTGATGAACAACGAGAGAAGAAATAAAACAAAAATCGAAATCACGTAACTCTCTTCGGCTATTTCCGAAGTCAAAAACGTTTTACGTCTGAAATATGACGTCATAATGTTGACTGAGCACGCGACGTTTAGTTTAACTTTGATGAATGATTTGAGTAGGCAACCAAGCAAAATGCACTGTGTTGAATATGCGCTCGATCCAACGGTCACACCGTTTACATATTATAAGAATGTTCAACTTTTAGAATTAGATGCATCTTGTCTTGCTAAACAAAATTGTCAGGAAGATAACTTTCTATATTTTATTGTTTTTGAGATATAAAGTCCTAAACTTTAGAAAAGGGGGGATGAGAAAGCAAAAAAAAATTAATGACCTTTAAAAAATTATTTAACGCCTAAATATTATTAACATAGATGTAATTAACATATATTCTAAGTTTCATTAAAATATATTGACTACTTCCGGTTTTATACATCGACGAAAATCTTCTATGGGAGTTTCAATGTTAAACTAAAATCACACGTCATTCGTTTTCTCAAAAAGCATTCAAGTAAATGTCACAATATTTCATCTGTATAATGACACACACAATGCGCACACCGGAAAAAGTTTTGGGTACACAATTCGAAAAAATAAGGGGTCTGCAGGGGCCAACGTGCAAAACAGCCCTTTAACTGTAACTTTTTTTTATTTTTCATCCGATTTTTAAAATCTTTTCGGCTTATAGATCAAAGTAGAGAGTACAACTTAAAAATTATGGTCCGAGGGGCAACTATTTGACTCCTTATAGGGGTTTGAAAGGCCTAAAAATCACAACTTGTTTAAATCTAAAAAAAATTAAAGAAAGAGTTATCTCGCTTTGCTCTAAGAATGAAGAGCATAAGAACTGTAGGCATACCAGGTTTTGTGTCCGAGGAAGGAATACTTACTTTAAAATGATTTTTTGAAAATATTTTTCTCGAAATTACAAGTGTAGTTACCTGTAAAGTTCTGGAGTTATCTTTCTTTTGACATTGCACTACTCATAAATTCCTATCTAAGCAACTGCATGGGGATACCAAGGCGTACAGCAATTTTGGAAATAGATTAGCGATTAATTTTCTTGACATTTTAAAAAAAATTCGGACACTGGGGCTGTCGAAAAGCCCTTACTTTTTGTTGAAGACAAAAAAAGTTCTAGTTCATTTTGAGATTGGATGTTTTGGCACCATCTTTAGTTTTTCCTCTTCAAATCACTTTATTTACTAACGTTAAAATTTGATATTTTTGATAAGTTTAAGAAATAATTTTTCTATGTTAATTATCTTGTTATTACATTGATACGTTGATCTACGTATTATATAATATCCAAACAGGCACGTAGCATGAGGGTTTTCTCGAAGCAACGAATTTTTTAAAATTCACATATAAAAAAAATGAATTATAACGGAGTTGGCCCCCCACTTTTTTGGAAGTAAGTAAAAAATTGATATGAAAATAAGGAAATGAGGAGTCAAATTGAAGTTTCTTCCCCCCCCCCACGGATTAGGAATTTCATGATTTGGAGGGAGAAAATTTTTGGTAGGGAAGAAGTTTTTTTTTGGAAGTATAGTTTAGAGTTAGTCTACCCCCTATCAATTTTACTATTAAATATTACCAAAATTGCGCAAAAATCTTCTTGATATCTAAAAAAGATCCAGGAAGGCATGCTACTTTTTTACGTCAAAGTGCCACATGAGCTTGAATATTGAGCCCGGGCCTTTTTTTTATAATCCACCTCAAAAGTTTTTTTTTTCTATTTTATTAAAACAAATATCATAATAAAGAAACATGTACATCATATATTCAATACATTCATTCACAAATAATTTCCTAAGTTAGTAAACATATTATTATTAGATCTAAATTTCTTCGCATATTTCAAAATATCATTTTGTATTAAGATTATATTTTAGTTTTTGTATAAGGTTTCTTTCTGACATAATTTCATTATCAAATCTACATTTCATTTTATATTTGTAGATTGTAAAACATACAAAAGATATAAGATTGTTCAACATAACTGTATGAGTATTATTATCTTTATAAAAACCTAGGACTATAGTTTTCCATGTTATTGTGAGACGCAAAAAAGTCCCTACTCGTTTCCATATTTTGTTTACCATTTCGCAACTAAATAACAAATGTTGTGCATCTTCGACTAATTTACATGCATCACATAGTGGAGATACATTTTCATTCCACTTGCTTACTGCCAAATTATTGTTTACAATACAATGCAGTAACTTATAGTTAAATTCTGCAATATTATTTTCATACATTTGTTTAATTTTAGAAAAATAAATATTTTCCCAGTTGAAATCTGTTGTTTCAAGATCAAAAAGCTTTTCCCACAAAGATTCATACAATGGGTACAGAAATTTTGAATTTACTAGTATAGAATAACAAAAACTGCTTTTCAAAGAATGAATTGACAATTGTACATTGTTTTTAAACAAAAAATAATAATTACAAGTATTTTTTTTACATGTTTTGCATTTGAAAAGTTAAATAGTTTTATACATTCCTTCATTGCTTGCTTAGCATTACATATTCACAAAGAATGTTATTTCTCTTTCTCAATAAATTCATAAAATAAGAAATATCATAGATCTCTCCATTCTCATCAAAAATGTCTTTAACATAAAGAATACCATCTTTTATCCAATTTACAAAACAAATAGTTTGTCCTTTATATTTGAACAATGAATTACACCATATAATTTTCTGTCAGAATTTCATCTCTTTTCAAATTACAATATTTCTTCTCTTTTTTACATAAATAAAAAGTAGAGAAGACTTCACAATAAAAAAAAGGCAAACGTAGTATTTTACAAATTTTGGTATCTGTCATTTTGATAATTTCAAATACGGATATATTCATTTCGTGTAACATGTCATTCAAGCTATCATATGTTATACTACATTTATTTGTTATTCTTTTAATCCATGACGCTTTAGCCGCTAAAAATTTACTTTCGATATCCACAATATTGATCCCTCCTTTTTCAATTTTCCCAATCAGTGTATTTCTTTTTATTGTATACTCTTTTTTTCCAAATAAAGTTAAATATCATCTTTGAAACATTTTTAAAATATTCTGGATATTCTTAACTTAATCTGTGCTTCAATAAAATTTACACGTTTTTTTCTAAGCCTAGCAATCCTTTTCGAATAATTTAAAATGAAATCTTTTATCAACATTTTAAGATACTCCCATTTTGTAATTGGGTCATGCATATCATTCATATTTTGGAGTTTGTCTTTTATGTAAGACTTTAATAATGTGCAAAAATTATCATCGGTCAGTAAGGAAGTATTAAATTTCCAGTATCCACTTCCTCTAGTATTTTCAATTGTATTTAGTTCAAAGATAATTCCTAAATGATCACTAAAACGTGTATTGTCTAATTTGGGCGCTTGACGTAGATAGATACTATTTAACGGATAACATAGATTGGCTGCTGTAAAAACAAAGTCAGGTCTAGTTTTTGGTATATTTTCTCTATTACACCAGGTTAGACCATCATTACTAGCTTTTCCATTTTTTAGTCATGCGTCATTCAACGCAAAATGTTTCAAGAGTTTTCTTAAAAAAGTAACACTCTTATCACTACAATTTTCAACCCGACAGTTAAAGTCACCACATAATATTAATCCATCTGTATTCAAAGTATATTTGTCAATCCAGGCTTGTAAGCGTTTAAAAAACTCCGTTCTTTCTTTTTCAGAATTAGGTGCATACACGTTTACAAGACTAAACACTTTTTCGTTAATTTTAACATCAATCAAAAGCTTTCTACCATTTATGGACTGGTTATAGTTAATGATATCAACATTCAAATTTTTTCTAAATAAAATTGACACACCTCTACTGAAGACAGAGTCAGAGGGAGCGTGATATTTTTCACCGAACCACCGTGAGTTATAGATATGTTCATTTTCCTTGACAAAGTGAGTTTCTTGTAAAAATATAATGTCGAACTGTGCATCTTTTAACCAATCAAATAAAGTTATTCTTTTTTGATAAGTGTTCAAGCCTCTAGCATTTAAAGAAAATAAAGTAAAAGGTTTAGTGTTCATTAGCGTCTATAATGGTTGTTGTTGATTGGATCACTTACTAAGCTATGTTTTAGCGCCTTTCTTGCCTGCATCTTTCCTTGCTTCCCTGATAAACCTATCCAGGTTAGTTTGGTTGTCTTCGTTTGGGTTTCCTTTCCTTGGCACTGACACACTCCGAAGCCTTCTACCACACTTAGCAGCCGCCGCCTTTTTCACAATGAGTCTTAGCTTGTTATCCCCAAGCCACTTTGACGGGTTGGTGCCTTTAGTGCCAGTAACATCTAGCCCCGTTCCCCAAAAGGTGTCAAACGTTGCTTCCGCAAAAACAGACTTTGGATCGGCTATCTCCAACTTCGCGCGAAAATCTTTCACCTGGTCGGCTTTAAGCATAATAACCTCTTCCATGACAGTTTCCCTCTCCTCATTCCACCCCAGTGGATCCTTCACTGTGTGACCAATCCGTTTGGCCTCTAGAGCTGTGGAGGACTCCCTGATCTTTTGCACAGCATCCATATCTCCCGATCTTATCGCTTTTGTAAACTGGTATGCGTGTTCAACAGATTGGTGAACTTCGCCGAAGGTTTTGATTTCACAGGGGTAAAAGTTAGATAAAGGATTGTCTTTCCCCTGGAAAGCAACGATCGACCGTTTCTGATGGCTGTACAAAATGCATGCAATCAGGTGACCCTGGTTCGTGGCCTTCTTTCTGACACACTCTACAGGCTTTCGCCTTTTTGCAGCTGGTTTTTCTATGACCAATTCCCCAGCAGTTAAAGCACTGGATTTGGGATGAAGTGGTTTCCTGTCCATGATGGTATAAGCGGCACTTAAGACCGGCGCAATATACAATTCTCGGAAGCGAGTATTTATTCGGAAGCGGTTTGACATATAAAAATCTGTTCCCGTTAAGGACACTTGTCATACGATGGGTGACGGGGTGCCTAATTTTCTCATATTTTATTTCACTTTTCAAAGAAACATTGAGTTTTTCCAAAGACTCAATGACTGCACTATCATCCACCGACAGGGGTAGACCACAAATGGTAATCTTTAAGACGTCGTCATTTGGATCTTTAGCACCGGTGGAATACGGGTTCGAATTGTACACCTGGACTGAAATGTTCCGTAATTCGAATCCGTGTAAGAGAAGCTCCGAACGGCTCTCCATACTTTTGAGGTATACCCTCCACAAATCTCTGTCTAATTGTATACATAGGATGTTATCCCCTATTTTCCCTTTGACAGCTTCATATAATTCAAAATCAGTAATCTTATTGTTAGAGTCGTTTTGCATTTCTCGGTTTTTAATTTAAACCGGCTTATTCAGGGAGAATTCACCTTGGCCCTGCATTGTTTACATTCGAGTAGTACTCACGATTCAGGTGTTTACAAAGGTAAATTCAATGGATAATCGTCGTTAATCCAACATATATACACAAAATTACATCCAAATATTCACACAGGCAATGTCTCGCCTTTTCACAATATATACACAGAAAAACTTCTCAATGAAAAACGATTAAATTCACCGTTTTAAAGTCAGATCGACGGAGCAGACAAAAAAGCGTCCATTTACCTGCCCGTCACGTGACACCTTCCAATCCACCTCAAAAGTTATTTCTTTTACTTTTGATACCTTTTATTAATTATTCGTATAACGTTATTCTATGCTTTCCTTCATTAAAAAAGACGTAATTGGTATAACTTTGAAAACTTTAGGGCGAACGAACGGCCAATCCACCCCCCCCCCCCCCCGAAAAAAACCACCTATCAAAAATTCAAATGATCTCGCATTATTACAAAACTGGAATAGTCAAAAATCTTACACATTATTTAATTTTCATCTCATAAAAGAAATCAGCTCCTGTCGGGGGCGGAAACGCACCAATGTCAAAGGGGAATTCCGGAATTATTTTTTTCTCAGCGATGTTTTGATGTTTTACCACCTAAATAAATCCGAATGCAGGAGAAAACGTACCCAGGAGAATACGTACCTAATTCCTAGGGAGAGAACGTACCCATGCAGGTACGTTTTCCCTAGGAATTGTGTACGTTTTCTCCTGGGTACGTTTTCCCCTGATACCACAAATCCACCCCTGCTATATATATATATAAGTAAATCACGTGACGATCACAAAGGCCAACAAGACCAGGAAGGAAAATACCATAATCGCCATGTTGGATTTTTTTAGAGGTTTGTTTTTTTAATTAGTTAATTAACTACTATTTCATTTTTCAAAAAATTCAAAATGGACTAAATAATAAAATGCGTTTAAAAGGTCTTAATCAATTGAATAATTTACTGAAGTACGATAAACTATTAGTGATCGATTTTTTTTCTTTAGAATATCTCTTAAAATCCCATCAAAGTGTCTGACCATGGACCCTGAGTACAGTCTTCAGGATGTGTTACGGTGTCATCTCTGTGAGACCCCGGGCCCCGCTGTGTACTGTGTCATTTGTGACAAATATCTGTGTAAAGCCTGTGAGAAGGACCATCTCTCTGATCAATCCAAAGAACACAAAGTGGTGCCATTTGAAAAGAGGAAATCTACTCCAAAGTGTCAAAAACATTCCTCAAAAATATGTGAACATTACTGTGAGCAATGTGACATTCCTATTTGTGCAACATGTGATTCCTCTGAAGAACACCATGGCCATAAATTTATTGATATAACTAGAAACTATAGAAAACAAGAAAGAAATCATTCAAAAAGATTTACAAGAACTAGAGAAATCCATTTATCTTAAATACCAAGAGATTGCATCCATTATCCCAGTCCAGAAATCTGCTCTAATTGAAAACTCCCAGAAATTAACAACAGAAATCGACAAACATGGAAAATGCTTGCTCAGAGAAATAAACACCATTATCAGAAACATGAAATCTAATGTGGGGGAAATGGACACCAAACTCCTGGCTGTCTTAGACAAACAGGAAGGTGAAATTAAACACACCATTTCTAAAATCACACAGACCATTGCTGAACTGAAGACGTTACTGGACTCCAATGATGTCAGCCGTGTCTCTGCCTACAAATCCAGGAATGATGAATTCAGAAGATTGCCTCCTAAACTCACAGTGTCCTTACCAAGTTTTACCCCTCAGAAGATCATCAAAGAACAGCTTTATCAACAGTTTGGTTTTCTGTCAGCGTCATCTATCAAAACAGAAGAACATGGCTACACCATGGAATCTCCCGGTGCCGAGTCCTCTCCCCCGGACAGACCGCTCATTGATGTACCACGGATCATCACACAGATAGACACCAAGTGTGGAGGATTAGACGGTGTGTCCTGTCTGAGTGATGAGGAGATGTGGACGTGTGGTGATGACAAAATCATGAGACTGTACAACCTCAGTGGGGAACTAGTGAAGTCAGTCCGAACCAAGTCAGGGAACGTTCCATACGACATAACAGTGACAAGGAATGGGGATCTAGTTTATACTGATTACTTAGATAGAACTGTGAACATAGTAAAGAATACACAGATAGAGACAGTGATCAGACTACAGGGGTGGAGACCTCTCAATGTCTGTAGTACCTCCTCTGGTGACCTCCTGGTTGTCATGGACAGTGATGATAAACAAACAAAAGTTGTGTGTTACTCTGGCTCCACAGAGAAACAAAGTATTCAGTACGACGACAAAGGACAACCTCTCTATTCATCTGGTAACACTAAACACATCAGTGAGAACAGGAACCTAGATATCTGTGTGTCAGACTATTTGGCCCGTGCAGTAGTGGTGGTCAATCAGGCCGGGAAACTCCGGTTTACCTACACTGGTCCTCCCTCTACTACCATGGGATCATTCGATCCACGCGGCATCACAACAGACAACCAGGGTCGGATCCTGACAGCAGACTGTAACAACAACCGTATCCACATCCTGGATCAGGACGGACAGTTCCTCCGCTACATTGGCAACTGTCATTTACACTGGCCATGGGGTTTATGTGTGGACACCAGAGACAACCTCTTTGTGACTGAGTTTACAACAAGTAAAGTTAAGAAAATACAATAAAACTTGTAAACAAATTGTGTTTATAATAATCAAACTATTAATTTTTTTATTTTACATGTAACACTAGTGAAGGAAATCCACATTACAAATGAAACAATCCATGTTTGATAATAATTAAACGGTTCACGATATTGAATTATATTTTAATAAAGTTCTCAAGGGACAACAGCTATTAAAATGTTACATATAAATAAATAAAATTTCTTTGATACCATGTTTACATGTCAACAGACTGTATTACATCTTGTATGTGAACAAACTACATGTACCTGACTGTGTTTACATAATGTATGTCAACTGACTGATTGTTTTTTTCATTGGATGTAAACTAACTGTGTTTATATATTTGGTGTGATTGTCAACAGACCAAGAGTTGTTATTTGAAAGTTCAAACATTGCGTGCCATCAAACTGTGTGTTTAATATATTACTATATCCAATATATTTTAAATATAAATGCAATACAATGTATATTGTTATATCTGTATATTAAATAATAAATGTAAATCAACTGTATAATTATAAAGTGTGGTTGATTACATCAATAGCATAGACTCTTGACATTACATACATTTTTTTCTCAGAGGTAGAAAGTTCTCTTAACTTTACACTGCTATATAAAAGTACATCATCTCATAGTTAGGAAAACCATCTACCACTGAGAGGAAATATTTGCATTATCAAGTGCTTAATCAGGCATCAATTAAACAATGAAATGCTTTCATGTGTCATGTTGATATGAAGACAGTGAGAATTGCGGAAAAAATATATAACTCTCAATTGCCTTAGCTGGTTTTGTAAAATTGATCATTATTGTCGATCAGCACATTTCACAGAAGTAAAAGCCAATTCTTCCATATAATAAGGCTACCATGGTTACTATAACTACCAGGTACTTGGAAGACTGAGGTCAGCCCGTGTAAGTCCGTATCTATGAAAGTTTGGATTATTTTGTAATTGATGGTAACTTAGCAACATAGATAGGACGGACTGACCCCAGACTTACAAATAGATATTGTATATGACCATATCTATGGAAAAATTGATTGTCACTTCTATGCGATGTACTGATTGAGAAAAACCGATAACTTGCATACTTGCTTTTAATGAATAATTAAGATTTAGGGAGAAATTAAGAGAGAGATGTAAATATAATTAATACAAGAGGCCCATGGGCCACATTGCTCACCTGAGAAAAAATAGCCATAACAAAAATCAGCTTTGTGGAGTCATATACAAAATATTTGGACAATTTAATTGAAGTGGTCCAGTATAAAAATACCTTAAAATTTGACCCCCATTGTGGCCCCACCCTACCAAAAGGTTCTTGATTTGAAGAACCTTGAATCTACTATATCTGAGGATGCTTCCACACAAGTAAAAGCTTTTCTGGCCAATTGGTTTCTGGGAAGAAGATTTTCTAAGACTTTTTTCTATATAATCCTAAGTAATGTGACCCTACCCTAACCTGGGGGATTATGATTTGAAGAAACCTAAATCTACACTACCTGAAGATGCTTCCACAGAAGTTACAGCTATTCTAGCCAAAAGGTTTTTGAGAGGGAGATTTTTTAAAAATGTTTGTTTATATATTCCAGTGTCAAAATTAGACCCCATGTGGCCCTGTGAGAAGTTGCGAAGGGGAAGAAGCGATACTACTATCGCTCCTTTGCCATCGCAACTTCGCACTCTCGCCTTCGCATCTTTGCGCTTTTGCCTTCGCCTTTTTATAATTGTGGAGCTCTCTATCGTTTAAAGACAATTTTAGCTGTATAAAAGGACATCTGAGGCAGGTGATGAACTTTTTAGAATTTATTTTCAACAGCCTGCGCAGATCCATAACTTTTTCGGGGGGGGGGGGGGGAGGGTCGATGGATAGTTATAATTGACGGGGGGGGGGGGGTTCCAAACATATTTTGGAGATTTTATTATATATAATTATGGAGATTTTATTATATATAATTAATAAAATAAAATTAACTGGGGGTTTGGGGTTGGGATCAGGACCCTCTCTCCCCCTTTACTGAACGTGTGAAGTTATTAATATTGAATTTCCGGGGGGCGGACCCCCTCTCCCTTTCTAGATCCATACAGGAGCAAGGAGTGTCGCATAATGAAATTAGAATACTAAAATATTACTGTGATCCACGGTAAACAGACAGCTGGTAAGTGACAGGAGTCTGGAAGTGCATATGTTTACATTATGGCAGACTTTACATTTTATGTGGAGTATATAATGATTAGGCATAGCCAGTACTGGTAAACATATATGTCACATATACACATTAAAATATTTATAAACATTCATAGTAAGCACAATGGCCTAGCGCATGCATACCAATAATATTGTGGATTAATCGGAAAACCTTGGCGAGTACGGTGCTTGCATCAACTTCTATGTAATCGACCGAGACTTACTGAATGCTATCAAAAAAGGCGAAAGTGCAAAGTTGCGAAGGCGAGAGTGCAAAGTTGTGAAGGCAAAGGAGCGATAGTAGTATCGCTCCTTCGCACTTTCGCCATCGCATCTTCGCACTCTCATTCCTCCGCCGTCGCACTCTTGCCTTCGCAACTTTGCGCTCTCGCATCTTCGACCATAAGGCGGAACACCGTACAGACACGCTGATGGTGTGTATAGCGTGTCTAAAGTTGTCCACTTATGGTGAGTTCCTAATTGTGGCTGGTATGTTTCTCAGACAATTATCGGTCTTCCAGTAATTATAATGTGTAAATCAAGGAAAATGATAAAACTTACAATGACAGAGTAATAATTTCTTCACAGGATTTGATCATGTGGCCAACGAAAAATTAATACCCCGGTGAACTTTTTAACATGCCGTTTATTTCTTACATAGTCTGTTGTCCTTTAAATACCATGAACAATTACAGCACTATTACTGTCTAGACCTCTGTGATGGTACAATGACATGAAAAAGAAAAGTAGACGGGCTAGGTCTGAATTGAGGAGCCAGTGTTGGGAACCGCAATGTTTTATCTGTTTTACTCTAGGACACAGGAATGACAAATCTGTATGACAACACCACACCAAACTTTTGGTGCAAGTCATTATTTTAGAGTTATGACTTAACATGATCATTATTTGTAAATAATATGTTCTCTGGTTTTTTTCTTGCTGAAGCTATTTTTTGTCCTGAAACTCCTGCCCTTGAAAAAGTGGCACCACCATTAATCTATATCCCAGCAACATTATAGGGTATATAATTTCATTAGTTGTAACAGATCTCTATCGGCGCCAAGGCGTTTAGTGGACAAACATCACGGATGTTCAAAACATAAAGGGTCTAAACTGGCCGGAAAAAATGCATGACTAGAAATTGTGTTATCTACCCAACACCAGAAATAATGATGTTCCGACCTATTATGATGGGCAAATCAAAGCTAATAATGTTATCTCTTTGAATTAAAAATAAAAAATCTTAAAAATTAATATTTATGGGATACACATAATAAACTCTCTTGCTTGTTAAAATCCCAAATTCTGAAAACATATATAATAACTATACTTTAACATATTAGCACAAATGTATGATTTATGCATGCTTACCCTACAGAATTCAATTGCAGACTAGATCTATCATACTTTTTTGGCCATTTTGAAAACAAAGAACAGTGATATCAATTTTTTTGCCTCCACATACTTGATTCCTCGCATATAATTTTCTTAAATTTTATCCCATCTTGCACGATTTGTGCAAAAGATAGCAGAAGTGTTAAGCACCCGAATCAGACATTATTGAATAAAATCGTCCGTGCAAATTTTCAAGAATGCATATTTTACGAATGGATTGGTTCGTAGCCACCAAATGTTTCGTGAGGTACAAAAAAATAAACGTTTTGAAAAAAAACTAACGCAGGCATAAAATCATTCTACATCTTTAATATGGATCATCAGACTTTAATAAATATTGCACGCAGATTGCATAATTCTCAATAACAAGAAGAAACAACATGTATACCGATTCCAACGACCGCCTGGAAATGGAGCCAACTGGATCATGCCAACTGGCATCCAGATGAATTTCATATATGTAACCTTAAGCTATTTGCATAAATTGGATTTCCTAGCACAGATTGACAGCATTTTATTGTACATGTAAAAAGCACATTATAATTTGTATCTTAGATATCTGTTTTGAATAAATTGGATTTCTTTTCATATCGAAATACTGTTACTCCTAGTGATAAAAGCATTTTTTTTTCTATGTATTATATGGATTTCATGTTGAATTAAAACTGTTCACGTAAAATTGTAGATTTCATGATGTAAACTAGTGAAAATTCTGCAGAAAAAATAATCAGCTCTACTATCACTCAATAGAACACAAAATTAAATGCATGAGCTCAACCAAAAATACAGATGTAGCACAGCAACAGCCTCAGGAGGATGATATAAAAGAAACCAAAAAATGCCAAATATCTTTGGTCCTATTAAATGTAGAGAGAAATTCTGGATCAAAATTTTGCAGGAAAATTGCCCTACATCAATGATGAGATCTACTAACCAATGTGTTTGCTTTTATCCTAAATGAATGCTATACATATATGAACTTCACAGCAATAAATAACAAACAGCTACATAAAGTCTCTAGATAATTAATCCACATTGCTTCTTTAAATGCTACATATATTGTTGACCTTTTTTAAAAAGCATGAATGAGCCTTTTATATGATCGAAAAACACCACAGGAAGGTCTTACTATAACAGCACATATGAGTCGACATATATCAGATAACAGCTATGATTGTTTCAATTGTTTGAATTGAAAATAGATAGAGCTCCTCGATTTGAAAAACCTGTCAAATTACAACAGTTATTGGTATTCAACCCGTAAGAAGACAAAATTGAGATGTCCAAATAAGTGCCACCACAACTGACATTTGTAATCGTTTATAAAGAGATATTGTACTTAGATTTTTGGAATGTTCTTTACAATAATAATAACTCGGAATGGCTATGCATAACTATGTAATGGTAATCATGGAGACCAAATATTAAAAATATCATTTAAAACAATCTGGAATGCCTGATAAAAATAAAATATTCTGAAATAAGTTCACAGTAAAAACATAAACAACCATGTACATGTATACAACCTCACTCACAAACAAAAATAAACAAAATGCTTTCAAAGAAATTGCATCATTCTACATCTTGATGTTTTGTATATATGTACAAAAAACAAAACAACTAGAAAAAAAACTTATTTACTATTAGCATCATTTACCAGTTGTTAATTACTTAATAAGGAAATGGCAGTGTTATCACAAAAGTATTCAATTAAAATTGGAAATTATTACCAAACGTTTGACAAAAACGTTCCACTTGTTTTATTCAACAAAACATCATCCAAAGGTATGATATTTTTAGAATAGTAACCTAAATAGTGTAAAATAGAACTCATTCTTTATATGGCTCCACAACTCTAGTATGTTTTAAATACAATCTCCTTCATTCCAGCTCAGAAAGTTTACTTCTTCTCCCTTTCTTGTAAAATAAATGGCAACAAAAGAATAACATTACTTTTAACAATCTATTTTAAATCGTTGGCCCATTGATTTGATATAAAAACCAAGCAGCAATTACAATGATACGTTATAAAAACATATTAATTTTACACAAACTGAAATGCCACACTGTTCACAATGAAGTTCACAATGTTTTGTGGAATGTTTAGTGCACTTTGGGCTAGATCCCCTATCTCCAAATGGCACCGCTTTGTGCTCTGTCTAGAGATTTGTGAGATGTTCCCCCACACAGGCTGTACACAGATTGATGTGACAGATGTCACAGAACATTAGGGGGCTCGGGGTCTCACAAAGATGACACCGAAACACATCCTGGGCCCAACACCTTTGGTCCATGGTCAGATACTACGAAAAATTGTCAAAACAATTCTGTGAAGAAAAAAAATCAGATTAATAATCCGTTATATCCTTTACAATGAATAACCAGTCCGTCGACCAAATCACGTTGTTTATAATGGCCTTTAAAAACCTGGTTTTTTAAAATTAATATATCATTTAAAGATTACGTTATCTTCCTGTGATAAAATTTACAATCGTATCAGTAATACTGCTGGGAGTGATAACAACAGTAATTGTCCTATACATATGCGACAATAACTATCGCCTAGTGTACATGTATCAGCCATTCTATATGGATGTTCACCTTGATACACATGTATAAAAAGACCTACAATTATAATAATATACTTGTTATAAAATGATACTTTGATACAAAATACTAGTTCATGAATATAGGGAAACATTTGATCAAAATAGCCACCCTCTCCCATTTCACATCAATTGGATGACACACACTAGGTGCAATGTAATACCGGTATGTACTCTCAAAATAACATAACTAGTTTTTGATACTTTGTTATCAACAATAACCAGTTCAATAACTATCGACTTACCTCCATCATCCTTCATATATAGCTACAAGCCAAAAGCAATGTTCATTGTAAAAGTGGAGAGCTCGTTTCGCAAGCTTCACTACCTTGTACATCCGTTATGAAAGTCATCACCTAAAAAGTCACATGGTTTTACGTTTGATAAATTAGGGATTTAACATCAACGTGAACGAAAAGTGTTAACTTAAACTATTTTGTTTTCCGAATGTGAAACATATTGTCAACTTTAAATAAGAAATTCTCTGAAAGAATTGCATTTATTATATATACTTGTACAAGGTTGCTGGAGGTATTGAGATTGATCTTTTTGGAACAGGCATGGATCACGAGACTAATGCTACTGTAGGTTAAAACCCTATACATACTATGAACAAGGTAAACACTAGATATATTCTAGAATTGTCTTCATTTAGTTATCAATTTTTGCATGGATGTTATTCTCTTCCAGCCCAGTTTAGGCGGTTTGCACTCCGAAATGTTAGATTGAGGTATACTAAAAAAATATTCGCAAAGCAAAACAAATTTTCATTATTTATATAATATTTATTCAATCGGACTAACATGTACGATGTTGACTGATCTGCCGGTGTAATGAAGATAATGACCCCCGTAGAATAATGACCGGGGGTCATTTTTGAATTAGAATAATGACCCCCCGGTCATTATTCTACGCAGAAAAATAACCCCCGGTCATTATTCTACGTAGAAAAATGACCCCTTTGCCTGAAGAATAAGTGTCATTTTCATAAAAATGAGCACACTCCACATGGAGAAAAGTGACCCCTGTAGAATAATGACCCCCTTGTAGATTAAAGTTTTTTCAGTATATTTTTTTTATTATTTGTGAAATAGTCTTTACACTATTGTAATTTTTACTGCTGCAGTTTACAGAAAGTGACAGAAATTATAATTCATATTTAAATAAACTTAATGTGAAAAAGGGGTATATCTTAGAAAATAAAAATCTTCCCGTTATAACAAGACATTGACCTATTGCATCGGGGTATGGTTGTCATCTTAAAGGGGCATGGTCACGATTTTAGTCAAAAATAATTTTCCGATTTTAATGTTCACAATGCTTCAGTAAGGCATTTTCAATAGGCAACCAGAATTTGAGTGTCATTCGTTGAGTTATAAGCAAGTTACAGAGCTTGCCATTATTTGCTATGTAAACGAAGCTTTTGTTTACATTTTGAATGTTGAAGTGAAAATTTCAATTTTAGACCTTATGAATGTGTTGAACGTAAGGAACTGTTTATTTATGCTTAAAATGAATAAGAAGATAGACAAATCAGCTTGAAAAAGATTTTTACTGGTATAATGAACCTATGTAAACGACAACAGGGCACGATCCTTGTTTACATGACAAAGAATTGTGAGCCCTGTATCTTGATTATAACTTTACAACTGACCCTCAAATTCCATTTGATCAATAGAAATGCTTTCCTTACGTAAATAATGAAAACAGAAAAATGGAATTTGACCAAAATCGTGACCATGCCCCTTTAACAATTACATTTACATATATTGATAGGGCCACTTCGACCTTAGGGCGAAGATGCGATGTTGCAAAGGCGATTGTGTGAAGGCGAAGGAGCAAAAGTGCGAAGATACGACGACGAAGCGCGAAGATCTGATGCCTAAAGTGCGAAGGCGAAGGAGCGATACTAGCTACTATCGCTCCTTCCCAGCTTCGCAGTTTGGCCTTCGCATCTTCGCACTTTCGCCTTCGCCTTTTTTGATTGCATTCAGCAAGTCTAGGTCGATTACATAGAATTTAATGCAGGCACCGTACTTGCCAAGGTTTTCCGATTTATCCAGGCTATTATTGGTACGCATGCGCTAGGCCATCGTGCTTAATATGAATGTTTATAAATATTTTAATGTGTACATGTGACATATATGTTTACCAGTGCTGGCTATGCCTAATCATTATATAGCCCACATAAAATTTAATGTCCACCATAATGTGTACATATGCACTTCCAGACTCGTGTCACTTACCAGCTGTCTGTTTACCGTGGACCAAACACAGTAACCTTCTAATTTCATTATGCGACATTCCTTGCTCATGCATGGATCTAGAAGGGGAGAAGGGGTCTGCCCCCCGGAAATTTAATATTAATAATTTCACGCAGTAAAAGGGGAGAGAGGGTCCTGACCTTATCCCTCTGGATAATTTAATTTTATTAATTTTATAAAAATAAAATTTCCAAAATATCCCTCGGAACCCTTAACGATAAAGAGCTCCGCAGTTATAAAACATAGGTAATCACAGAATACAAAGCTCACCAAGACGAGGCATCACCTTTATGAGGCATCACCTTAATGAGACCACATTTATCATATTATATGATCCTTTATAATATTGGATATTCATGGATTCTTCGCCTCGCCATCTATGAGATTGATCAACCCAATATATTTCCGTAGTGAGTCAGTAACTAACCTAATAAGTAATAATATTGTATAATATAGTATGATATTGTATTGTATGATACTGTATCATATTTGATAAATAATATGATAGTGTATTATATGATACAATATAATTTGATTCAATATTATATCATATGTAATGATACAATATCATGGGATAAAAAAAATATTATATAATACAATTATATTTTACATATTGTATCATATGATACAATAATATATATTACAACATCATTAAATACTATTTCATGTGATATGATAACATATTATATAAACCAATATCATATCATACAATATCGTATGATACGATATTTTATAATTAAACAATATCATATATACAATTTCATTTGATATAATTCTATATTATAGAAACTAATATCATATTATACAATACTGTATGATACAATATCATAGAATATACAATATTATATCATTGGATGCAATATTATATACATGTATTGCAAATATAATGTAATAGTATCATGTGTTTAAATAATGTATTAATAATACAATATAATATTATACAATATTGTGTCATAATATACAATACTATACGTAACAATATTATGATACAATATCATATCATAAAATATAAAAAAAATGATACAATATTATATCATATCATATAACGTTTTACAATATAACATATGGTATTATATTTTCTCCTATTAAACAATAGTGTGTCATATCATACAATACTATATCATAGGAATCATGTTATATCATTTAACAACAACCACATCTATCTATCAAGCAGGTTTGAGTGAGATAGAAGATTTCTATAGCATCCTTGATAATGGAGATCAGGCTCTGCATCTGAAGCAACCTCTGTGTTTCATTTATAATATAGTTAAATCAACTGTGCAAGCTATCATCTATAAAACATGTGACCTGTTCCAAAAAAATAAATCTCATCAAGCATCATAAACCTATGGTTCAGATTCAGCATTCAAGCCTGTCAGGTGCATCAGTATCATAATACGCACCATCCATGCAAATTTGGTGAAGTTAGGACCAGTAATAACTACGATATCATCATCTGAGGACACCAGCAATTAAAACCTTAACCTCCTCCAGCATCCCCAACCTATGGCTCTGATTCAGCTTCCATGCCTGTCAGGCGCATCAGTATCATAAGACACACCATCCATTCAGGTTAGGTGAATTTAGCAAGTTTGGTGAAGATAGAACAAGTAATAGCTAAGATACAGGAGCTGCAACAAAAACTTTAACCAGCTCCGGACGCCGACGCCGGGGGTAAAGCATTAGCTCCCCTTGGCTTCGTCTCTGTGAGCTAAAAAGGCGAAAGCGCGAAGATTCGAAGGCGAGAGTGCGAAGTTGCAAAGGCGAAGATGCGATTGTAGTATCACTTCTTCTCCTTCGCAACTTAGCACTTTCGTCTTCGCATCTTCGCACTTCGCCGTCGCATTTTCTATATTCTTCATATTGTTCATGAATTATACTTGCATTGAGGATTTCCATTATTACTTTGGACACAATAAAGATCGTGTGATCAAAATCAAGGGGGATATAAACCCCTAACATGGGCCCTAACCTCTTATCAACGTTTTTAGAAACAATCTTTTTTTATTATAATCGATCAGTGTTTATTATCTATTAAGATTTACTATAGTCAGGTACTCCTCACACATTGCTATTAAAGAATAAAGTCTATTCATGATCACAAATACAACATTACAACAAATGTTTAGAATATTGATGTTCATGTATTACGTAGAAGAAAACAAAACTAACGCAAATGATTTTTTAAAAATCTCTTTCCTCAAGAAATATAAATAAGAAGTATTTATATCCCTATGTTACCTGCCTCCTTAGTCTTTTGTGCTTGCTACAGATATGAAAAACTATATACAGCGATTTATTTACATTTTTCTATGGGGGTCATTTTTCTTCATGTTTAACGTGAAGAAAAATAACCCCTGGGTCTTTTTTCTTCAGAAAAATCCAATTATTCTTCAGCTAGGGGGGTCATTATTCTATGTTGAAAAATGACCCCCGGTCATTATTCTACGGAGGTCATTATTCTTCATTACACCGGATACTTGTGTATCATCCATATGAATTAATAATACAACCGTTTCTGTTTTTAAAAAACTCATTTAACAGCTTCTGATAATAATAATACCTCTGTAATTAATATCAATGAATAATATTATGCATCCATCTGTTTTCTGTTGATACCTAATTATCAATTAAAAATATGCGTTATCACTCGTTTTGCAACTAAGTTGTAAATAGTAATTGGGAGTTTCCCGAATGATATAAACGAAAAGTTTTGATACATGTAAATATATATGGTAGATACCCCTTCAGTGACTGCACATGTCATTAATTAGCGATATATGTGCTATTCTATTCCTGAAGATAATAACACACTTAATTTTTCAAACGTACAGATCCGATTATTTTTACAGGGCTTTTTCAGCAAAATCAGTTATTTCAATATCTTTGTCATGACAAGTAGTATTTCTTTCAGTGATTAATTGGTTTTTGCTTCTTAAGATATGCTCCATCAAACATTTGTTGTACATGATGATGCAATGACAAAATTACTAATATGCCAGACTGTCATTTCTCTTTTCTTCCTCACGTCTTAGTTTGCTACGTTAGAATTATAAAAATGAACATAATAATTAAAAGTTCGGAAATATACATTGCAAATAATGACGCATGTCAAGTCTTTATTTCTTAAAAAAGGTTCGAATCTACAAAATGTTCCTTAAGGTAAAAATATAGTAACCAACTTTATTTGACAATGCAACTACTTCTACCTTCACAATACAACGACCCTAACCTTGACAATACATGAACTCTAACTAACCACAGACGGGAAATAAAAACCATAGATTTATGAAGTTATTGCTCTTTTTTTGGTCCGATATTGCTAATATAGCAAATTGTTTTGCCTCGGACTAGAATGTCTCGACGTCATTGGATGAATCGCGTCACGTGATTGCCTTACACGGCGGGCGTCAAAATTTATACGGCAACATGCCGGACGTAACGATATTTAAGCTGATTTTTTACACAAACGGTCAACAATACCTTTACTTTTTAAGCCCCAAAATATTTAGAATTAACCCCTTTTGCCCATTACGTAATAAAACGATCCTGTATACAGTGGCATCCAGGTTTACACAGACGACTGACGTGAAAAGTACAAAATTAGAGAATAGGCCTAAGAATTTAATTGTTATATATTATCTGTTGTTGTTTACATATCAAACATTAGGTCCTCGACAAAACAAAACGCATTAGGTTTGTTATTGACTGTTTACAGAAATTTGTAGGGTCGGTTAAGTTTTGGTCGGTTTAAGTTATGGACTTTACCGACACCACAAATTAGTAATAAGTAATATTGTCCAGATAGTTTTGAGGTCAAGTATCTTAGACATACCAAATTATTCGCCACGTGATTGTGTAAAGATTTATTAGCTAAAATGGGGAAAAGGGGACAGAAAAACATAATGCTACACCTTTATTAAAATCATAAGACTTTAATTATTGTGCACGCAGATTCCAAAAAACAAGACAAGTTTCCAACATGTATACCGATTCTAACGACTGCCTTGCATTTGAGTAATATCCAGCTGGAATCTTTTCTTAGATTCCCATGCAGTAAAACTATTATCTAGATAATGCTGAAAAGTTTTTTGACTTCGACATGAAAACTAGGACATGAAGTGTAAAACAACAGACGGAGAATAAAACCCCAGCAACCCCTCATTTAACCCTTAAAATGGTTTTAAAACCGTTAAAGGACAAATTAATAGAGTTGTTCACGATGTCATATCATGTCATGTACATATCTCTGTGGCATATTTTGACGGACCAAAAAAACCCCACTTTCCTGTTAACTTCCCCTTGTGTTTCGTTGTTTAAAGAACTTGTTGCCCACTGACTAAGTTCTCTTGACTACGAAGGAATCATTTCATCATTTAGATGCACTTTAATTTTTATTAAATGTTTCTCGACCTGTCAGTTTCAATATTTTAAATACTCCACGAAATAATTGTTTATATATTTTGTAAATATTTAAAACAAACAACTACAACTATCAATTGAAATCATATCTACAAACACAGACAGTCAGTATAATTATACTTACATGTAATATACAACAATATGTTTTTTACATGATGAGTAAAACAACATTTGCTTTTACTTTTGCTATAATTATATTGTGGACACAAAACAGTAAAAACAAAATGTCCTATTTAAATGTTTATTCACGTTGACCCTGTCTAAGAGTCTTGATACATATTTACCTTGCCATATTTATAATATAGAATATTTGTTTCAAAATGCAGGGAAGCTTTATTTATCATTATTGCCATATGTCATTGATTTCCAACGACATATAACTCCAAGTCTTACCTGTAAACTCGGGGCAAAATTTCTGGTATGTCGCTGGAAAACCAATATATGTGTTATTCTACATTTTAAGCAATTAAAGAAGACAGTGCTTTTGATATTGTGTGACAATGTCTCGACAATTTGAAAATTGTTTACATCTGGTTCTTTGAATTTTTAAATGACTAAGTTATGTAATATACGTAAAGAACATGGCTCAGTGCTTATAAGCGTTAGACCAGTAACCAAAAGGTCGCTGGTTAAAACCCCATTGAGGTCATTTGATGTTGACTGTTGTCCGCTTAGACAAGGCACTTAAATCTACATTGTCTCATTCCACACAGCTGGAATTGGGTAATGCTTATGTTGGGCGTTAACCTGCTATTGAATGACAGAGTCCATGACTTTCGTCTGCTTGGCACTACGCAAACCGGGGAATAGCAACGGTTTTACACGCCTTAATGGCACGGAAAAGGGATTTAACTATTTAATATGCAGAATAGTTGAACGCAAACTTTCTTTCCGAGATAAAATAATTCCTAGCCACTAATGATTCGTAAGTTAAAACACAATGTACGAACACACATACAGTGAAAATAGGTCATGAAGTATTCAAATATTCATTATGATTACTTAGATAAAACCAGCTCTTGATAACCAAAAGTAATGCATGGAAAACAATGATAATTGAGAAACCACCTCTAGCAACACGGGAGTTTAGGTATGTTTAA
Source organism: Magallana hongkongensis (assembly GCA_015776775.1). NCBI lineage: Eukaryota > Metazoa > Mollusca > Bivalvia > Ostreida > Ostreidae > Magallana > Magallana hongkongensis. The sequence goes on from CM027470.1 coordinate 15,209,522, forward strand.
ATTTGCTGAAGCTCAAACACTTCGGCGATATTCAGGTTGGATAGGCGCCACGTATTATTTTCTGCGTCATTTATGAAAACGTTTGAATCTTACTGCATTTTTTCGGCCAAAATCGTTCTCTTAGAATAGAAAACCGAAATTCTTAATGAAAACTATACCAAATTATAAATTATGGAGTATTTGATCGAAAAACCCACACTGCGTATGGGGCTGAAAAACTTGTGGCGAAGAGGAATCTCTTTTCAATATATTAAATGTTAAACAAAAACCCACGTTTCCACCACCTAGATTTTTTTTGAAAATATTTATCATTTATCATTGCTGTTCTTAATTTAAAAAGGTTTATCATTTATCAAAACGCTTTGCAAATATCTTTTGATCTTTTACACAGTATTTTGACATTACGTCAATGTGTACAAACTGTGCGTAACGGTTAAATGATCTCTATTCAAAATCACTGCGAATACCGCGAACAAGAATAAACCTGGTTTAAACGTTTTTGATTTAAAGGTCCTCCAGTTCTGCATACAAGCCCATTCTTCTAAATTACTTGAAGATATGTATGTTTAGCATAGTGTTCTACTTGAAAATTACCCCCCCAAAAATTCACCGTTAGGGGAAAAACATTTTTACAACACAGAGACAACATAGATACTAAAGAAGATTGAAGAAACGAATTCACGCATTTTATTTACTTATATTTAACTTCAACTTGTCATTTCCCTATGTCTATGTATACTTTAAATCATTGGCGGATAATTAGTGTATGCAGTTTTAACGTAATTATTTAATATAATATCATTGCAAGATGTCACATTGATACAAACTCACATTAACAGAAATCCACCTGTGTTTAACTTTTTGTCGGCATGCAGTTTACCGAAAATGAAAGAAGGCTTTCAATTAATTTCCCCATTATTGTTAATACGGTAGAAATCACTCATAGTTTACGAACATCATCTCCAATATAATGAAATATAAGGTGTTACCAGTTCCTCTGGTGAAGACATTTCGTAGATTATTGGCAAATTTCATTCATTCATAGATATAAGTACCATTATATTATCTCATATATCATGACACAATATCCTTGATTTACATTAAGGATAAATTAATTTTGATTATCTACAAAGTGTATTATAAAGCATTGCTTTTGTGGGTTTTTTCCTTGAAACGCTGATATTTTTATTTTTTGAGCATACAATACATAAATAGATAATAAATCCCGCCCCCATGAGAATGCATTATCCAGAACGAAGCAAGAAACAGTGGCCGGCGTGGCAGATAGCTATTGGCAGCTTGACAGAAAGGTGGATTGCAGAGGTTTGTTGATTGTTTAATACTGAACTAGATTCTGATAAATATAAGGTAAAATTACCAACTATTTGGAATCAATTATATTCCTAAATGAGATAGGTCTATTAGTAAACTACAAATTAAGTCAAACGAAATAAATCGGGTTTCTATCCTTAAGGTCATTATGAAGAACGTGATTGTTTTTTTCAGAAATTGTTTTAAAGCTCATTGAGGCTCGTTATGGACCCCTGGAGTTGGTGCCAAGACGTGTTACGATGTCATCTCTGTGAGACCCCGGGGACCCCTATGTACTGTGACATTTGTCACATACATCTGTGTAAAGCCTGTGTGGGGGAACATCTTTCTGATCAATCCAAAGAACACAAAGTGGTGACATTTGAAAATAGGGGATCTTTTCCTATATGCCGAGAACATTCCAATAAACAATCTGAACTTCACTGTGAACAATGTGACGTTCCTATTTGTGTACAGTGTGTTTCCTCTGAAAAGCATCAAGGTCATAAATTTGTTGACATAAAGGAAAATCTTGAAAGCAAAAAAAAAGTCCTCGAGAGAGATCTACAAGAATTAGAGAAATCCATTTATCCTAAATATCAAGAGATTGTATCCAACATCCCAATTCAAAGAGCCGATTTGGAGGAAAACTCCCAAAAATTGACAACAGCTTTTAACAAACATAGAGAAGACATGCATAAAGAAATAGACGCTTTTATCGAGAAACTGGAATCAGATCTCAGTGCAATGAACTCCGAATACCTGGATGTACTAAATAATCAAGAAGATGAAATCAAGCGTAACATTTCTAAAATCGCACAGATCATTGCTGATATAGAGAAATCACTAAATTCCAATAATGCTAGCCTTGTCTTCCCTTACAAATCCAGGAATGCTGAATTTAGAAGATTGCCCCCTAAACTATTAGTTTCTTTACCAAGCTTTAACCCTCAGAAAATCAACAATGAAAAGATTTCTCAGCTGTTTGGTTCTTTGTCGGCGTTATCTATCGACACAGAACATTATTCCACATTGGATTCTCCTGGTGCAGAGTTCTCTGCGTTATCTCTCGACACAGAACATTATTCCACATTGGATCCTCCTGGTGCAGAGTTTTCGGCGTTATCTATCGACACAGAACATTATTTCACATTGGATCCTCCTGGTGCAGAGTTCTCCCCTCCGGACAACCTGCTCATTGATGAACCACGGGTTATCACTAAAATAAAGACAAAGCATGGATTTTTTAATGAATTACACGGTGTATCCTGTCTGAACGATGACAAAATATGGGTTTGTGGTGGTTGCAAAAAAATTAGACTCTACAATCTCCGGGGACAACGATTGCAGACAATCGAAACCAAGTCAGGAAAAAAACCAAAAGACATAGCAGTGACAAGGAGTGGGGATCTAATTTATACTGATGAAAAAGAGAGAACCGTGAATATAGTGAAAAATACAGATATAGAATCAGTGGTCAGACTTCAGGGCTGGAGACCTTGCTATGTCTACTGTACCCTCTCTGGTGAACTCCTGCTAGTCATGAACAGTGATGATAATAAACAAACAAAAGTCGTGTGTTACTCTGGCTCCACAGAGAAACAAAGTATTCAGTATGACGACAAAGGACAACCTCTCTATTCATCCGGTGGATATAGCAATAGTAAATACATCTGTGAGAACAGGAACCAAGATATCTGTGTGTCAGACAATGGAGCCGGTGCAGTAGTGGTGGTCAATCAGGCCGGGAAACTCCGGTTTACCTACACTGGTCCTCCTTCTACCAAGGGATCATTTAGTCCATATGGCATCGCAACAGACAGCCAGGGTCGGATCTTGACGTCAGACTGGTACAAAAAACGTATCCACATCCTTGACCAGGACGGACAGTTCCTCAGCTACATTGACAACTGTCATTTATGCGCTCCTTGGGGTTTATGTGTGGACTCCAGAGACAACCTCTTTGTAGGCGAACTGGTTACAAGTGAAGTAATACAAATCCAATATAACACGTAAATCATGTTGAATTTATACAACTTCACCGTCAACAGTTTAAAGGTTTTAATTAGAGACAATGTGTACATAGTAATTGAGATTTAACCAATAACGTTAGGGAGTCAATATGAATCATAAATGTTATTAAACTGATTTTGTTTCTGTATATATTTTATGCCGCCAAAATATGAAGGCAAACTGACTCTTTTATTTTAATGAATTTAAATCAGTTCTTGAATTGTGTGGCAGCAAGTCATGTGATCAGGTCTAATATAGTCCGAAGGGCTTAATGGAACATTTGATCAGATGCATATGTAAATATATAAAATTAGATGTGTATATTTACAAAATATATCTGATTTTTGTGTAACTATTTTCTTATGGTTTTACTTAATTGTCATTGTGCATAAGTTTAAGTCGCTAATGTTTAATAACAGTGTATGTCATTTGATAATCATATTTTTATTCAGTGCACACAGTGTATTATCTCGTGGCGCATAGCAATTCAAAACATATATCCCAGACAACGAACTTAGAAAAAATTAGTTTATATATAATTTAATGTAAACATTACATATTGATTAACTGTTTTACATTTTTTCATATGAAATCGCGTATTTATCAAATATTCACGTAATATTCTTATTCTTGATCAATACTTTATTGTATAATAACTTGAATCTGATTAGTCAAGAAACATTATAATAAAAAATCATTTTTCCAGCAGTGTTGAATATGCTGATTTATTATACTTTCATGCAAATACTGAAATCTGGTTGGTTAAGACGCAGTTTATAATCTATAGTTCTATTAAGCCCCTTTCAAATTTGGCACACGAGCACTTTGCAACACTTTGCGATCGAAATGTTCGCAAGAGCTATCGCAATTACGTTGCACAAGCTCTCGCATCCGTTGCATGCGTTAAAGTGGTCGCATCAAGTCTCCTCAAACCAGTGAACATACATACTATTCGCATGCAACCGAATGAGATCTAAATTATTGCAGTGCAACGCACGAACATTTGCACGAACATTGTACAACGTTTTGTGTACTTGCAAGAGTAATGCATGATTTTTGAAGATCGTATGATAAATATCAGCTGTTTATGCGTGTGTTGTACGACCATGAGACTGTTACATAATGTAATCGCATGTAATCTTGCAACGATTTACTATCATTGCAAGATTGATTGGTTTCAGTTTCCATGTTTGCCACCATTATATACTGGATATCAGGTTTAGTTTTGCCCCGTGATCTTTTTGCTTCTACTTACGGTTTTGCTTCGTCCTGTATTCGCTCCAGCAATACTGTGGTAAAAAAAAAAGAGATGATGTGAGACATTGTAATTCGCCTAGTCTTAATCCGCTAACTGACAAAAAGAGTGAAATGAGCGAATATAAAACGGGAGCGAATACTCCTTATACAGTATATACTGTATAAGCAAATCTGTTTCAGGTCACATTGATTTTGGCTGTTATTAGTTTTGGTAATATCTTCTCTTACATTCAGCTATGTCTACTGAAGAGCATGGGAAACGAGGGTATATATACCCCCTCTGACTCGTACAATGAAACGCATGATCGTTCGAGCGCCACGCTTGTCCAATCGCATTGGCGCACATTCAATCGTCCGATCATCTGGTATTTCGTGCGATCCTATCGTAATATATTACATCACTCGCTTTCACTGTACAACAGTTGCATATAGACGCAAGATATATCGCAAGTTTCAACTTCCGTTTACATCTCACAACGTAGCTCTGATTTCTGCGGTTTTTGTACGAGTACTTTTTTATAAGTGATTATTTTGGCAACAGTTTACGAGCTATATCTGACTTTATTTTTTCGGTCGCACGAAAATTTTGTCGCTTATGCTCGTGCGACAATTGTGAAAGGGGCTTTACCCTCAGCGTTAACAGCACACTTAACATTAGGTAACAATATATAAATAGTGCCTGTTTGGGAGAGTAACAGTTGAAATTGACAACCCGAGGAAACCATTGTCAACCGACGCGAAGCGGAGGTTGACAATGGTTTTCGAAGGGTGTCAATTTCAACTGTTATCCTCCCAAACAGGCACTATTTATATTATTATACTGAATGTCTTATTTTTAGAGAACATGTTTACTGCTTTTATATAAAAAAGACGTGAATTCTACGGCTTACCATACGCGCATAATATACGCGCATGTAACAATTCGTTTTGTTACCTGTTGCTAAGTGGTTTTTTTTTTTTTTTTTTATGATTTAATAAACACAGTACATTTGATTCGAGATAATACCTCCGCAGAGGCTCTCTATATATACATCACCTGGGGTGCCAGGGGCCCCCTGGATCTGTAATGCTAATCAGCGATATAAATGAATCAGTATTTATAAATGTATATTTTAAGCGTAAATAGACTTAGATATGGAATGACAATATTGTATATACATTTGTAGAGCATTAGAATATATTGTACAAGGTATTTGTTTTCTTCAATATGTATAATTGTATTTTTTTTAAAGCGTAATTAGACGTAAACATGAAATAACACATTTTGATACAAGTAATAGTAAAGTAAAATAAGAGTACTATTCGGGGAAGTATCAATTGATATAATATTCGTATCAATATTGTAAACATATTTGTGGAACATAGCTGTTCAATAAAATATTTTAAAGCAATAAATATACAATCGGAACATAAAGTAAATGCAATGCGGCAGGACTAACAACAGCATCACAGTCCAAAATTGCCTACCGCATATATGTGAAGAGGGACAGGTCTCCCTCTTGTATATTACAATAGTACATTAATAAAGTTTATAATATTTCATTTATCATATACTATTTGATATTTTTTCAAGAATGCTGAAGTTTAACTTTACACATTTTGATTTTTTTACAGTAAGATACAATTGCATTAGCGCATTTTTTAAAAAACAGCGCATATCTTCAGATGACACATGTTCGTTTTAGATTCTACGTTTCATTTTATATTTGTAAATATTGCATGCAATGAATGACAAAGTGTTGTCTAAGATAAGAGTATATTTGTTGCTCGTAAAAATAAAACCAATGACAATCAATTTCCATGTAACATCAATATTAAGTATCAGAGAAATTTTCCGCCAAAGTGGCATTGTCAAGTCACACTCGTAGATTAAATGTTTTATATTTTCTGGCGTATTGCAATTATTACAGTTCCCATTAATGTTTTTATCCCATTTACTAACCGATGGATTCGTGGTCAACAAGTTGTGAAGTAATTTATAATTAAACTCTGATACAGATTTATCAAATAATGATCGAATCTTATTCTCGTAGATTATATTAAAGTAGTACTTGTCTATTTGGAATTCCTTACACCATATATTTTCCATAATAGGTTTTTGGGATTTCTTGTTTATAAGAATATTGTAGAAAAATTTAGACTTTTTATTTGAAGTATCTTCTAGCTTTCCTTCAAAATAGAAATGTGACTTAGTGAGCGAATTCGTGAAATTTATGGTTTGTAAATCTATTCTTGAAAGGTGCAACTTTATTGCATTTTTAACTATAAAGTACTCACATAAAAAATTGCTTGTTGATGCCAAGCATTCTTTTATGTCGTTTATTGTTTTGAAGCCATTCTCATTAAAGAGGTCTTTTACTAGTAATAGACCACCTTTTGTCCAACTTGAAAAAAATATAGATTTACCCTTAAAACATATGTTTTTATTGAACCAGATATTTTGATTAGCAAAATTGGTTAATGAAATATCTTTGCATTCGTTAAGGCCACAAGGACCTCCTTATAGAACACAGGAAGGGAGTTTAATTTAAATTCTTCGTATTTTGTAATGCTTGAATTGATCAAAAATGGAATATCGATATTATGTTTTACTACACAAGCGTTTAAGAGTAAAGATAGACTACTTCTATTTTGAATAATTTTCGAAACCAAAGAAGCTTTTAAAGCTTTGAGTTTTGATTCAAAGTCTGTAATACCAATGCCGCCTTCATTTATGTTTCTAATTAAGGTGTTACGCTTGATGCGCTCTCGGTTACCCCAAAGAAAGGAGAAAATTATTTTATTAATACTCTTTATGAAGGATTGTTCAGGGTTTTCTAAAATAGTAGCCGTGTACAAGACCTTGGAGATTAAAAGAGAATTAATAAGCTGGCATTTTCCAAAAATAGTTAATTTTCTACTTCGCCAAGAGTCAAGTATTTTTTCAAATTCCTTAAGTTTACATAACCAGTTTCTTTCATTATTTTCAGTTTTATTATGCCCCATATATATACCCAGACATTTAATTGTTTCAAAATTAATTTTTATACCTTTAAGAGTTGTTTCGCCTTCCATAGTATGTTTAAGCGCCCCTAAAGGAATACATTCCGTCTTTGATAAATTCAACTTTGTTCCTGATACAGATCCAAAGTTTTCAATAATTTTGACAACATGTTCAAGGGATTCTATGTCCTTAACAGGGAAAGTACTATCATCTGCATGTTGTATGCATTTAATTTCATTTCGTGTGTTGCTTATTTTAAATCCATTAACACTATCAGAATTATTAATTCTTGTTGATAGAATTTCCATTACGAATAGAAATAAAATAGCTGAGACAGGACATCCTTGTCTAATACCTCTATACATATGACATTTTCTAGAGATCCAACCATTGATTTTTATATAGAAATAAGGATCTGTATACAAAATTTTGATCCATTTAACAAAATTGTCGCCGAAATTAAATTTCATCATTGACTGCAACAGAAACTCCCATTCAACAGAATCGAATGCCTTCTGAAAGTCAGCAAATAAGAGGATTCCTGATTCATTGCTTTTTTCCCAATAATCAAAAATATCTAAAATAAGTCTAGCATTTGTTCCTATATAACGTCCTTTAATATATCCAGACTGATCGGGATTTATTAATTTGTCTATAATTTTTTTAAACGTCGAGAAAAAACACAAGCAATAATTTTGTAATCACAATTTGTTAAACTTATGGGACGATAGTTTTGAAGTTCATCTAGTTTTCCTTTCTTATGAATCAAAGACAAAACAGAGCATTTTTGCGTATTTGTTAGTTCCTTATCCTCAAAAGATTTTATTAGCGCATCGAACATGTATTGCTTTAGGTGTTTCCAAAACAAATTATAGAACTCAACAGGCAAGCCGTCAAGTCTGGGAGATTTATTGTTCTTCATTTCAAGTACGGCCTCAGAGCATTCTTGTATTGTTGGGGCTTTATCAAATAACTCTTTGTCTTCGTCACTTAACTTAGTGTTTATTTCTATATCCCGTAAGTAATCGCCAATCTTTTCATCTGAAATGCCCTGCGATGAATATAAGTTCTCATAAAATTTACATAGCTGATTTAGTATATCTCCGGTATTGCTAAATATTTCGTCGTTAATTCGTACTCTGTTTATAACATTGGGTGACTGGTGTTTATTTTCAAGCCTTAAAAAGTATGCTGTATTTTTTTCACCTTCATCCAACCATCTAGCTCTCGATCGAATTTGAGCTCCTTTAGCCTTAATTTCATAAAGATTATCAAGTTGATTTTCAAGATCTTTTTTACGTATCATATTTATCTCGGTAAAATGCTTATTTTCCATTTGCTCTATTTCGTTTTCTATTTCGTGTATACGTTTCTTAAAATTCTTGGACCTGTTTTTACAATACTCTATACTTATTGTTTTTATTTTAAATTTTATAAGCTCCCACTTCGTTTTATGATTTGAAGTTTGCATTATATCGTCAGGTAATTTGTCAAAAAAATTGTTTATTAAGTTACAGTATGATGATTCTTTCAAGATCGAAGTATTTAATTTCCAGAAACCTTTTCCGCGCTTGTTACTGGAAATTTCACATTTAAAAATTAGAGCAAGATGATCAGTTAATCTGACCTTGGAAACGTTTGGGGGTTTGCGTATAAACATTTTTACGGGTTTATAACAGAAGTTGTCCGTAAAAAATACATAGTCAATTCTACTTTTAGCTATATTTTGCCCATCACACCAAGTAAAACCTTTTTTCTGGGGATTTAATTCTGACCAGAGATCGATAAAAGAAAATTTAGTAATTATATCTTGCATTAATTTTGAACTCTTGTCTTTCTTGTTAGCTGTATCACAATTTAAATCACCAGTAAGAATGACATTTTCGTCGTTCGAGCTGTATTGAGATATCCATTTAGAAACTTTTTTAAAGAAGTCAGACCTTAGTTTTTCGGCGTTTGGTGCATATATATTAGTAAGTGTTATAATTTTGTTGTCATGTAAAATATTCAATAAAAGTATACGGCCATCATCAGATCTGTGTTGGTTAAGGATCTTAAAGGAGAATTCTTTTCTAAACAATATTGTGACACCTCTGGAATACGGAGAGTGAGAAAAACAGTGATATGAAGAACCTAATCATCTAGCATTATAGTTAGCCTCCTTATCTGATACAAAATGTGTTTCTTGCAAAAAGGCAATGTCGCAATCTGTGTCTTTCAGCCAATCATACAATATTAATCTTTTGTTAGAGTCGTTTAACCCTCTACAGTTAAGTGATAGACATTTTATACTAGACATTGTAGACAAATAAGAAATGAACAATTATCAAGTGAAAAATGAAGATAAAAAACAAAAACAAAAAAACAAGATAAGCAAAGAATATGTTGGATAGGATAGTCAATAAATCTGATAACATTTACCCTCAGTAGCTGTCAATCTCATTCTGGCGTGTCTTGCGCTGATGCCGGGGTTGTGACCACGCGCGCGGTCTAGCTCTGCATTTTTCAGCACATTGCTTGATAATTTTTCCAAGGACATTTCTGCCAGGCCAGGCATCAGGATTGGTATGTAGAGTTTTATCCGCGTCCAATCCGGAGCCCCAGTACCGGTCATAATCGGAGTGCGCAAAGATGACGCTGAGTTTAAATGATGAAAGCAGCTTCTTCATTTCCGAAAGCTGGCTCACTTTTGCATCGATGATCTCCTCCATCAGAGATTCGGCCTCAAGACGCCACTGTGGAGACTCGGAGACGGTCTTGCCGATCATTTTGCAATCCAGGGCTGTTTTCGCCTCCCGTATTTTTTCAGCTGCGATCAGATTTCCGGTGCGAATGGCCTTGGTGAGTTGGTAGGCTTGTTCCGCAGAGCTGAAGGATTCACCAAATACATTAATTTGGCAGGGATAGAAATTAGAAAGGATGCTTTTATCGCCGTTGAAAACTTCAACTCATGGCCGGAGTTTTTGCATGCGGCACATTTTGGTTCGTTGGTGCAGTTGCAGGAGAGGTGACCTGCTTCCCAGCAATTCGTACAAGTTAACGTTGGCTTTTCAAAATCTTGACCACGATGGAAAATTTTGCATTTCAAACCCGCACAGTAGCTGAAACGGGGAAGAGGCCCCCTGGAGGGGGGATCGATGTAGATGAAGCGATTGCCGTTTAAGACATTGGTCATTTTTTTATTGGTGGGATTTCGGATTTTTTCATATTTCAAATCACTTTTTTGGGAAACACCTAGTTTCGATAGCATTTCGTATATTGCAGAATCGTCCACTGACAGGGGGACGCCACAGATTGTTACTTTGATTGCTTGATCTTTCGGACTCTCCAAACCCGCAGAATACGGATTCGAATCATAGGGCGTAATGTGCTGGTTTTTGAAATCAAAACCTTCCAGTAAGATTTTGCTTCTGCTAGGGGCGTTGTTGAGGTAAATCCGCCACAGATCTCGATCTAATTGAATACATTTAACTGCATCTTCGACACACAATGAGACAGCTTGGAGCAGTTGGTTATACGCTCGTTTGCTAAGTGTGTTGCTAACGCTCAGGGTAGAACGGATTACCAACTGCATCTTAACCAATCAGATTTCAGTATTTAACATGAAAGTATAATAAAACGAATTGTTACATGCGCGTAAATCATGCGCGTACAGTTCGCTGTAGTACAGTTCGCTGTAGAATTCAAGCCATTCCTAAAGCCCCTGTCTATTGTAATGTTGATTGATCTAAAACATTCCATGATAGTAGAGGGAAGACCATTGTAGGTAAACCAGTGTTCCCCAGCCTTATTGCACCACAGCATTGGCTTCAAAATCTGAGATTCCTGTTCTCACTGATGTATATAGTTCCATCATATGAGAAGAGAGGTTGTCCTTTGTCGTCGTACTGAATACTTTGTTTCTCTGTGAAAGCAGAATAATGTACAATTTTCGTTTGCTTATCATCACTATCAATAATGACCAGGAGATCTCCAGAGAAGGTACTACAGACACCAAGAGGTTTCCATCCATGTAAGCTGATCACTTTCTGTATCTCTGTGAGGTTTTTTTTAATAGTTCCCTCCTTTTTATCAGTATAAACTAGTGCATTATATCTTATCACTGCTATGTCCTCTGGCATGTTTCCGGACTTGGTTTCGGTTGTCTTCAATAGTTCACCCCGGATGTTGTAGAGTCTCATGATTTTGTCACTACCACAAATCCAGAAATCCACATCGCCCACCAAGGATATACATCGTAACTGACTGAAAAACCCATACTCTGTCTTTATTTCTGTGAGAATTTTTGGTTCATCAGTGAGCAGTTTATCCAAGAGGTCGGACTCTGCACCTTGAGAATCTATTGTGATCTAAACCCGCTTTATACCTTTTGATCATCATCACTTTCCTGTGTTTTCATCTTATTCCCTAATCATTTTTAATTACAACTGAATCATTAATAATATATCAAAATATAACAATAGTGTTTTTTATCTGATACAAGTGCGACAGTAAGCAAAGCCTAGTAAAACAGCCATAACCGATTCTGAACAGAGTTCAAAGTGGTTAAACCTGTTATAAAATTATCACTGCTAAAAAATATTTAGAGTAACATTCGAACTACGCCCCCTTAACCAGTATTGGCTGATGTACACGTAAAAAAAGATATATACCATGATAGTTGCGGGGACCTTGTATGAAACCTTGTTCCGAGGTTTCAATTTTACCCCTTAATTATATATAAATATATATATATACGAACATATAAGAGAATTGTTGTGTCAATAATACATTTCATCAACAAAAAAAAATCCATAATAAATAAACTCAATTCAAGTATTAAAACTACCTACCATGAATAGAATCTCCAGTTATTGCCTTTGAAATTAACATTGCCACGTCTAGCTTTTTCTTATCATCAACATGAGCTGAATAACTTCGGATACTACTTTCAGACTGATGGCCAGATATAGACATGATATGTCGCGCTTCAAATCCCGATCTATCTAATTCTGTAATAGACGTTGCGCGCAGACAGTGGTTCGCATATATCTTTGAAAGTCCGGCTTTTTTGGAAAGATTCTTCATTTTGTCCCCAAGCGTATTTTTTCCGACAGCTATTTTATCATACTTCAATTCATTTCCTTTACTTGGTCTCTGCCAAAGCACATCAATATCTTGATTCAGCTTATTGATATAGGACAGAAACGATTCATAAGGACAAAGAATACTGTCTTTAAGTTCGTACATTCTCCCACCTTGACTCTGGTTTTCGTCATGTCTGTGGTTTTTCGTCGCATGATCCCCTGCCATATACACAAATCGTCTGCCTTCAGCATCCGTACCAGTGGTATCGCTAATCCGTAGTTCTCTAAGGTTCTCCCTTCCCCTGTTGCAGAAATACAGCATATAGTCAACAAACACTTTGTTTTGTAGTCCTTCGGCTTCCTTTAAGTCGAATGAAGAATACAGTTTTTGAAGATCTGGTCTTCTTATGGGATCCTTGTGCACCACAGCGCCTTTGCCTTCCTTTTTTATTTTCTTACACATGGCAAGAAATACGTTGTTTGCCTCTTTGAAATCGGGATCGTTTACGATGTCAAGCTTTCTTTTTTTTTAAGAAATGCTTCTGAAGTCCATACCTGATTGAGATCATGCTTCTCTTTGCGTACGTTTCCCCGTCTGAATTTATCAATCCAGCGTAAAATGACTTCAAGAATTCTTGCAACTCTTGCTTGGGTGTGGTATACAATTCCATAACATTCGTTCCGGATTCATTACAAAATGTTTTCAAAACACTCACGCTTGAGTTTATCACTTTTGTCGTATTTGCCGAATTTTTTTCATCAATTAAACTATCGAGTTCCTCTGAATTTAGATGAACAAACCGCAGACGCTGGCCTGACATGTTTAAAATTCGCGGATCTGTTTACGTTTGCTTAGCAACTGACTCGTCGAACCCGACTTTATTAATATGCAGAATTCTTGCACGCGATGGTTATATTACAGTTTCGGGAGGGCAATATAACTATTTCCTGTGAAATATAACTGTTTCCGGGAGGGCAATATAACTGTTTCCGGTGTGATTCAGCAATTTTCAGGGCATAGTAATTAAATAATCTCATTTGTGACATAACGAGAAAACTTATTCAAAAATGTTATATAACAATATTTATACCTAAACGTTCTATTCACCAAGACATTTTCAAGCCACAATCTTTATATTACATGTAGCGCATTGCTATACATGTATTCCATTCATCAAAAATATGTGGAGTTTTTCAGTTAATGTAACATTTCAAGAATGGGTGGCTGATTTGCTTGATGCTTGGCCACATCTAATTCATTCTACAACAATAAAATTCAATGTGCATGGCATCTCAGAACCATCTAATCCTTAAAATCAATGAAGAGAAAACTGTTTAATTCGATAAATTTATTCAGTCTTTAAAATTCAAAAGATGTGTTACTAATATTGTAACATTTTTTGTTATTGATCAAACAAATAAAAGCAATTAATGTATTCAAATCAATATCAACATCTTTCAGTAAATAATAATAATTTAACAAAAACTTCCTTGTGGTCATATTATTGACAGTAAAAATTTATTAAATTTCGGAGATACAATTGGTGATTAGACAACTTAATGTATGTTCAATAGCATATTGATATACCAATGATTACCTATCAAATATGCATTATTATTGAAGTTCATGAAGTAATAAAAATGTTAAAACAGAGACAAATTACATAAGGTTTGAAAATGTTCTTAAAGTTTTTCTGAAATTAGTTTTGTATAATGGAGAGACTAACATTTATTTTCTCAAAAGCTTTCAGATCAGAATTAAGAAGTGACAGATATAATTGTTTTGTTCAATTTCAAAATTGAAAAAATCTGAAACATGAGTGCCAAAACTGAGAGACCAATGTACCACATCGCTCAATTGAGCAACAATTATTTACAATAGCAATAAAATCAGCTTTGTGGAGTCGTATACAAAATATTGGACAATCCAGTAGAATAGATCATTATGGCTATGTAAAAAAGACTTTCAAAACTTTCTCCAGTTATTCTTAACATTAAACATTGAGCCACTTTGAAGAAAGAAAATTCACACATAGGCAGGACAGACATACAGATCAGAGCTAAAAATTGACTCCTTTGACTATAAAACTGTTTTCATAATATAGATGATATTAGACTCAAACAAGATACCTGTGAGCCAATGCTCTACTAGTAATAACACACACACCCTCTCCTCTGATGCGAATATAGAACAAGAGCAGTTGACATTTAACAGAAGGTTGGCTTTTAATTGGTAAAAAATATAGATCCCACCAAATAGCATGCCTAAATAAAAAGTGTGTTACATTCTAAACATCTGCGATTAATAGTTGCTGAGAAATTTTTGATGAAGATTTGTTTGAAAATTTAGGCTAAAAAAATCCGTTGTCATTAAACAGTAAGTTGAGGTTCAATTGGTTCGAAAAGTAGATCAAATCATATGGCAGGCCTAAACAAAGAGTGTGTTAAAATTTCAAGCACCTGCATTGAATTGTGGCTGAGAAATCCTAGACTAAAATGTATGAAATTTAGAATAAAAAAATACAGTCACCATTTAACAGGTAGTTGACGTCTGATTGATACAAAAATGAATCCCACCATATGGCATGTCTAAACAAAGAGTGTTTAATTTCAAGCATCCTGCAATGTAGTTGCTAAGAAAAATGCGCCAGAAATTTAGGTACGGACACAGATGGACAGAAGGACACACACATTGCGGTAAAACAGTATACCCCCTATCCTTCTGAGCGAGGAGATAGCATTTGTTTTGTTTCTTCCTTTCCTTTCCATTCCTTTCTCTATCACAACAAAGTACTTTGCTGTTATACATGTACAACATCTTTTTTAAAATTAATGGTTTTGAATTATATATATATATATATATATATATATATATATATATATATATATATATATATATATATATATATATATATATACATATATATATATATATATATATATATATATATATATATATATATATATATATAAAAGCAACAAATCATAAAAAAAATAATCAAAAAGCAAATTGAACCTCTAGACTTTGTATGCAAACATTTACATGCATAAAATTTAATTGACTTTATATCTTTTCATTTACTTTGAAATGAACATGCAACCCTTTAGATCAAAACGCTCGAAGTATTAATATTTGAATACAAATTATTGCTCTCCTGGCTGATGAAAGTAAAAGATCAACATAGTCACATATATGGTTAGTAAATAGAAATTGTTAAACATAAGAAAAATGCATGCACTATAACAAAAAAAGGACACAATTTATTTTTCAAAATAAATTATATATATACCTGCATATTTCTGTCAACGATATTAAACTCTATTTAAGCTGAATAAACTCAAGGAAATGCCGAGCATCTCAACAAAACACATTCCATTAATCTACCATTACGCAAAAGATCATATCGAATTACCGATAGAATGAATTGTATTTTAGTACTTTGTTAATACATCAGATTTTGCTTAATTTGCTCAGGTAAACATTCAACTGTCTGATTTACCGAAGTCTCTGTTTTATCTAATACGTAAAAATTACAAAATACAGGCAATCGTTCCCAGGTTACAAAGCATAAATAATGAACACGAAACAAAAATCAAAACAAGCTAAAACCACCGTCATATGTGAAAATTGCCAATGCATTGAAATATTTAACCTCAATTTACTTCACAAAATTGGCACCACAGTCATCCTCAAAATTGCTACTCCATTGCACGGATTTCTTTGTTAAAAAATTAAGTTTGCCAGATTGTTTTGATAATTTGGTTTTCGAAAAGAACTTTATCTATGAAATTTCTTCTGAAAATTATTCCCACATAAATGTTGTATTTACAAATCTAGCTCAGATTCTTTGCATGGGGTTGAAGTCACAGTAACGGATGTTAAACTTATCGAAGAAATGCTTTATTCCCGCAACAAATAAATAAAAAGTCATTCACTAATTCTCCATATTTTTCAAATTATAAAGAAGTTTATTACTAAAATTAACCTTGAACTGCAAGGACAATTTTTATAAAACTGCAAAAAAATTGAATGTGCAGCACGCATGGAAATCGACAGAGACCCATTTCAGAGTGTTTTAATGATAGTTACTTTAATTTGAGAAACATAAACATGTATTTGCCTCTTAAAGGCGAAAATATGCGTGCCTGAAATGTCTATAAAAGGATATTGTTCAGTTTTACAAAAACATTTTAAAGACTGGTACATAATGAAAAGATAAAGTAACAGATGTTAAATAAAACATCAAACTACATCCCTTTATATGATACAAGGGAAGTATTTCTTCAATAAGTAATTCAATATTTCTAATGATATTGGTTTGTCAAATAATGGTTATTGACATAAAAAGTGTAAAACTTATGAAATTTACTTCTCCTCTCTCATATCATATATTTTCAACCTGTCCTTGATTTTGATTTGGATTGGCAGTTGTATTTCCGCTGTATTAAATACCATCGAGAAAAATAAGAAATTCATGTTACATTAAATCAGGTGACGTTTAATTTACTGATTTAAGAATATTCATGTACATGTAGATTTCTTTAACTATCATGAATGCAAATATCACAGACGAATTTATTTGACGTTTTCAATCTCAATCATTATTGGATTAGTCTTCGTGACATGTAAAACGAACAAGGCGAAATGTTTTTTCGAATGGGGCGGGGTCCGTGGAATAATGCTATAGAAGGAGGGATGGGGGAGGGGGAGGGGGGTCCGGCCATTTTTTCGATAAACTAAGTATGTACATGTAAATATGTATAGTTTTTCAGATGGGATCCGGACCCTCCCCTTCCATGTAGATCCGCACAAACACCGTGACCAAATTTCATTCAATTAACTTTTCATGTTGAATAAATTGCTTATAAATCATTGAAAAAAAATTAATATTGAAATGTGTCTTTTCATATAAATGTATAAACAATTAACTTAAAAATTGTATCTCTGTATGATAAAGCCGATACTGGGAGTTGTATTATAACTTCTTTATCCATAACTAAGCTCCTTAACATCCGTTACCATTGCTCTTTTTAAATAATACATAGTCAGTGGATATTTTACCAAAAAGAAAATACATACAGCTTTCAATGGATGTCGTTACATGTACATGTTCTCAACTATGCGCATTGTCAAAAAACAATCATATGTATTTGTGTATATATGTTATATGATCCATAATCGAATATATATTTACTAGTATGCATGAAAATAAAAACTTTATATAACAAATTTTGGAATCTATCAAAAATGCTGCTGTTGTGGTAAATTCGTTCTTACGAGTGTTTTTTTACTTTACTGTTACGTCATGGATGCCTAGATATTGAAAATTTCCGATTAGTAATATTAATATCAAAAATAGAAGACACACCAGTAACGCTTGTTAACGGTAACGCTTGTTAACAGTCATATATTTTATTGTTTTTCTTTACATCATTGCTTTAATTAGTTTGAATATCCCCCCCCCCCAAAAAAAAATGAAGCCATACAACTATTTAAACGATATATAGGATGGGATTATTTAAAATATATTGTTTACGCAGAGGAAAAGTGGTAACGCTTGTTAATCCTTCATCATATGACAGTGAAAGAATCGGAGAGATGCCGAGTTTTTTAACAATGCATATGCCATATAGTAAAAACGGATTATATACTGAATTGCCTATAAAATAGATGAATTCAAATGAAACTTTATGTATAAAAGATCGTTTGGCTTAGTTCCTATTGGAGGGTAAGTTTTGGTAACGCTTGTTAATGCTTTTTAATAAACCTTGGTTAAAAAATATTGACAAGTGGCAATTACTGTAGTCTATAAGATGTTTGGGATTTGTTACATCAAAAATTTATACTTCTATTTTTTCCTTTCCCGACTTCAGTAGCTGAAAATGGACAAACATTATCACTACCCTATATGGCGACATATGGAAATCACTGTGGCATCTATAATTCGGCTGTTAATATAATAATAATTCATATGAAAAATAAACGGCAATTTATTGTATATAAATTTGATATAAGCTTCCAAAATCATTTACTGCATGTTGTCTATCAATATTTACAGCGAATACAAATATACCAGTCTGTGGCATATCCTGAAAAGTTCAATGACATTGGTTAATTATTATTGACGTAAATTGAAAAATCTCGATCTGCCCCAGCTTTCATTTTGTCCCGGCCCAGGTTTGCTTACCCATTTTACCAAGACTCGTATGGAATACCGAACCCGAATCTATAAACTGATTGCCTTTATTATTATTTTCGTAATAACTTTGATTTGAAACAGAATTAGCCCATAATCTTTGCAATTATATTTTCCTTTCCATAAGGATTATTACGTTGAATTTGACTCAGTAGTTCTTGAGGAGAAGATTTTTTGAAATGCACCCCATTTTCCTACAGTTTCGAGGTTTTCTCCGCTTTGAATAAAGATCAGTCTTTCATTTCTACAATTTATTTTGGCCTTCCTATAAGGATGCTTTGTGCCAAGTTTGGTTGAAATTGGCCAAGCGGTTTTAGAGAAGAAGTTCAAAAAGTAAAAAGTTTACAGACGGACGGACAGACGGAGGCGAACAAAATGTGATCAGAATAGCTCACTTGAGCTTTCAGCTATGGTGAGATAAAAAGGAGTGCGCAGCGCCAAAAGAAATGTCCATTCTACGGTTGTCCATCTCCATCAATGATATAATAAAACTGAAAGTTACGATCTTGCCATCAGTTGTAATGCACACCTTTAATTTTTGTTTCCGTTACTTTTTGACAAAAATTTTTAAAAAAGATAGTGTTGGATGGTTTTTGGAAAAAAGAAGACATAAAATACTTAAAAACACGATATATAATTTATTCTTAATAATATATAAAAGCAGGGATTCTGGTGCTGCAACAGTGGACTCCCAGTGTGGCCATTGGTACCTGTAAAAGATGAAAGAAGAAGAAATAAGTAAAATTAAAAAGGAAAACAATCCAGACAATTCGTAAAAAATGCTTGATTCAAACTGTTCCGTGTGTTACTGTTGCTTTTATTTAAGAAGGAGACCTATTACTTAAAATTGCTAGAAGGTAGTATATGGTAGGTAAAATGTTCGCACACGTGAGGAAAAGGAAAGATGAAATAAAAGACAATTGAGAAAATGGGCATAATTATTCATTTTGAGATTGGATGTTTTGGCACCATCTTTAATTTTTCCTCTTCAAATCACTTTATTTACTAACGTTAAAATTTGATATTTTTGATAAGTTTAAGAAATAATTTTTCTATGTAATTTTCTTGTTATTACCTTGATACGTTGATCTACGTATTATATAATATCCATATTAAAAGTCTTAATTATTAATTAAGCGAGGCGTATAGTGTAGGTGTCAATATCAATTTTACTATATAATATTACCAAAATTGCGCAAAAATCCTCTTGATATTTAAAAAAAAAAAAACACATGTGGATCCAGGAGGGCATGCTACTTTTTTACGTCAAAGTGCCACATGAGCTTGAAAATTAAGCCCGGGCCTTTTTTTTTGAATAAACCATTTCAAAGGTTATTTCATTTACTTTTGTTAATTTTTATTAATTATTCGTATAACGTTATTCTATGTTTTTCCTTCATTAAAAAAAGACGTAATTGGTATAACTGTAAAATTTTATTATCCATAACCGTCCTGTTGTTTTGATAATGATTCGCTTGATGTTTTTTTAAAAAAATAAAAAATCGGAGATGTCCGGTGTAACGAAGAATATTGACCCTGGGTTGAAAATTGATCCGGGGGTCATTTTTCAACGTTGAATATTGACCCGGGGGTCATTTTTCAACGTTGAAAATTGAGACCAAAATCGTGAAATTTATACCCGGGGTCATTTTTCAACGGTATGAGAAAGATTTTTCTAAACTCTGATGACCTCGACCCGTTGAAAACTGACCCTGTTGAGAATTGACCCAAACCTCAGAGTTTTGATCTGAACTGGAACTTACTCTACACGGTTTAAATATACAATCATGCACATATTTGAAAGTTTCAGTTTTAAAATGTACATACTGTCCGATACATATGCGTGGCTAATTTCTTTTAGGCTGATATGTCCAATTAAACATTAAGTTTTTAGATTGAAAATATGATATCCATTTATTATTACAATACTATGTATAAAAGCTAAGAAGATGACCGTTTGCTTCGGAAATGGAGCAGGCGAGTAGGGCTAGAATTCTTTTTGACATAGATGACATGGTTTTCATTCCCTCATGTGACAGAATTTAAAGTTTAAACTTGTCACAATCTCTGATAAATATATCTAACAAACATATTGCCCGTTATCGTCACTTTAAGGCAATTCAACAGAGCTCTATTCGACAGGCACCTGTCGTTGTATATTTTTCTAATAATTGAAAATATATAACCTCTATACTGCTTTAATGGGTAAAGGGTATATATATTTATATCAAGACAAAAGGATATAATGTCAGATACGCTTAATTTGAAGAAGTCAGAATATTTCACTGACAAAATAATAAATGATTGGTTGTCATATTTTTATCCTTTTTCATATATACTGGTTTTTTTATACGTATATATACAGCATACACATATTTACATATGTTTTTAATTTTTTACGACTTTAAAATAATTTTTCATAAACTTGTCTGATTAACTTTATTGAAGCACCATCCAATTTTCTGCATATACAGTCATGGTTCCTCTTAAAAATTGCAATTTATTTCTATTATTTTGAGTTTTCAATTCTATTATTTACCTGTAAATTAGAAACACAGGCAACTGACGTAATATATTTTCTCAAAATTAAAAACATATACCCCTACAGCAAAAATGGTATTAATTTAAAAAAAGTAGGTTTGCATCTAAATATACAGTCGGAGGATTGTTGATCTAATTATATTAATGGTATATACATGAAAAGGTATGCGAAAAGTATACAACTGATAGATATGTTGTTTGGAGCAGCTGTATCAAGGAAAAATCCGAATTGCTTAAACATGTACAAATTGAAGCAACCAGGACAGTGACAGGGATCAGAGTTAATTCTTCTAATATAATTTTATATAGTGAGCTTAATTTGGAAACCTTGCAATCTCGAAGGGATAACCATAAACTAATTATATTCAACAAGAATATAAATGGTTTAGCACCACAAGATATGTTAGATTGAATTCAATCATATTTTCTTACTGAACATGAATATAATAATAGATCGAATTAGCTGTTTTACTATCTACCACTATATACTTATTACAATAGATTTGCTCCATCTACATGTAAATTTAGAATAATATTCATGCAGAAAAGAAAATTTCATTAACTTTATCTTTCTTTTAAGTCAAAACTTAAAAAACAAAATATACCTAGAGCTTACAAACCTTTCAGTTAAGACAATAGGAAATAATTATTTTACGTCAATTACGGAATAAAGCTAGTAAAGCTTACTTATTTAAGGATTTTTTAAATCTGATGTGAGTCGATGTTTATACTGTGGGTCTTAATCTGAAGGAAATGTGATTTTTCCCCTGGATATCCAAGATACACTCAACAAAGAGACGAACTTTTTAACCAACTTATTGACATTAGTGTACCATTTCATATGAACTATATACTTTATGGTAGTTCTGATTTTTCATATAGATAAAATTGTAAAATTGTTTTCCATGTTTATACTTATATTAGATCTCCAAAGCGTTTTTGATTCTCTTAAGGTACACTGTTTAAACCTAAGTATTATACCTGTATATTTACTTAATATACAGTTCCCTTTTATTTACTGTTCTTTTCAAATGGGCTGGATCATGAAAATCTCATTCTTATGTTTGTATCTCTGCAGGTATAAATGAAGGTGATATGTTTGTTAATATAGGTGTGAGTGAACATGTCTACCAACAATATGTCATACAATCATATATGATAAATATTCAGATAATTATTTAATATTCAAGTACCTCATGTCTTATATACACACAATATACACATTTAACACGTTTAAATTAAATTAATAATGTAGGTGGCTGTGATAGGAAGGTCTATCATCTACAAATAAAACACCTAAATCGGCTTTCCAGATATAGTTACTACAGCATTGTTCATGAAAGAGTACAATCATGCTAGCATATCATCATTTTGTAAACTGTTATTGGCTGGATGGGTGTGAATACAAAATTCAGATAGTCACAGTTTTAACAAACTGAGTGGGTGCAAACACAAAAATCTCAATATAACATACTGTAATTTTTTTTATTTACACCCACTCAGAAAATTTACAATGAACAATATCAAAGTTTCAATTTACTGGGTGAACGTAAAACCAAAATTGTAATTTTTAAAAAATTATTTATATTTGTACACTTCTCCAGCAAATTAAAAAAAGGGTTTTACTGAATTGAATATTTTAACGTGTAACCCTGTATACTAATATTATTAACAAAAACATATATTTCTTTAAAAATATATAGATATCACACACAGCAATTATACGCGAAAAGTTTATTATGAATAAAATAGTGATTACATGTACATATTTATAGGGATACATCCCCCCCCCCCCCCCGTTGAAACATGTGAACATGTAAATCTAAAGAATAAATGTATAAAAACTGATAATTTTTAATTACGGTAATAAACTATAATATTGATTCATTAATTTGTGGTTCTTTGTTGTTGAATTTTGAACCGGTTTCATGATCAAAATTCCACGATGCGGGTCAATATTCAACGGATTAGGGTCTTTATTCAACACCTTTGGTCTCAATATTCAACGTGGAAAAAAGACCCCCATGTCAATTTTCAACCCGGGTCAAAATTCTTTGTTACACCGGCACCGATCGTCTATAATAGTTTTGATCGCAAGATATTTGGAGAACTTGATTATGAGTATCTCGAGAAGTCGATAGCGCGTTTTTTTTCTCGATAGATTATACGTCATCAATATGAATAGTTGTTGATGTTGTTTTTTTTTTTTCATTGTTAAATTTCCCTTGAATTGACACAACTTTGAAAGTCTTAAAGGTCTAATTACATTAAAATTACTAATATTTAAAGCAGAATACTTATAACAAACATGGTAAATTTATCAACTATTAAAAATCATTTATGAAATAAAGTTGAAAATTTTTACCTCAAATCATGTCAAAGTCCTTTAGATATTTAATCGATAAATATAAGAAAACCTCTACGGGATCTATATTATTTAAAGATATTTATTAAATTTGTATATTTACTCTATATTTATTCATTAAAATATGAATTAAAGTAGTATTTAAAACTTATTGACATGTCCTAATCCTTTAAATATTTGAAACCGATACATATATTATTATTTAATTAAGATATCTATCAAAGTCATAAATTCCTCTATATTTATGCAGTAAATTAGTTATTAAAACTATTCAACTTTATGTTTATTATTTTTATAGTGTACCTGGGTACGTTTTCTCTTGGAGAAAACGTACCCTAGGAATTGGGTACGTTTTCTCCTGGGTACGTTTTCTCTTGGGTACGTTTTCCCCTGATACCACAAATCCACCCCTGCTATATATAAGTTAATCACGTGACGATCACAAAGGCCAACAAGACCAGGAAGAGAGATTTTTTTAGAGGTTTGTTTTTTTAACTAGTTAATTAATTACTATTTCATTTTTTTAAAATTCAAAATGGAATAAAAATCAAGAAACTCGAACTATTGTATACGTGTGCACTTTCAACATGGAAATTATATTGACATTAACGTTAATTGAATAATTTACTGAAGTATGATAACCTATTAGTGATCGATTTTTTTCCCTTTAGAATATCTCTTAAAATCCCATCAAAGTGTCTGACCATGGACCCTGAGTTCAGCCTTCAGGATGTGTTACGGTGTCATCTCTGTGAGACCCCGGGCCCCCCTATGTACTGTGTCATTTGTAAAAAATATCTGTGTAAAACCTGTGAGAAGAACCATCTCTCTGATCAATCCAAAGAACACAAAGTGGTCCCATTTGAAAAGAGGAAATATACTCCAAAGTGTCAAAAACATTCCTCAAAAATATGTGAACATTACTGTGAACAATGTGACATTCCTATTTGTGCAACATGTGCTTCCTCTGAAGAACACCATGGCCATAAATTTATTGATATAACTAAAACTATGGATAACAAGAAAGAAACCATTCAAAAAGATTTACAAGAACTAGAGAAATCCATTTATCTTAAATACCAAGAGATTGCATCCATTATCCCAGTCCAGAAATCTGCTCTGAATGAAAATTCCCAGGAATTAACAACAGAAATTGACAAACATGGAGAAGACTTGCACAGAGAAATAAACACCATTATCAGAAACATGAAATCTAACATGGAGGAAATGGACACCAAACACCTGGCTGTCTTAGACAAACAGGAAGATGAAATTAAACACACCATTTCTGAAATCACACAGACTATTGCTGAACTGAAGACGTTACTGAACTCCAATGAAGTCAGCCGTGTCTCTGCCTACAAATCCAGGAATGATGAATTCAGAAGATTGCCTCCTAAACTCACAGTGTCCTTACCAAGTTTTACCCCTCAGAAGATCAACACAGAACAGCTTTATCAACAGTTTGGTTCTCTGTCAGCATCATCTATCAAAACAGAAGAACATGGCTACACCATGGAATCTCCCTGTGCCGAGTCCTCTCCCCCGGACAGACCACTCATTGATGTTACCACGGATCATCACACAGATAAACACAGAGAATGGGCGATTATACAGTGTGTCCTGTCTGAGTGATGAGGAGATATGGACGCGTGGTGATGACAACATCATGAGACTGTACAACCTCAGTGGGGAACTAGTGAAGCCAGTCCAAACCAAGTCAGGGGACGTTCCACAGGACATAGCAGTGACAAGGAGTGGGGATCTAGTTTATACTGATTACAAAGATAGAACTGTGAACATAGTGAAGAATACACAGATACAGACAGTGATCAGATTACAGGGGTGGAGACCTCACTGTGTCTGTAGTACCTCCTCTGGTGACCTCCTGGTTGTCATGGACAGTGATGATGATAAACCAACAAAAGTTGTGTGTTACTCTGGCTCCACAGAGAAACAAAGTATTCAGTACGACGACAAAGGACAACCTCTCTATTCATCTGGTGGATTATTTAACACTATACACATCAGTGAGAACAGGAACCTAGATATCTGTGTGTCAGACCATGGAGCCGATGCAGTAGTAGTGGTCAATCAGGCCGGGAAACTCCGGTTTACCTACACTGGTCCTCCCTCTACTACCAAGAGATCATTCTTTCCACGCGGCATCACAACAGACAGCCAGGGTCGGATCCTGACAGTAGACAGTTACATCAAGTGTATCCACATCCTGGATCAGGACGGACAGTTCCTCCGCTACATTGACATCTATGATTTACAGGCTCCATGGGGTTTATGTGTGGACACCAGAGACAACCTCTTTGTGGCTGAGTACCTAACAGGTAAAGTGAAGAAAATACAATATAACATGTAAACAAACTGTGTTTATAATAATCAAACTATTTGTTTATTTATTTACATGTAACATTAGTGAAGAAATCCACATTAATACAAATGAAACAAACCATGATTTGTAATAATCAAACAGTTCATGATATTGAATTATATTTAAATAAAGTTCTCAACTGATAACAGCTAAATATTACATGTAAATAAATTAAACTTTTTTGATAACATGTTTACATGTCAACAGTCTGTATTACATTTGTATGTGAACAAACTACATGTACCTGACTGTGTTTACATAATGTATGTCAACTAACAGATTGTTTTATTCATTGTATGTAAACTAACTGTGTTTATATATTGGGTAAGATTGTCAACAGACCAAGAGTTGTTATTTGAAACTTCAAACATTGCGTGCCATCAAACTGTGTGTGTAATATTATTATATCCAATATACGTTAAATCTAAATGCAATACAATGTATACTGTTTATGTGTGTATATTAAATAATAAATGTAAATAAACTATATAATTATAAAGTGTGGTTGATTACATCAATAACACAGGCTCTTCGCAGACAATGTATTACAAACATTTTTTTCTCTGAGGTAGAAAGTTCTCCTAACGTTACACTGCTATATAAAAGTAAATCATCTCATAGTTAGGAAAACCATCTACCATTGAGAAGAAATATTTGCATTATCAAGACTTGTGCTTAATCAGGCATCAATTAATATAACTCTCAATTACCTTAGCTGGTTTTGTAAAATTAATCATCATTGTCGATCAGCACATTTCACTGAAGTAAAAGCCAATTCTTCCATATATTAAGGTTACCATGGTTACTATAACTACTTGGAAGTACTGAGCTCAGCCCGTGTAAGTCTGTATCTATGAAAGTTTGGATTATTTTGTAATTGATGGTAACTTAGCAACATAGATAGGACGGACTGACCTCAGACTTACAAATAGATATTGTATATGACCATATCTATGGAAAAATTGATTGTAACTTCTATGCAATATTGTACTAATTGAGAAAAACCGATAACTTGCATACTTACTTTTAATGAATAATTAAGATTAAGGGAGAAATTAAGAGAGAGAGAGAGATGTAAATATAAATAATACAAGAGGCCCATGGGCCACATTGCTCACCTGAGAAAAAATAGCCAAAACAAAATCAGCTTTGTGGACTCATATACAAAATATTTGGACAATTTATTAGAAGTGGTCCAGTATAAAAATACCTTAAATTTGACCCCCAGTGTGGCCCCTACCCTACCAAAAGGTTCTTGATTTGAATCTACTATATCTGAGGATGCTTTCACACAAGTTTAAGCTTTTTTGGCCAATTGGTTTCTGAGAAGAAGATTTTCGAAGACTTTTTTTCTATATAATCCTAAGTAATGTGACCCTACCCTAACTTGGGGGATCATGATTTGAAGAAACTTAAATCTACACTACCTGAGGATGCTTCCACAGAAGTTACAGCTATTCTAGCCAAACATATTTTGGAGATTTTATTATATATATAATCAATAAAATCAAATTTTCCTTGGGGTTGGGATCCGGACCCTCTCTCCCCCTTTACTGAATGTGTGAAGTTATTAATATTGAATTTTCCGGAGGGTGGACTCCCTCTCCCCCTCTAGATCCATACATGAGCAAGGAGTGTCGCATAATGAAATTAGAATGTTACTGTGTTTGATCCACGGTAAACAGACAGCTGGTAAGTGACAGGAGTCTGGAAGTGCATATGTATACATTATGGCGGACATTACATTTTATGTGGAGCATATAATAATTAGGCATAGCCAGCACTGGTAAACATATATGTCACATATACACATTAAAATATTTATAAACATACATAGTAAGCACAATGTCCTAGCGCATGCGTACCAATGATATCATGGATTAATAGGAAAACCTTGACGAGTACGGTGCTTGCATCAACTTCTATGTAATTGACCGAGACTTACTGAATGCTATGAATGCGAAGGCGAAAGTGCGAAAGTTGAGAGTGCAAAGTTGTGAAAGCGAAGGAGCGATCATAGTAGTATCGCTCCTTTGCCTTCGCACTTTCGCCATCGCATCTTCGCACTCTCGCTCCTTCGCCGTCGCACCCTCGCCTTCGCAACTTCGCACTCTCGCATCTTTGAAGGCGAAAGTGCGAAGGTCGAAGTGGCCCCATCGGAACACCATAATTTTCCAGGGGGGGGGGGGGGGCCTCTCCCCCCTCTAGATCCATACATGAGCAAGGAGTGTCGTCGCATAATGAAATTTATATGTAACAGTGTTTGATCCATGATAAACAGACAGCTGGTAAGTGACAGGAGTCTGAAAGTGCATATGTATACTTTATGGCGGACATTACATTTTAAGTGGAGTATATAATGATTAGGCATAGCCAGCACTGGTAAACATATATGTCACATATTAACATTAAAATATTTATAAACATTCATAGTAAGCACAATAGCCTGACCGAGACTTTCTGAATGCTATCAAAAAAGGCGAAAGTGTGAAGTTGCGAAGTTCGCACTTGCGCCATCGCATCTTTGCCGTCGTATCTTCGCACTTTCGCCGTCGCACTTTCGCCTTCGCAACTTCGCACTCTCGCATCTTCGACCTAAAGGCGAAAGTGCGAAGGTCGAAGTGGCCCCATCAGAACACCATACAGACACGCTGATAGTGTGTATAGCGTGTCTAAAGTTGTCCACTTATGGTGAGTTCCTAATTGTGGCTGGTATGTTTCCCAGACAATTATCGGTCTTCCAGTAATTGTAATGTGTAAGTCAAGGAAAATGATAAAACTTACAATGACAGAGTAACTATTTCTTCACAGGATTTGATCATGTGGCCAACGAAAAATTAATATCCCGGTGAACTTTTTAACATGCTGTTTATTTCTTACATAGTCTGTTGTCCTTTAAATACCATTGACAATTACAGCACTATTACTGTCTAGACCACTGTGATAGTACAATGACATGAAAATGAAAAGTAGACAGGCTAGGTCTGAATTGAGGAGCCAGTGTTGAGCACCGCAATGTTTTATCTGTTTTACTCTAGAACACAGGAATGACAAATCTGTATGACAACACCACACCAAACTTTTGGTGCAAGTCATTATTTTAGAGTTATGACTTAACATGATCAATATTTGTAAATAATATGTTCTCTTATTTTTTTTCTTGCTTAAGTTCTTTTTTGTCCTGAAACAAACTTTGAAAAAGTGGCACCACCATTAATCTCTATCCCATCAACATTATAGGGTATATAAATTAATTAATTGTAACAGGTCTCTATCAGCGCCAAGGCGTTTAGTGGACAAACATCACGGATGTTCAAAACATAAAGGGTCTTAACTGGCCGGAAATATTACATGACTAGAAATTGTGTTATCTACCCAACACCAGAAATAATGATGTTCCGACGTGTTATGATGGGCAAATCAAAACTAATAATATTATCTCTTTAAATTAAAAATGAAAAATCTTAAAAATTAATATTTATGGCATACACATAATAAACTCTCTTGCTTGTTAAGATCCCAAATTCTGAAAACATATATAACTATACTTTAAAATATTAGCACAAATGTATGATTTATGCATGCTTCTCCTACAGAATTCAATTGCAGACTACATCTATCATATAGTTTTTTTGGCCATTTTGCAGACAAAAAACAGTGATATCAATTTTTTTTGCCTCCACATACTTGATTCCTCGCATATAATAATCCCATCTTGCACGATTTGTGCAAAAGATAGCAGAAGTGTTAAGATGTCCTTCTAAATACCCGAATCAGACATTATTGAATAAAATTGTCCGTGCAAATTTTCAAGAATGCATATTTTACGAATGGATTGGTTCGTAGCCACCAAATGTTTCGTGAGGTACAAAAAGATATACTTTTGGAAAAAAAAACTAACGCAGGCATAAAATCATTCTACATCTTTAATATGGATCATCAGACTTTAATAAATATTGCACGCAGATTGCATAATTCTCAATAACAAGAAGAAACAACATGTATACTGATTCCAACGACCGCCTTGAAATGGAGCCAACTGGATCATGCCAACTGGCATCCAGATGGATTTCATAAATGTAACCTAAAGCTATTTGTATAAATTGGATTTCCTAGCACAGTTTGACTGCATTTTATTGTACATGTAAAAAGCACATTATAATTTGTATCTTAGATATCTGTTTTGAATAAATTGGATTTCTTTTCATATAGAAATACTGTAACTTCTAGTCATAAAAGCACATTTTTTCTATGAATTATATGGATTTCATGTTGAATTAAAACTGTTCATGTAAAATTGTAAATTTCATGTTGTAAACAAGTAAAAATTCTGCAAAAAAATAATGGTCTCTACTATCACTCAATAGAACACAAAAATAAATGCATGAGCTCAACCAAAAATACAAATGTAGCACAGCAACAGCCTCAGGAGGACGATATAAATGAAACAAAAAAATGCTATACATCTTTGGTCATAGTAAATGTAGAGAGAAATTCTGGATCAAAATTTTCAGGAATTATTAATTATCAGATTTACTAACCAATGTGTTTGCTTTTATCCTAAAGGAATGCTATACATTTATGAACTTCACAGCAATACATTACAAACAGTTACATAAAGTCTCTAGATAATTAATCCACATGGCTTCTTTAATTGCTACACATATTGATGACCTTTTTTTTAAAAAGCATGAATGAGCCTTTTGTTTCATCGAAAAACACCACAGGGAGGTCTTACTAAAACAGCACATATGAGTTGACAAAATTTTGACATATATCAAAAAATAGCTACTAGTATGATTGCTTCAATTGTGTATATTGAAATTACATATAGCTTGATTTGAAAAATCTGTCAAATTACAACAGTTACTGGTTCTTACCCTGTAAGAAGACAAAATTGAGATGTCCAAATCAGTGTCATCACAATTGACATTTGTGATCTCTTATAAAGAGATTTTGTACTTTAATCTTTGGAATGTTCTTTACACAAAAAATAACTCGGAATGCATAACTATACATTGTCATGTAGACAAAATATTATAGATATAAACTAAAACAGTCTGGAATGCCTGATAAAAATGAAATATTCTGAAATAAGTTCACAGTAAAAACATAAACAACCTTGTACATGATAGAATCTCACAAACAGACAAAAATAAATAAAATGTGTCAAAAAATGAAGTGGAAATTATTACCAAAGCTTAGACAGAAATTTTCCACTTGCAATTCAACAAAGCTTCACCCAAAGGCATGATAGTTTTAGCTTAGTAATCTGTATAATGTAAAATATAACTTTTTCTCCTTCATGGCTAAATATGGCAAAAAAAATATATTACACAATTTTCAATCATGGGTTCATTGATTTGATATAAAAACCAAGCAGTCGTTACATTGCTAAATTTTAAATACATATTTAAATATACTATATATTATGCTTCAAAATAAGAAAATGTCATCATTTACTCATACTGATTTATTTTAAGCCTATATATTAGTATTGGTATAAAGAAGTAACAATTATTAATACCTTGTAACAAGAATTGGAGAGAAAGGAAAATGTTATTGACATGATCGTGATAAAAATTAAGAAATAATTATACCTTCTTTATCTTGACTTGTACTCATGAAATTGAAATCTTGGTTTCGCAAAGATTAAACATTCTATTCTAAACATGAATTTTCTATAAAGCAATTTGTTGCCCTTTGCCAAAAAAAATTACAACATTTTTGATAAACTTTAACACAAAGTGAATCAGTCAGACAAATCGGAGCCTCTGAGAGCAACGATTACGTCTTGTAAATTTTTCTATCGCACTCAGATACACAGAATAAAACTTTCTACACACCGTAAAGTCTGAATTGAACACATCTAGTCTAAACTTCTCACACAGTAAAGCTAAACTCCATACATATTTACTGAGAAGTGTGTGGACTTAAACAAGAAAACAAAGCTGACGTGTAAAACAGCAGATCACAGAACTATAACCCAGCCCCTCTCTTATCAAGCCCCAACCCCTAACTCTTATAACCTCACGACCCACCATCATAGAACACTACCCTTTCCTCATAAACCTCCACCCCTCTTTCTCGAAACTCCACCCCTGCATCAGTCAGACTCGTCCCCACTGGCCTGGCTCCCGGTCCCACTGCTGGCTCCACCCCCCCCCCCACCCCATGGAGCTCCCCCCACCCCCCAGGAATCTTGAAGTCTTGCTGCTGCTCTCTGACTGAGTTACAGATTGTGTGGCCTCCTCAACCTTAAATTCAAACAGAATAATATACTTGTACAAGTACAACAAACATTTAACAATACATCTAGGGACAAAATTTGATAAAATAAAATTGTGAAACAGTCTACTTCGTTTTGAATGTATATGCTTTATTTTTTGGAAATATTTCACTGAAAAATGTTTACAAAATTTCAATCAATTTTCAATAAGAAAATCATTTGAATTCAGGTTTGCATTGATATGAAGCAAAAGCACTTATGGTCTATACTTGTCACTGAGGTATACTAGCGGAAAAAAGAAAAACTGTGCATTATTTGATATATGAAAAAAAAAATTTTAAAATTACAATGAACAAATTTTATTTTTTGTAATACTGTTAGCACATGTATTCGTAACAACATCTCATAACACATTAATGTCAACGTCGAATAACGTCAATTTCAGCACACTCGAAAGTCACTGTTATTTGAAATTGAATTAACAAAATTAATAACGCGTGTGACCACCATTTGAGTTCACGCATGCTTGACAGCGACGCCTCAATGATGCCACTAAAGTGTTCAGAAATGCTTAAGAGATGTTGTTCCAGATGTTGGTTAAAGCCTGGCCTAAATCAGACAATGTCACTGGCTGATTTGGTAAACGGCGTAAACGTCTTTCCATTTCATCCCAGACGTGCTCGATCGGCGACAAATCGGGCGAATCAGCTGGCCAAGGCAAGACATCGACATTCTGTTGAACAAACAAGTCCCTGACTACACGTGCAACGTGTGGCCTTGCGTTGTCTTGCTGCAGAGTGATGTGATTGGGATGTGTCTGTATGAAGGGTATCACATGACGCTGAATAATTTCATCTCGATAGCGTACGCCGGTGAGATTTCCATTGACAATTTGTATAGGGGTCCTTCCACGAGCTGATATTCCACCCACACCATAACGCTACCTCCACCAAATTGTCGACGTTGCACAACACAAGCGTCCTGGTAACGCTCCCCAACGCGACGATACACCCTACAACGGCCGTCACTGATATCCAAATGAAATCTGGATTCATCAGTGAACAGAATATTGGCCCAGTCCTGTATTCTGAATGGCAGATGTCGTGTGCACCACGCTAGTCTGGCGATACGATAACGTTGAAGCAGTACTGGGCGCACCGCTGGACGTCTTGGTTTGATGTTTTGCTCGCGCAGACGATTACGCACAGTTCTTGGACTAATTGGTCGAAGCCCTGGAATGCTACTGGCAGTCAAACTTGCTGTCTGGAAACGATTTCTCAGATGCACAAGTCTAATGCGGTTGGCCTGTTGACGTGACGTCACACGAGGTCGTCCAGAGCGCGGTCGATCCTGAGTGTTGCTAGATTGTTGAAAACGTCTCCATAATGACTGGATGGTGTTTCGATGAACTCCAAAGTGTCTTGCTACAGTATTTTGTGCCATTCCAGCCTACAGCATCCCAACAGCACGATTACGTTGGTTTTCGTTGAGTTGTGGCATGACATAGGGGTAAATTTTGTTGAAACTAAAGTGATTCCCTTAACAAAAAAAGTTCAAACAAATCCTTTACAGTTCTTATTCCAAACAGTATTGGCCCGTAAAACTCGTGCGTACAAATTCCTTAATAAACAACAGGTGCTCACTAACCATGAAAAAGTCCGTGAACCCGGACGCTTACCATCCGATATTGTCAAAAACATTACCATTGTCGATTTTTTAGATTTTATAAATACAAACAATAGATATAGAAAAATTATACTAAATTTTATAATGCACAGTTTCTTTTTTCCGCTAGTATATTTAATGTCACCAGATGAATAGATACAATGTCCTTTGTCATCAAACTATATTTTCATCTACCAAGCATAATTTCCTCTATTTCTTACGGAAACTTGTTGTTAATTCGTAGCTCTATAGAAACAGCCAGACTGAAATCTACACGCCCTATTTATCGATTGGTCGAAATCTACAGCGGCTGAAAGTGACAGGACTGAAATTGACACGCCCTGTTTATCGATTGGTCTGATTCTACAGCGACCTTAGTAAAATCCCGGACTGCACGAAATAATCATAACGATGCCAGACTCAAAGACTCATATGAGACAATTTGGCTGTTTCTTTTAGCTAACGTATTTTTGTACATTAACAGTAATTTAGTGAATTTTACTAACTTTTCATAATCAGTTTATTAATTAGTTAAAGAAAGATGTTAATATAAACAATAAAATGCTTTCTTTGATGATTCATGCGGGTTATGAAGGTAGCGATCATTGCAGGAAAAATACATAACCCGCGTTAGCGGGTTATGTATATTTTTCCTGCAATGTCGCTACCTTCATTTCCCGAATGAATCACCAAAGAAAGCATTTTATTGTTTTAAAATACTTTTTTTTTCTTTGGAGCCAGGGTAACGCACAACTTTGCTTGTGTATCATCATCCTGTCTATGAAAACAAGGAGGTCATCGGAAGCGGTACTAAGACTCTGTTTTTCTTTCATTATGTTTAAAGTTCTCTCCTTCTTATCAGTGTAAAGTAGATCCCATCTCCTTGTCACAGCTATGTCCTTTTGATAGTTCCAAGACTTGGTTTCGACTTACTTTTCTAGTTTCCTCCGGAGGTTGTTGAGTGGAGCCTCATAATTTTGTCGTCGCCACTAGTCCATATATTTCCATCACGAAGACAGGACACAGTATATTATTGACGTTTATTTAAAATATAAACGTCTTTATTTCTGTAATGATGATTGGTTTACAAATGAGTGGTTTGTCCATGGAATGAACCAGGAGAGTCCGCGTTCTACTGTTTTGATAGATAACCCTCACAAAGGAACAAACGGTTGATTATTCTGTGCTCTGATGATATCATGTTGGGTAAAACTTGGATAGAAAATTTTTGAGTTTAGGAGGTAATCTTCTAAATTCTTGATTTTTAGGCAGAGACAAGATTGACGTCACTGAAAATTAGCAACTTCTTTAGATCAACAATGCTCGATTTGGTTTAGAAATTTTGTGTGATATTTCATCTTTATGTTTGGTTATTAGACAAGGTGCTGTTTGGAGTCCATTTTTCCGTTTCTTGATAATGGCGTGTATTTTTCTATGCAGGTCCTCTTTCTGTTGAATATTGTTGTCAGTTTTCAGAAGTATTCATGCATATCGGCTTTCTGAAATTGGGTGGTTGATACAATCTCTTGATGTTTAGGATAGATTACTGTTTCTAATTCTTGTAAATCTCCATCTAGGACTTTTTTCTGCTTTCAAGATTTTCCTTAATGTCGGCAAATAATGACTTCGATGCTCTACAGAGAAAACACACTGTACACAAATAGGAACGTCCCATTGTTCACAGCGAAGTTCACATTGATTAGCAGGATGTTTTTGGTACTTTGGAGCAGATCTCTTATTTTCAAATTGCACCACTTTGTTTTCTTTGGATAGATCAGAGAGATGTTCCCCCACACAGGCTGTACACAGATGTATGTGACAAATGTACATAGGGGGGCCTAGGGTCTCTCACAGAGATGACACCGTAACACGTCCTGGGCCCAACTCTGGGGGTCTATCACGAGCCTCAATGAACTTTAAAACAAATTCTGGAAAAACAAAAAAGAGCTTATCAATTCTTCAATCACTTTCCAAATCAAACTTTAATATGTATTGCGTCAATAAATTAATGTTCTGGATAATGATCTGAAAGATTAATACCCGTTTTACTTCTTTCGGCCTAATTTGTACTTTACTGTTAGAACTGTCTAATACAGGAACATAATTTATGTCAAATAGTTGATAATGGTACCTTATTTATCAGTAACTATTTCATTAACAAATAACAAGCTTCCAGAAGCCACCTTAGCGAGTTTCTGTGAAACAGTCAGTAGCTACATGTATACACCACATAGCCAGTCACTGTTATATGTTGCTGTTCTTGGTCAGGGATTAACATATATGCACTTTTTGTTGGCAGTTAATCGAAAATGAAAGTAGAATTTTAATATATTTCCCCATAATTATTGGTAAGGTAGAAAACACTAATAGTTTTTGAACATCATCCCTTATATGTTGAAACATAAAGGTGTAAGCAGTATCTCTAATGAAGTCATTTTGTAGTTTATTGACAAATTTTATTTATTTATAGCTATAAATATCATAACGTTATTACATAAATATTCATATCACAAAAATACGAATTAATTTCTGTGCGTAACATTTAGGATTAATTGTGCTTATCAACAAAATGTATTATGAATTGGATTGCATATGTGCATTTTCTTAAAAACGCCGATTTTTTTTCATTTTTTGAGCATGCAAAACAAATAAATACTGAATTCCGTCCCCATAAAGGTGCATTTATGTTTATTCATTATCCAGAACGGAAGCATTAAACAGTGGCTTACGTGACAGATAGCATTGGCAGCTTGACAGAAAGGTGGAATATAGAGGTTTGTTGATTGTTTAATAATGAACTATATTGTTACTGATAATTACAAGGTAAAAATACCAACTATTTGACATAAATTATATCCCTTAATAAGATAGGTCTATAAGTAAACTACAAATTAGTCAAAAGAAGTAAATCGGGTTTAAATCGTTAAGGTCATTATTAAGAACGTGATTTGGCTGACGCCCTGCGTATTGAAGTTTTATTTGGAAAGGGATTCAGGAAGTCTTTTTTCTCTCCAGAACTTGTATCAGAGCTCACAAAGTCTCATTATGGACCCCCGGAGTTGGGCCCAGGACGTGTTACGGTGTCATCTCTGTGATACCCCGGGGCCCCCTATGTACTGTGACATTTGTCACATACATCTGTGTAAAGCATGTGTGGGGGAACATCTCTCTGATCAATCCAAAGAACACAAAGTGGTGCCATTTGAAAATAGGGGAATTGCTCCAAAATGCCAGAAACATCCTTCTAAACAATGTGAACTTCACTGTGAACAATGTGCCGTTCCTATTTGTGTACAGTGTGTTTCCTCTAAAAACCATCGAGGTCATGAATTTGTCGACATAAAGGAAAATCTTGAAAGCAGAAAAAAAATCCTGGAGAGAGATCTAGAAGAATTAGAGAAATCCATTTATCCTAAGTACCAAGATATTGTATCTAACATCCCAATTCAGAAAGCCGATTTGGAGAAAAACTCCCAAAAATTGACAACAGCTTTTTACAAACATGGAGAAGACATGCATAAAGAAATAGACGCTATTATCGAGAAACTGAAATCTGATCTCAGTGCAATGAACTCCGAATACCTGGATGTACTAAATAATCAAGAAGATGAAATCAAGCGTAACATTTCTAAAATAACAAAGATTATTGCTGATATAAAGAAATCACTAAATTCCAATAATGCCAGCCTTTTCTTCTCTTACCAATCCAGGAATGCTGAATTCAGAAGATTGCCCCCTAAACTAATAGTTTCTTTACCAACCTTTAACCCACAGAAAATCAACTATGAACAGAGTTTTCAGATGTTTGGTTCTTTGTCGGCATTATCTTTTGAAACGGAACATAATTCCACATTGGATCCTCCTGGTGCAGAGTCCTCTCCTCCGGATAACCAACTCATGGATGGACAACAGATTATCACTAAAATAAAGACAAAGCATGGATTTTTTAATGAATTACACGGTGTGTCCTGTCTGGACGATGACAATATATGGGTTTGTGGTGGTTGCAAAATAATGAGACTCTACAATCTCCGTGGACAACTATTGAAGACAATCGAAACCAAGTCAGGAAAAAACCCAACAGACATAGCAGTGACAAAAAGTGGGGATCTAGTTTATACTGATAAAAAAGAGAGAACCGTGAACATAGTGAGAAATACACAGATAGAATCATTGGTCATACTCCAGGGCTGGAGACCTTGCTATGTCTGCAGTACCGCTTCAGATGACCTCCTGGTTGCCATGGACAGCGACGATGGTAAGCAAGTAAAAGTTGTGCGTTTCTGTGGCTCCAAAGAAAAACAAAGTATTCAGTTTAATGACAAAGGACAACATCTCTATTCATCTGGTGGATATAACAATAGTAAATACATCAGTGAAAACAGAAACCTAGATATCTGCGTGTCAGACAATGGAGCTGGTGCAGTAGTGGTGGTCAATCAGGCTGGGAAACTCCGGTTTACCTACACTGGTCCTCCTACTACCAAGGGATCATTTAGTCCACGCGGCATCACAACAGACAGCCAGGGTCGGATCCTGACGGCAGATTGGAACAAAAACCGTATCCACATCCTTGATCAGGACGGACAGTTCCTCTGCTACATTGACAACAGTGATTTATACGGTCCATGGGGTTTATGTGTGGACACCAGAGACAACCTCTTTGTAGGCGTCACGACTGGAGGCGAAGTACACAAAATCCAATATAACACGTAAAAACATGTTGAATGTACACCGTCAACAGTTTAAAGGTTTAAATGAGAGACAATGTGTACATAGTTATTGAGAATTAACCAATAACGCTAGGGAGTCAATATGAATCATAAATGTTATCAAACTGATTTAGTTTATGTATACATAGGCGTCGGAACCGGGGGGGGGGGGGGCTAGGTGGGGCTTACCCCCCCCCCCCACTTTTTTTTGCAAAATTAGACCTAACAATTCGGCACATAGTAGCAGAATAGAGGGTTCACCCCCCCCCCCACCCGCCCCCACTTTTTTTGGCAGGAAATATAATTCTTCATTAATGTACCTTTAAAAAGGTTGAGTCAGAAGCATACTAGCCCCCTCCCCCCCCCCCCGGGATTAGGATTTTAATGATTTGGGAAGTATAGGTTTACTCCCCCCCCCACCCCCCCACCCCCCCACCGATTAGGATTTTCACGATTTTGGGAATTAGGTTTTTTTCTGTCAATATTTCTGAGGATTAGTCTAGCCCCACCCCCCCCCCCACTTTCAATTTGCTTCCGACGCCAGTAGTATATATTTAATGTCAACAAAATATGTAGGCAATCAGACTCTATCTAATGAATTTAAATCAGCTTTAGAATTATGTGGAGGCAATGATAGGAACGAGTCCTAATATAGTCTGAAGGGCTTCATAGAATATTTGATCAGGTACATAATTATGTAAATATATGAAATATGATGTGTATATTTACTAAACATATTTAATTTTTGTCTGACTATTTTTTCAGTTCTACGTAATTATTATTGTGTATAAATATTCATACCCGACTTGAGTCGCTAATGTTTAATAAGAGTGTATGTCATTTGATGATCATCTTCATGTCGTGCACACAGTGTATTATCTCGTGGCGCATGGCAATTCAGAACACATATCACAGACGAAGAACTTAGAAAATGTTAGTTCATATATAATTCAATGTAGCCATGCTATTTAACTGATTAACAGTTTTCATAAGAAATCACGTATGTATCAAATATTCACGTGATATTCTTAATCTTGATCAAAACTTTATTGCGTGGACCCTGAGGTCCACGCAGAAAATATATAAGCGAGGTTAAACCGGATGCAATGGGGAAAATTCATTCTGCGCATGAGCTAGCCTGGTTCCTGTGCGTAATGGGTAGCTCAGGGAACCAGGCTAGCACACGTTTATCTGAATCGGGATCGGGATTCCGTGTCATATGGTGTTTATAAGTTCAAAGGCGCTGTAATTGTTATGTTGTCGGTAAACAGTACAGAAACAAAGTATTTCTTTTAAAGAAATGATTGGCATGTGATATGAACTATCAGTATTATGAAATAAGTTAATGTTATGCCGAAACTACAACATGCATCAAATAGCATAATTTGCAATGTTTTGTTGTTTTCCGAATACACAATCATATAGCTTAACTTTACTTTTATAGTAGGCGAGGCTAGAGTACTTCTCGATTAAATTTTTTAAAGCATTTAAGTATGATTGAAAAATTATGTCCCTGCATAAAAGTTTAAATCTCAAGAAAAATATATCAAAATATGAAATCTTTCATTTACACAAAGCTATCACTGCATAGTTAACAAAGTAGTGCGAATCGTAATGTGTGCGCAAATAGTAGAATTCACCGAATCATGATACTATGCATGCAAACTTCATTCATAGATAGATCATAATTATTTTAGAAGTATGAACCCTTTAAATTCTGAGATAAAAAGTCAGGGCTATACATAAATGTATATATACGTAATACAACATACAAATTTAGTGGTTAAAAGCAGAGGGCTAGAGTCGGTGGAATCTCTGATAATCTTAAGGCTTTCACGTTTTCGTTGGAAACACCTGCAAATGGTCCATGTATTGTAGTCCTTTTTTAAAGGACAGCAACTTGTTGTATAATAACTTAAGCCTGATTGATCACGAAAAATTGTATAACAAATCATTTTTCCGGCAGTGTTGAATATGCTATTTCATTCTGTTTTCATGGAGATACCTTTTGAAGTAAATGTATTTATGGCCTTTTTTGTTTGATATTTAAACAATAAAATGCTCTCTTTGGTGATTCATTTGGGATATGAAGGTGGCGACATTGCAGAAAAAATACATTACTAGCCACCTTCATAACCCCTACGAATCATCAAAGAAAACATTTTATTGTTTATATTTACATCTTTTTTAACTAATTAATAAATTGATTATAAAAAGAAAGCAAAATTCACTAAATTACTGTTACATGTACGTTAGCTGAAAAAAACCCAGCCAAATCGTCTCCTTTGAGACTTTGAGTCTCACATCACCATGATTACATTGGCGTCGGAAGCAAATTGAAAGTAGGGGGCTACACTTAACATCAGGAATCTTGTGACAAGCAAAAAAAACCTATTTATTCCCAAAATCATAGAAATCATAATCAGCGGGGGGGGGGGGGGGGGGGGGGGGGGGGGGGGGGGACTAAAAAAATCTTACATACCAAAAAATTTTCCCAAATCATGTAATTCCTAATTCGTGGGGGGGGGGGGGGGGGGGGGGGGGGGGTAGTATACATGAACTACAATTTTCTATATCACTTTTAATATTAAAATTTTTAAAGGTAAATTTAGGAACAATTATGTTTCCCTACCCCCTACCCCCCCCCCCCCCGTGTTCCGACGCCTATGGATTATATTGTGCAGTCTGTAGTTTTTATTCGGTCGCTGTAGGTTTCATACCAGTCGATAAACAGGGCGTGTCGATTAAGTCCTGTCGTGCAGTAGATATCGACCAATCGATAAACGGGGCGTGTAGATTTTAGTCTGACTGTTTCTATAGAGCTATGAATTGACTATAAAGTTCCGTAAGAAGTAAAGGGAATCATACTTGGAAGATGTAATAATTTGTTAATGATTCTATCTGTCAAACCCGGTACAGAGACTTAATATAAGCTGAGCGGTACAAATAATTTCAAGAAGAAATTAACTACTGGTAATTGATTGCTTTATTATTTATTATGATCTATGTGTTTTTTCTTACCTTATTAAGATTCCTTAATAAGGAAATACTGTTATATACATACATATATTTTATGGATAAAGACAACTTTGTTATATATTTCATTTATATCAAATTATGTTTTCTTTTGTAAACTGAGAGTTATCTTATTTTTGTTTAATTTGCTTCTTCATGGTAGAAATACATTGCTGCATCTGTTTGTGATCTCTCATATGTTGACATCTCCCTCCTCTCCCATATCCCTTTTTCACATTGTCACATTGTTTATATTGTTTATTGTCATTTGTTTATTTTCGTTTATCTGGATGACGGTCAGATCCTAGAGAGGTGTGTCTTTCAATTAATTATGGTAATAT
This sequence comes from Magallana hongkongensis, assembly GCA_015776775.1. NCBI lineage: Eukaryota > Metazoa > Mollusca > Bivalvia > Ostreida > Ostreidae > Magallana > Magallana hongkongensis. The sequence goes on from CM027470.1 coordinate 15,251,603, forward strand.
CCTCCTGTATCCTGCTCTGAAAATTTATGTCTTCGAGCGACCCCTAAATTTTGGATTCCATCTTGAAGTAATTTCATTGGTACTTTATAGAAAAGGGGGAGGAGTTGTCAAAGATGAGACATGCGGGCTTGATAATAATTCAATCTACACTCTCACTTTGGATTACTTTTAAACATGATGTTTGTTTAATTGTGATTTTGGACTTTAATAAATTCTAAATTCTCGAACCGGATATTTTTATTTACGTTACATTACGTAACCAATATACGTAATCACAACAATACTCGGATATGCAGAAGGACAGCATTGCATTTTAGCACTCCTACCACTGCATCTTTTGTACAACTTATGCAAGACTGAACGTTATTTAAACTCATGTTGTACTAATCTTCAAAACGTTTAAGTTCAATTATATATGTGGTAAAAATAATTCTTTGCCTCATTCCCTAATTCTGTAAACATATACCAAATTATACTCAAAAACATGAACACAAAGTTTGACTCAGTAATTCACGGGAAATGTGGTAAATTTCCCTAGCTTTCATGGATAAGCAAAATGCATGCTACCTCTACAGATTTTAATTGCAGACTAGATTAATCATGCATATAAACGACGATTCTTTCGGTTGTTTTGATGGAGAACATGCTATCAATTACTTTGTCTTTACATACATGATACATGTGACGAAGTCCATGTTCCATCTAATTGTGCGTGTTAAGCAAAAGTAAGATACATCAAGTGCAACATGTTAGATGCAAGTGTCATTTTTTTTTCTCTTCTGCATACTCGAGCATGTTATAAAAAAATCAAACGATGGATATAATATCGTAAGGTCAATACTTAAATTTTCCGGTACCTTTGTCTGTACACTACGAATCGATTTTGTAATGTTTGTCCAAGACATTTCATCAATGACGTTTTTAATATTTCATCAATATTAATTAATATAAGAAATGAGGAATATCAATTAATAAAAGTAATAATGAATCATTTTTGAGTATTATGAGGTGATCAAATACGGTAGAGCGTGATCAAATTTATCATATATCACTTCGGGCTATATTGGATTGAAAGAATTATTACTTTTTCTTACATTTTATCGCAAAGAATCGAAGATGTATAAACCTTCATGGAAGACATCATATTCCTCCAAATGAATTGGTTCATAGCTACCAAATGTTACGGTAAAAGCTTTATAACCAAATTCTTTTCGTTAACAACTTTAAACGTAAGGAGAACAACATTAAACCAAGATATTTGCGAGATTTACATCCCTGTTTTCCAAGACGCTTCCATTTAAAAAAAGCAAATTGTTCTGTTGGTTGGAAAACTGCAGCAAATAGTATCTACAACACCATAAAAACCGTTTCTCTTCTCGATAGTAAATTTACTAGGTTTGAAAAAAATTAACGCAATACCATTATTCTACATCTTTATTATGGGTCATCAGACTTTAATAAATATTGCACGCAGATTGCATAATTCTCAATAACAAGAAGAAACAACATGTAGACTGATTCCAACGACCGCCTTGAAATGGGGCCAACTGGATCATTCCAACTGACATCCAGATGGATTTCATAAATATAACCTTAAGCTATTTGTATAAATTGGATTTCCTAACACAGATTGACAGCATTGTGTTGTACATGTAAAAAGCACATTATAATTTGTATCTTAGTTTTCTGTCTTTATTAAATTGGATTTCTTCTCACATAGAAATACTGTAACTTCTAGTCATAAAAGCAAATTTTTCCTATGTATTATATGGATTTCATGTTGAATTAAAACTGTTCATGTAAAATTGTAGATTTCATGATGTAAACTAGTGAAAATTCTGCAGAAAAAATAATAATCTCTACTATCACTCAATAGAACACAAAATTAAATGCATGAGCTCAACCAAAAATACAAAGGTAGCACAGCAACAGCCTCAGGAGGATGATATAAAAGAAACAAAAAAATGCTAGATATCTTTGGTCATAGTTAATGTAGAGAGAAATTCTGGATCTAAATTTTGCAGGAAAATTGCCCTTCATCAATTATCAGATCTACCAACCAATGTGTTTGCTTTTATCCTAAAGGAATGCTATACATATATGAACTTCACAGCAATAAATAACAAACAGCTACATAAAGTCTCTAGATAATTAATCCACATTGCTTCTTTAATTGCTACACATATTGATGACCTTTTTTCAGAAAGCATGAATGAGCCTTTTGTTTGATCGAAAAACACCACAGGAAAGTCTTACTAAAACAGCACATATGAGTTGACAAAATTTTGACATAATTCGTAAAACAGCTACAATCGTTTGAATTTAAAATAGATATCGCTCCTTGATTTGAAAAATCTGTCAAATTACAACAGTTACTGGTTCTTACCCTGTCAGAAGACAAAATTGAGATGTTCAAATCAGTGCCATCACAATTGACATTTGTGATCGCTTATAAAGAGATTTTGCACTTAAATTTTTGGAATGTTCTTCACCAAAAAAAATAACTCGGAATGCATAACTATGTAATGTCATGTAGACAAATATTATAGATATAATCTAAAACAGTCTGGAATGCCTGATAAAAATAAAATATTCTGAAATAAGTTCACTGTAAAAACATAAACAACCTTGTACATAGAATCTCACAGATAAAAATAAACAAAATGTTTCAAAAAAATTGCATCATTCTGCATCTTGATATTTTGTATACATGTGTAAGAAAAAAACAACCAGTTTTTTATCAATAACATCATTTACCAGTGATTAATTACTTAATAAAGAATTGGCAGTGATATAACAAAAGTATTCCATCAAAAGTGGAAATTATTACCAAAGCTTAGACAGAAATTTTCCACTTGCAATTCAACAAAGCTTCACCCAAAGGCATGATAGTTTTAGCTTAGTAATCTGTATAATGTAAAATATAACTTATTCTCCTTTACGGCTCCACAACACTTATATGATTTAAATACAGAATCTACTCTTCCAATTTTATAGCTTACTTCTACTCCCTTTCTTGTAAAAAAAAATATGGCAACAAATGAAAAAAAATATTTTACACAGTTTTCAATCATGGGCTCATTGATTTGATATAAAAACCAAGCAGCAGTTACAATGCTACAATCTAAATACATATTTAAATATACAATATATTATGCTTCAACATGAGAAAATGTCATCATTTACTCTGATTTATTTTAAGCCTATATATTAGTATTGGTAATAAGAAGTAACAATTATTAATACCTTGTAACAAGAATTTGAGAGAAAGGAAAACTTTACTGACAGAATCACATTGAAGAATTAAGAAATAATTCTTTTTCTTGACTTGTACTCATAAAATATAAAAATTTTGCTTTCGCAAAGATGAAGACATTCTATTCTAAACATGAATTTGTCTATAAAGCAATTTGTTGCCCTTTGCCAAAAAAAAATTACAAAATTTTTGATAAACTTTAGCACAAAGTGAATTTGTCAGACAAATCGGAGTCTCTGAGAGCAACGATTACGTCTTGTAAATTATTCTAAAGCACTCAGATACATGGAATAAAACTTTCTACACACCGTAAAGTCTGAATTGAACACATCTAGTCTAAACTTCTCACACAGTAAAGCTAAACTCCATACATATTTACTGAGAAGTGTGTTGACTTCAACAAGAAAACAAAGCTGACGTGTAAAACAGCAGATCACAGAACTATAACCCCGCCCCTCCCTCATAAAGCCCCAACCCTTAACTCTTATAACCTCACGACCCACCATCATAGAACCCTACCCTTTCTTTATAAATCCTCACCCTTCCCTCTCGAAACTCCTGCCCTCCATCATAAAAACCCCACCTCTCCCTCAGTCAGACTCGTCCCCACTGGCCTGGCTCCCGGTCCCACTGCTGGCTCCCCCCATGGAGCTACCCCCACCCCCCAGGAATCTTGAAGTCTTGCTGCTGTTCTCTGACTGAGTTACAGATTGTGTGGCCTCCTCAACCTTAAATTCAAATGGAATATATTATAAAAAATTTGATAAAAATAAAATTGTGAAACAGTCTACTTCATTTTGAAATGTACATGCTTTATCTTTTAAATTCTTTCACTGAAAAATGCTTACACTTACAAAATTTCAATCAACCCTTATTAATAAAATCATTTGAATTCAGGTTTGCATTGATATCAGGCAAAAACCACTCATGGTCTTTAGTTGTAAGCAAAGAAATATGACTGTATAAGAATCAAATCATAATCACACATTGCATAGGATATTTTATTTGACCATTATCTTTACAGAGTATGGGCAGAAGCAATACCTGTAGTCTGCTACAGATGGTCTGGTAGGTTTTGGCATTGAGCGCATTCTCTGGGACACCTTGCAGCTCAAAGTCAGAGAAACATTTCTGAAACAAAATACACCACACTAGTTTATCGACCACTTAAAAGTCCAAATTACACAGTAATTACTTGACAGTTCACAAATTTGAATAAAGAAGGATGCCAAACTACATAGAGTCATGAATTGCAGAATTGATGACAATACATTGATCCTGCTTTTGCTTTGAAGTACGTAATGTTATATAGATGAGTAAATGCTTAGCACAGTCCACAAAATATGGATAGCAAAATTAATGAAGACATGATTACAATTTCAATTCATTGAAAGTTGACAAAATATAGATCCCGTTTTCACATCAAGAGGGCCCAATGGTCATGGTCATTTTTAGACTCCATTGATCTCCTTTTAAAGAAGAGCTCTATTTAAAACTAAAGGAAAATACCCTAATCTAAAAGGTAAAATATATGGATTTCTTCTTTACTAAATCATAGTTTACAGCTTAACAAATCATGTCTTAAAATTTAAGGAAGATTTGATGTTTAATTTGTTGACCATCCAGCCTCACATTGAGGTATGGAGGCCCGGGACTCACCCTGTTGATGGTCATGACACAGGTTAACTGGTAGGGGTGGAGACTCAGGTCCAGCCGATCAGACAACCAATCGCAGATCATCTTCATCTGACCTGTGTACCATTGCTGTAATGCCATTAGAACTTCACATTTACCAATACACTTTAATTAAATCAATTTCTTAAAATCTTATTTTATGATTTTTGTCCCTAAAGACTACTTTTGACAGTAAGGTAGATATAAATATATGGGTCAATTATTCTTTATACTACTTGGAGTTGAACCAAGCAAATATAATTTATGAACATTCACATGCATGTTTATTTTATTATTCAATTTCAACAAGTTCATTTTACAAAAACCTCAAAAATCATTGCTAAAACACTGACATCTTAAATAATTGGTCTTCTTACCTCAAATATTGAGAGAGTAAATAACTCGTCTGCAATTTTCTGCCTCAAAATGTCCAGATTTCCTCTCATGAAATCAACATAAGCTTTGCCAAGCTCATTCACTGGTTTCTGTTAATGCAATTGAAATTATTACATAAATATGGGATTTACTAGAAAGTTTTAATATACCAGTAAAAAAAAATCATAATTTGATATATTTCAAATATGTAATGAGAGGGTACATACTGTTAGTGATAATATTGAAGAAAAGAATGTTCCTTCATCATATCTGGCAAGTTTGCTCAGCACTGACTCCAGAACTGATAACAGCTGAAACAACAAATGTTCACTTTCATCTAAAATGTTATAATGAATCAAGTTTTTATCTCTTTCTTTCTCTCTCTCTCTCTCTCTCCCTCTCTCTACCCAATATTATCTACCCCTGCCTCTTTCATATACTGTGGTTTCATTAACATTCAAGGGTATCAATTTTCGTGGAAAAAGTGAAAATTACAGTTTCAAGGATACGTAAATTCGTGGCCAGTGACCCTATCAATACGAAATGTTAGTAGAAATTGCAGTTCAATGAATATTTATTTTCAAGGATAAACTAAACAACGAAATCAAAGAAAATTGGTATTCAATGAATATTGATGAAACCACAGTATTCTCCTGGCACAGACCCACACATGAAACACACATTAACATACTTTACCTTTTCTATCAAACATTTGACCATTTGAACTTGTATCCTATCCAGAAAATCCTCTATTTTGGTATGGTACTGGTGCTTCAAAAAACAAAACAGATTTTGTTAGAAGCAAAAGTACAGAAAATACGAGGAACTCATATCTTGATGTAATCACTTTCATTTTAGATTAACATATTATAATGAGAATATTATTACAAAATCATCAATTTGAAAGAAAATATTACTTTCAGTTGATACTTTTATCTACTAATCCCTTTGTCTTGGAGGTCTTAAATATATGGGTATCGTTTATAAATATTTCATATTCCTACAAGATGAAATTCAAACCATAATAAAATGTAGCAAAACTGTTAGAAAACTGAAATCTTCCATCTCTGAAAGCACATGCAAGCTTAAGATTTACAATGACTGGTTTTAGAGAAACATCTCTTGCATTAGTTAATATTGCGTTTTATTAAAAAGCGAAAACCTAGTACATGTATTCAGATAAAATATTTACACATGTATAACAATCACCATTTAGTTGCTTATTGGAGAAAGAATTATGCAACTGTTAATTTTGTGAACAGATGGGAATATGTATAATATTTACATGTAAATACCATAAATATCTGATGAATGCTTCAGAAGAAGCACACATTACAGCAAACACAATCTTTAGTAAAATACATAAAGAACACGAAAAATCACACTAATCATAAGAAGGGATGAGACACTTTGAGAAATACTGGGGATGTTCGAATGTTAATAGCTGATGTGATCACAGAGAGACACCAGGAATGTTAATGAAAGAACATGTGGGGAGAAAAAAAGGACAGAGTGGAGGGAGAAAATTAATTAGCGTAATACCACAATACCGAATTTTCTATAAGTGTCTGAAAAAGAAACAAAATCCGAAAAAATAAAAAGTTGGTTAAAAGTGTTTGAAAATAAATAAACATGTCTACTGCTATGTAAAAAAAATAAAAAATGTGTAATAAATTATAAAATAAACAACAAGTAGATAAAATTTTATTTATGAGGTCACAAATCAAAACACAACAAAATGATAATCTATTTGAAAGGAAGTTATATATATCTGAAAACAGTGAATTTGCATTTACTGTCTTGAAATATAGAGATTTGATGATCATATATTACAAGGACTTTAAATTTCATTAATTAAAGATTAAATCCAGCAAAAGTCTTTGTATTTTACATACCATATTTTCTCCACTGTCAAGTGCACACAAATGCAAGGCCTAAATTAAAACAAACACAAATTTAAGGATAATAACTTATTTTAAATTCATAAAAATTCTGACACTGATAAGTCATTTTTTAATCAAATAGTGAAAAATCAATCCTTTTCCACATGTCAATCCTGATATTAAAATGAAATTTTACAAGATTTTACAGGATTCTACAAATCATTGACACTGTATTTACAATGAAAGTGAAATGTCTTACTGTAACAATATCAATTAATACCTGGTCCTGAATTTACAATAACTAAACATCATGTTGATTCTCCTTTAAAGAGCCTTAAATTATATGAATTTAAAACTATTCATTTTATAACTGGATTTTGTGGTGCAATAATCCTTCTTTACAGGATTACTGTAAACCAACTTTTATTCAGGTGGGAGAAATTTTTTTGAGGTTCGCAAAAGCCTCATCATAGTGAATATTTCTTGTCGCAATCTAGTTCTTGCCGCACGGTTATAAAGACAACAAAAATATAGATAAGGTTTGATTGCCAAAATTAGTCGCTGCAAACCAGTTCTTTTTTTGGTGGGTAAATTGCTAAATAGTTATTGCAAATTAAAGTTGGTTTAGAGTAATTGATTTACATAATGCTACGTTATATGTTTATGTTTAATGTACCCCATTTTTACAGTCTAATCCTCTTTACAGTATCTTAATTTACATACAGATGTATTCTGTTTACTTTTCACTTACCCTGTTTTTGCAGTCTATGATGACATTCATCATTACCGCCATCTCCGGATACAGGAGATAGTCGGTCCCTTTCCCTCCCTTCCTCAGCCAAGCCTCAAATGACTTCAGGGTTCTGAAGAAAAAAAAATATAAGTAAAATTTATGAATACTTTAAAGCTTACTCAAAGTTTACTTCCACCTTCCTTTACAACTACTTAGTTTAAGGATATATTACTACAATATTGTTTATATTATGGCAATTGTACTTGAACTAAGGGACAAGAATCAGGGCTTTAAGGATGAATATACAGAACATTTTCCGAATATGAAAGAGCTATTAAATTGCAATAAGTAATAATTAAATATAAATAAAAAGCAATTTAAAAGATTCAAAGGGCTCAACAAAGAAAAGAAAAATTAGTATACCTTAATTTTTTCTTTGGTATTAGCTAAGCATTCGGACATCTCTGACCTTTTTAAAATCAGTCTAGATTTTTTATTGTCTTAGTTTTATGACATTTCTGAGTCTAGATTTTTTATTGTCTTAGCTTTACAACATTTCTGCACGAGTCTAGAAGTTATTATTGTCTTAGCTGTATGATATTTCTGACCTTTTGGCAGCTGCCTCGATCATGTCAGCAGCCATCAGTTTGAGGCGATGGTCGAGGTGGTCGGCAAACATTTCGTCGGGCCAGTGAAGCTCACGAATAAAGCTCTGTAGGGCATCCAGCTTCCACAGCATGTCCTCAGATGTCGCACAACCATTCCTGTCAACAGAGTTTATGTTTGTTAAAAAAAATTCAAAATTCTGACTAAAGTATGACCATAACATCTACCATAGCTTAGTTTTAATCTGATTTTGAACAAAGCAATTTTACAGTCACTCTGAATGAATGTAATGTGTATTATAAAACTTGTATGTTCAAGCCAGATTAATCTTTAAAATCACCTGTTTGGAGATTAATGATTCTCTGAATTAGATCTTGAGGTATATGGCAAATATATATGCCCTCTCAAAAGGATATTTAAGAAGTGGATGACATTAGATGCTTTAAATAAATATCTTCATTTCTTCAAACTAAGCTTGGTATTACAGTGAGAGTAACAACAGAGGACTCTGACCCTTGTGGTTCCCAGCGTTCACGCTCGAAGCCCTTGTGGATGGACTGAGCGATGGAGGACTCCATCAGATCCACATAGCGCACCACCTGAGGGGCGAACACCATCCGCAGGTGTTGGTGGAACTTCCCACTGGATAGGTTCTCTGCGTCACAAAGAAAAAATCCATAAAAATAAACCTAAATTTAAACGGGTATCTACTGACTTATATAGGATTCTGTGGAGTAAATAATCAAGTTACTGGTTTATGTGCATGGAGATTTGTCTTTATTTCAAATATTCTGTATGTAGACATCAATTTTAATAGTGTTGGCATTTACTCTTATAACCAAAATTTTTCTTAAAACCAAATGCATTTTCGAGGATAATTGTTGCATTCAGAGATTTAAAGTAAAATGATAAATATGAATGCAAAAAAAAATCTTTTAATCAAAACATCCGATGTACATTTTGAGCTATTGCCATTTCAGCCCCTGCCATTTTCAATACTGGTAATTGTCATTTTGACAGCCCATATCCATCCATGGTTTTCAATACATTTTACCAGAATTCACTACTCAGCAAAAATTTATAACTAAGTAGACAAACCATCATTTCTGAGGTAATCGTTCAGGAGCTGGAACAGTGGGAAGCTATCCCAAGTGTCTGGGGGCTGCATCTCCAGCGTCGAATCCATGTCCACCGCGAACAATGACCAGAATATCTCCGCATGCTCAACCAGTAGATCACTGAACCACGCAAACGCCTGAGACAAAAAAAAAATCAAAAAAAATTTAATCTCCGAGACCAGATTAAGCCATTGGACATCCATTTACACGTAAAAGCCATGAGATGCACAATTACCGGCATTGGTGATCACTAATTAGATATGAATATCATTGTGCTTTAATTGCTTAGGTTAATGTTAGTTAATAAATAGTTTCATTGAAGTCATTATAAATATGAGGCCCATGGGTCTTGACAAGTCACCTGAATATAAAGCAAAGTTCCTCTCCAAAGCTTGAATCAAAAGTATCAACAACTTAAGGATGTTGGATGGTCTAATTTTACTCAACAGATCCACATTAGAGTTTTACAATGATTTTTTTCTCTCCAGCCCAATCATAAGTTAGTAAAGTCGAAACTAAAAACTTAAAAAATTTTAATATTTGACATATGAAAATAGTTTTTAAATTGCCATAACAATCCAATTCTTTTAACTGAGAAACCAAAATATAGAAAAAGATAAGGCTCAGCTATGATAGTATTGAAAAGGTAAAAAAAGTAAACATTTAACAGAAAGAAAAGACGGAAAAGAGACAATAGAGAGGTAAAGAAAAGCTCCTTGGAACCTTCTGCTCAGAGGCGAACGATGTATCATCTTTCTGCGAAATTAAACCCATCGTAAATACTTTCATCAGCTTACAAAAAAGTTTCATTGCTTATAAATACCGGTACTATGACTGATTGTTTTTTTTAAGGCTGCATGAAGTTCAAACCATCACAATTGGTACTTTTTAAGAAATCATGAAATTTTAACACTCTGACAGTGGAATTAAACCAACTTACTATATATATCAATTTGATTGTTATGGATCTTATTAACAATTAAGTCAGCTATTGCACATAGGTTATGAATCAGGTGATTGAAGACAATAAAATACATTATAGAACTTTCAAACTCTAGGGAAAAAAATGGCAGCCATGCAATCAATCCTTTTTCCAAAAGTATATATCTCAAAATGCTAAACAAAAGTTGACGACAAACGAAGATGAATTGCAATTGCGAATGACCCATTTGTGATCAACCCATTAAAAATCTGGATGTTAACTTTTAGCATTACAAAGAGAAAAAAGTTAAAGAAGCAACAGCAAAGCTTATAAGCTTTAATATTGAATTAGTCATAATCCCTTGCATATTATGTAGTTCAAAATGAAAAACTTCAAATTAATTTTATGAAAAATATCAAAACTGATTGTGTATTGTACTATAAAAATTAAGTCATACACTTTGAATATTTTTTTTTCTCAAAGAATGTGTAAAATTAATTATAAATTCTCATTAAAATCATCTTTCATGGCACATGCCTTATTCTCTGTGAAAGACTTAGAAAAACTTAGAAAAAACTGGTATGATATGTGAAGATGAAATAAAAGCTACCTCACTCATTATCTAGCCTTTTACCGTAACTAGTTAAAAACAGAACTAAATTAAATGCACTGTGAATTAAAACTAAGTTATCAGATGCATTAAAATATCAATGAACAACCAATATGTAAATATATAATCTCATAGGAAAATGCCCTGACCCAAAGGCATATAATCAAAACATACTTCAGAAAGGAATGCGTAATTATTGAAAATTGAAAACAAAATGAAACTGAAATCAAGAACAATTAACCAACTTAACATTCATCAACCCCCAGCAAACATAAAGAGGCCATATAAGCTGCCAAAGGAAAGATTCTCACTTGATGTATATTTTTTGTTTTACTTTTCTACAAGAGAAGACACATGAAACTTTTAATGACTTATAATATCCTGAGATTGGCAAGCTAGTATTAAGAAAGAGCCAAGTATTAGCTGTGACTCTCCAAATGATTGTGCTGTGTGAAATTCTATTATAATTAAATTGAATATATGCTTAGATGGTAGATAGCCTATGCATACAGCAACACCATCTTTTCTGGTATTAGAACTCTCCATGATGCACCAGGAGCACCTGTCTATCCTTGACCCTCAACCACCCCTCAACACCAATCCCAACCCCCCTCAATTACTCTATAATCTTGGTCAAGTATCATATCTTAATTTAAAATCATTGTCTGATTTCAAAATCCCTAATTATGGATTCTAAAAAGTGAGATAATATTCACATTTAAAATCCACTAGGTAATTTCTACTTCATAATTGATTGAAACTTTTAATTGCAAGAAATACAGAATGCATTGACTAGAGTTAAACTTTCAAATTATGGTAACTGAAGTTTTAAACTTACATTCCATATAAGGGAGAATTGGCTGTTCCTTCTATGCAATGCAATGATTGATAGTATCAATAATTTAAGTACTTTACTTACTTTTTGAATGACAGAAGATACACTTAAAGAAAGTTGTTTAAAATAATTATAATTGACAATAAAAATCCTTTATTTGGTAGTTCATGCAGATTATAAAGTTAAACAAACACTGCAGAAAAATGACTTCTCTGACATAAGTAATGTATTTGTCTGCAATGCTGGCTACTTTCACAATAATGTATTATTCAAATAAACCATCAAAGAAAACATTTTATGGTTTGAATAAAAAATCTTGCTAATTCAACACATCTACATATTTGAAAGTGGAAACAAATGTTTGTATTAAAAGTATTGTGTTCTTGTGTTTACTAAAACATGGAATGTGCTTTTAAACAAAACAATAAACTAGTACTGCACACAGATGGAAAGATTATAAGGAACTGGATATTCATTAGATTAGTTTGATAATCAAACTTAAAATTATAAAGCCTAATTTTTTATTCAGGCTGCAAAGCTAGAAAAATACATGGAAAACAATAGTTTAGGCTGTATATTTATAAGAGAACTTTGTTTTATATGTGCCATTTAAATTTATGTAGTTTGAGATGCCTTTCCACAATTAGTAAATTGACAACATCAAGAAATCAAATGTATTCTTATCAGAATTATATATTTACAATGGCAAACTCATTGAACTATTCTTACTTTCATGAATAAAACATGCTTTCTCTGATTGGCTCCTTCACATTTACATGAAGAAAATCTCACCAATCCAGTTCATGCTTACAATGACATGTTTTTATAACATGTTCATTGCTTTCAGGCCTCCAAAATCCAGAGTTTTGACCTTAATTGATGAATTAATAAGGATAATAGACATACAAGAAAACTTAAGTTCAATGAGTTAGTCCATGGTCAGTAAGCCTTTGTGAAACTAACCACAGGTTTCTGACTTTGAGCTTAGTTTAAAATCTAAGCGCCAAAGATAATCAATACAATGATACTTTTCAAGTGAGCTAATTCATGTACATTACAGCATTCTCAGATACTAATGTACCATGAGGCCAAGAAAGGCATCTTTTAGGTAACATATGTAGTATTAACAACAAACACACTAATATTGTGCTTCTTTGCAGACTGTATATCAATCATTAGTAAAAGTGTCACAAATGGTGACATGCATATTTGGTGCAAGAAACAATTACTGTAAATTCCAAATTAAACGCGAGGAATTTATATCCACTAAAATCGTGAGAAGCACCCCTCATGGATTTTAAAGTCTTGCCATTATTTTCTGAGAGTTGGGAACTTTGAGAAATATTGATTAATGTTTTGTGTTCGCAATTTTATATTCTGAGCATCGAGATTTCATACAAAACAGCGGGATCGCTGAATTAAATACTCGCATAATAAAAGGAATTTACAGTATTCTTTCTTTTTTCATGATCAAGCTACATTTTTTTTATAATCAAAAAAGTTTCATCATAAAGTCTTAATAGAGCCAAGGGGATATATTAAATTTCCTTTAAAGTTCAACAGTAAACATGTATAGTCATATATTATTCCAAAATATCATATTTATCATTTTCAGTAATTTCTTTGTTTATATAACCTTATATATATATGAGAATTTAACTTTCTGTAAGGATCTAAATTCAACAGCACAGTTAGTTTAATTAATAGCAACATTTTTTTTCTTCAAAATTTTGTCAACTTTTTTTCCTGTAAAGTTCTACAAATAAAAAATCAAAAAAAAAAAGAGAAAGTTTTATGCCAAATCTAAAGTGCATGATGAATCATAATACACAGGTGAGATTTGAGCTAATCAAACAAGCCAGTATCAATAATCATTGAAAACATGAACACGCTTCATACACTATATTAATAAGTGTAAAAAAGGAAAATTAATAATGATGAAAAAAGAACAGAATTATTGTGCTGAAAAAAAAGAGATGTCACAATGATAACTCACCGTTACAAAGGCCTAACAATGGAGGTAGAAAAGCACAAAAACAATATGATGTTAGTACCATGCGCATGTCAGGAACAAATCAGAATGAACATCACAGAATTTCACACTTCAAACAACTACTGGGGGGGGGGGGGGGGGCCTTTGGGGGAATCTGACTAAAATCTATATTTTAAAAAAATTCTGGATGGAATAGAGTCCTTCAAAGAACGTAAGCATTTATAAAAGACAAACTCTGCCCTAATGTTGTATTGTTAAGCATTATGTAATACATGTATTGCTGAATCAATTTTCAAGTGCTAAAACCTTGTAAAAAAAAATTCTCTTTGCACCATTAAACTATTACTGATAGTCATCATTTAAATGTACTGAAAACAAGTACACCTGATGAATATAATACCCATAAACCCAAAATTTATCCATAAGTATATTACTTATAAGAAGTTTAGCTAAAGTAATCATTCAATGTCATATGTTTTTCATTCTATCTGTTACTGCCTTAATTTCCACCTGTCTGTAGACAACTTTGACGATTATTTTTGCTTATTTAGGCTAACTTGACAAATAAATAATTTGATGAAAAATTTTTGCTGCTTAAAGGTTGACCAAAAATAATATTATCCTTCAACATTCAAATTCAGTTATGTTCATTAATAATAACTGCACACCCTTCAGTTCTTATGTTAAGCAAATAAATGTGCCCATATGTAATGTTAGTAACATTGATGTGTATTTTGAAGTTAGTAATGACAGTGCTTTGTTTACAGTAAGTAGTAAGCATTAATAGCAAGTGCAATGTCTGTTTTATTTACCAATTCTCTTCACCAAATCCTCACTTTTAAATGAGAATATTATTTTCTTACAATAAATATTGTCGACAAATATATTCCAGATTTTAACACTATAAGATCAGATATGAAAGTAAGTAAATGTGCTGACAATTTTAGCTTATTTCCCTTGCTTCTGAATTTGTGAATTTAGATTATTTTTTATCTTCATTTGAATTTTCCATTTTCTGCCAACGATTCCATTCACTTTCTACACAATAAAGCAGGATACTGACATCAAAAGGAAAAAACATTCACTGAATAAACACTGGTTGCCACGGAAATCAATACAATAAACAACTGGTTGCTGTGGTGATTGATACTGACCTCGGCATGATGTTCCTCGTTTTGCTGTAAGACTTCGATACAGAGTTCCGCCAGGTGAATCACATCATCCAAGCGTTTCTTTGGTGACACTTCCTCATTGTATGAATCTATCATAGATGAAACATGAATGTCAGACACTGTTAATCACAGAACTTATCAATTAAATGAGTTGTTTCTATTTTTATTAGCCTTGGTCATTAAGCTCTAATACACAATGCTTTTATCTAAAATAATACTTTCAATGGTTTTTTCCCCTCATTTTCAACAATCAATTAATTTCGCAAACACATGTTTGTAACAGTAATAGATAAGAGTTTTTTTTACGATTCAAGTTTATTACATCAATTGAATGAAAATTGCAGGTAATGTAAAATACAGTTTAATTTACAATTTCATCTAATCTGCTGCACAGAGTTTAAAATTGTTTGTTGTTCTTGTATTATCACATAAATGGGATTGACATATATATTCTATACATATGCCTGGAAAATATGACACAATGGATGCAGGAAAAAACCCAATAGACTTGTACTTCATCAAACTGTTCCTAAGATTTTACAGGCAATACATTTACAATGCATCACTTTAATTGTACTAAGCCATACATATAAATCAATGTAGCTAAAAACAGAAGCACATCAATTAACTGTTACAAATGACAACTTTCCTTATCTTTACAGAAATTAAGATTTCACAAATGTCAATACATGCAAATCTTAACTAAAAATGAATTCCTTCGTAGAGAAAACTTACAGGTAAAATCTTGTGGATGAAGAGGATTAGGGAATCCAGAAGAAAACTTAAGACATATGAACATTGAGCAGTGTACAGTAAATTTTTTTTATTCAGGTGGATGATGGTGGTTTGGGTGGGATGGAAGTACATTGTATTGGTTTACTTTCTGAATGTTAATTACATCAACAGGGTGAAGAAAATAAATCAATGAAATAAAACAGGAAATAATTGGTGGGGTATCAGGACTTCAGATAATACCACCTACCCGTTGATCCTGACCCTACAAAATTAAAAGTCCAATGTTCAACAGAGCAAAGTCAAGTCACAAATGGACGCAAAGGACAAATCACAGAAACTGGACTTTAAATCAATATATGCTAGGTATATCTAAGGGCTGCTTCCAATGTCATTTAAGAAAATTTCAACATGTCAACATAAACTTGAAATGTCCTATGGTCCCATAATGCTTCACATTTATATTCTCAAATAATTTTAACCAATGCCATATTAAAGATGTAAACCAGTTCAAGAGGATGTACCAAAAACAGTAACGAGACACAAAAACCTTATCTACTGATAAATTAATATTTGTATAAAAAAAACTGCCATTAAAACAATGGATATATTAGATTAGTACTTTACTAAACTGAAGAGGTTAGTGTGAAATCTACTGTAAATTGTAATGCCATATTACAGTGACAATTGAAGCATGCTTTGTGAGTTTGACAACAAATTAACCCAATCCTTGAACAAAATAAAAGTTACATTAACTATAATTCAAATATAAAATTAGGGAAACCATACTTAATTATAATAATAGAAAATCAAAAATGAAAAAAAAAACATGGAATGAAGCAATTTCTTTCACCTTTCCTTCCTAAGCATAAAAAATATAGCATACATTGTAATATGAAGCAATTTCTGCATTACTGCAAAGCTCATTTATACAGCCATAAATATTATAATCATATTCAAAGATAAATGGAGAAACATTACATGAAAGCATGGACTACTAGTTTATTTTAATTCATTCGGTAAATAACATTTCAAAAATTTCTTCAATTATAGCTGATTAATATTTATTTCATTTCAGTTTTGTGATTTTACCTTCAATCTTGGCATATTCGGAGATCCGTGTGTAATTCACAAGAGCTGCATTTTCGAGACACTTTTTGATGACATTTCTGACTTCTTCAGGTGGAACAGGGGTTACAATGTCCTTCATCAGAACCTGGATTGTAAAACAATAAAATAATGACTCTGAGTCATTCTGCCACAATTTTCAAAGAAAATTTTTGGACTGTTCTCGCTCTCAATAAGAGGGCTTTTCATGTCTCTGACTAAATAATTTCACTGATTTTTCCATGAAAATCAATGCCCACAAATATTTATAAAACCACAGAATAGAAATTTGACTATGCTATAGTGAATGATATTGTAAACCAACTTTAACTTGTAACAACTTTATTTCACTATTTATTGGTTTGCACTGACTTATTTTTGCGATCAAGATGTAAATAATTATTATTAATACCAGAGACACAATACCAGAGATTATTAATACCAGAGACATTTGAAGACCGTGAAATATTAATTGCACCAATGAGACTTTGCGAACCACATGAAAATGTCTTGCACATGAATGAAAGTTGGTTTACTCATGCAGTGTAATGAGTGTTGTTTACCCTCTCCAGCAGTGACAGTGTGGCCTTCAGGGCTCCCTCTGGTCTTCCGAATGGAAAGCAGTACCTGCAGATAGCACAAAAAGATACTCATTTTAAAGTTATTAATTTTTCTCACCAACTTAACTCAAATTAGTGCTTTAATTTAACAAAATACCAACATAAAACAGTACATTGTTGATAACTAAGTACCAGTAGATGAGCAAGTAGAAAAGTCAGAGAGAGAGAGAGAGAGAGAGAGAGAGAGAGAGAGAGAGAGAGAGAGAGAGAGAGAGAGAGAGAGAGAAAGAGAGAGAGAGAGACAGAGACAGATAGAGAGAGAAACAGACAGACAAACTGAGACACAGAGAGAGAGAGACAGACAGTGGCAGAGAGAGAGACAGACAGACAGACAGAGACAGACAGTGACAAATAGAGAGACAGACAGAGAGAGAGAGAGAGAGAGAGAGAGAGAGAGAGAGATTACCTGAAGTGTGTGATCTGGTTCTCCAGGAGAATCCTCAGTCGTTCCTTGATCTCATCAAACTGTAACTTCTCCTTCAGTAAAACTGTCCCTATGCCATCTGGTCTGTAGAAAGCATGAATTAAATATTTAAATAATTTAGAATTTTCCTGATTAAAATACACATGTACCATATTGTCAGCTGGGTTCAAATCATCATATAGAGTAAAAATAAGCATTGGTTCAATGAAACCTTTTAATGTATAAAGTCAGCTAGAGCCTTAATACTGTGTAATACTACCTGTATAGGTCATCGTGGTGAATCATATTAAACCAACTATTACCTCCTGTAAAGTTGTCATTTTCATTAGAGGGTTTTGCTAATCTTTATTTTGAAATGCAGGCCAAAAGAAATGATAAATTTACCAGAAAATGACATTCAACATGCCCAACACTGCGCATATCATAATATACCTGTAATATATAAGGATGACATTCTATTCTATTTCATACAAGCAAGTGCCTTTGTCTACTGTCTAGCATTTCACTGGCACATACATAATCCCCCATCTTTGCAAGCCAAGAGTATTCCACTATGCATTCTGAGTCATGGAAGATGAAGTGGACTGCAGTCCTTTAGATTTGTGATGTTTAATTATAGACTCTATATAATTTCATGCATCAGGCAAGCTTTATTGTTTGGTTGGTAACTATGGATGCACATTTGTTCATGAAATCTTCATCATTAATTGTTTTAAGTGCCCTTTTTTTCATTTTATAGATTTCACAAAGTACTCAAAACTAAATTGTTTTAAGATTATTTGTATTTTGCAAGCTGTGCAAAATTTGTGATTAAAGGAAATAAAGGTGGCAATACAAGAACAAAAAAATCAGCAATATAAATGCATGAAAATATAACTGTGAAAAACTAGAACAGCAATATACGTGGATAGCTATGCAAGACAAGCAACAAGTATATGCATGCATAATGAGGATTGAAAGCAGCGGTTTTTGACATTCATGTGAATGTTCTTAATAAATTCATAAAATTGATTCCAAGGCAAGCTGACATTTCTGGGATAAATAACCCACTACCCAAAGCAGAGATACCTAGGAATAAGTGACATCTTACCTCTTTCCCCGCTTTAACTTAATTTTGACCTCATAACTAAAGCACAACAACAGATTGTATAGCAGGTACAATAACACAACAGGTCAAGCAAATCAACAAAAACTAGGTACTTGAATTTCCATAGAGATGTAGAAATTCAAAAAATAAACCCACATTTACTTTGAAGAAGGTGTGCGTGCTAGCAGCATTTACTACATCGTAGGTAATTGATGAGAATAATCGTGAGCTTTACAACCAAAAAATAGCATAAGATTTAGAAGACATATAAATTATGCTATAATTAACAGAAAAAACAAATAAGTGAAGAATTCCTTGCAAAGGCCCTTGATATGTTTCAAGCTAATCTATATCAGGATATGTGTAGCTTTGAAGCTTAACTAATTTTCACACACTAGAAGTCTGAATAAAAACAAAAAACAAACGGGAGTCCCTTTGATATCCTTAACCATCATCAGGAATTTTCTGGGAAATCATCACAATGACTCTCCCTACCTGTTTCCGTGAACATGTGAGGCACAGAAGGCGAAGCTGTAGTGGATGAGGGTGGGGTCTATCATGATGCCACCCTCGGCCCGCTCTAGAAGGTCGTTCAGGTAACAAAGGTGTCTGTGACAGCCCCGGACCCCATACCTCGCACAATACTCGTCGAGCACAAACACCTGACCGGGACTGAACCAGCCCTGGAGTGTAAAATCAAAATCATAACAAATTTTTCTTAGTAAGCCAAATAATACTTATACTTAAAATAATGAGAGAATAATCCAAACTCTAAACATTCTCATCTTGAACAAATTTACACATTTTATAATTTACAGTATTTACTTTTGAAAAATCTTAATACAATTCTCCAAATATTGTCAAAAAAAACAACACAATCCTCATATATACATGTAAACAAACGTGTGGAAATAGTTGATAAGTAATGGTTGAATAAAATCACTAAAAATCATTAATTAACTGACTTCAACTTGGTTATTTGTCTTGGTGAACATCAACTCAATGGACTTAATAAATACTTGCATCAACCTATCAAATATGAACTAGACCAGGTTTTAACATCACCAATGTGTTTCATCAAAACTCTTTGCCTAATATCTAAGATTTTACCTCTTATTTTTGCACACGTCCTTTAAAGTTTTTAAGTTTTGAAACTGCATTGTGAAATTTTAGATTTTGGTAACTGTTGGGCCTGCATTGTTTGCAAATGATTAAGGGGTGTAAATTTCAATTCAACTGTACCTTGAAGGGACATAGTCACAATTTGGAGAAATAAATGTTGAAAATTTCTCTGTTCAATTAGTGACAATACCCCCTATTTAGTAAGATTCTCATCAAAAATAGAGGAGTGTAGAGGGTTTGTACCAGACAGGTGTAGGCATCGTTGAGTCGGTAGTCCAGAGTCAGGGTCTGCAGCATGTTAAATAGGTCGTGGTGGTCAAACATCACAGGGTTCGCCTGTACAAACTCATCCAAGCCATGCTTACGTGCCCGGTCAGCATCTACAAACACCAAACACAAAGTTACCACAGATGTCACCAAAACGGTTTTTAAATGGATAGGATTTGATTTTCAACTATCATACACCAAAATGGTTTCTAGATGAGAGGGATATGTTTTTCAACAATTAGGCACACAAAAAATGCTTTTTAGGCAATGATCTCTCTTGATGTTTATAAAGAATTCCTGTAACATCATGTCTTTTTTATCATCATTTTCTAACTAAAACAAGGGTTACACTTCACTGAATCTTACTGACTTCCCTGCATTTGTTCCAATTATTTTTGGTCAATTTTTAAAATTAAACTTGTATACTGACCTCCCTGCATGCGTGAGATCTGTGTGTTGGATATCTTGTTGGTCTGTACCACGGGGGGCACGGGTTTGTGGGTCTGACCGGTGGCTCTATATATAGCCTGCACCCACAGGGTCCTCTCATTCTCATCGTCTGTAGCAAAGGTCACGTTGTCTCCTTCCTTCACACAATTAAAGAAGTACTTCCCACCAAAGCCCTCTGCATCTGGGGGAAAAGATTTCAGTTAATTTTTAAATTGAGCAAAATACGTACAAAATCCATCTGATCCTTTGTATTACTCTTTCATTAAAATGGTATTGTCTTGCAAAACAATGAATATTCCATACATTAGTTAAACATGTCTATCTGTCAATTTTATCACAACTGAAATGAGGTCAGGTCTTCATTCTTTGCAATGTTTTGCAATTTTAATTAAGCATCATGATGAAAGATTTATACAATTAGTATCTTAGTTACATTATTACACAAACCAGGAGCAATAACATCTACCAATGATCTCTGACAAATTTAATCAAAACAGCTTTTTTTATGTTACAGCTTGTTATACAAATTTTTCAGTTTCACAGAACATACTTTAAAATCCGCGAAGGGTGCTTCTCGCGATTTTACGCGGATATTCTACAGTACATAAATTTAAGCAAAACACAACAGAAAATAAACACGTCGGACAGAAAGACAGAGACCAGCGTTCACTTGGCAAGGTCAGAGAAAAGGGAGACAAACCTGGGACTTGTTCGCAGTAGTCCACGGTGAATCCATCCAACTGCATCATTTCTGTGGGGTCGGGTTTCTTCTCCCGGTAACTACACATGGCAAAGGTGTACTGAGAAACCTACAACACAAATTATAACATAATGTATGTGATCAAAGGAGTAAAATGTCAAGGTTCAGAAAATTTTTCTTTTCAGGTGAAATTTTGAAATAATATTTATCAGGTTACGGTATTCACAATCTCACTTCATAAATGATTGATATTTCTCAATTATCCCTATTGAAGTTTTCAACATTTTTAATGAGAAAATTTTCATAAATTGATATCCTACCATATCTTGTACGTATTTTACAATTATCACAAGAAATATTATATAAAACTAGGTGACATACCTGCACCAGAACAAAGTATCTCTTCTTGTATTTCTTCCACACCTTTTTGCCAAGTCCGTATAAGTACCTGTAAATAGTCATACACTGTCAAATTAATATTCAATTACTTATATACTGTAGGTTCGTAATTAAACGCGAGGAATTCATATCCATGTAAAATCTCAAGAAGCACATCTCCCAAATTCAAAAATCTCGCTTTTTTTTGACAGATGTATACTACACGAAACTATGATAAAATTTGGCATTAGCGATTATGTATTCTTGCAATTTGATGGAATATGGTTGAATCGCGAATCTCGCATGTAATCGCATAAAATAAGGAATCTACAGTAATCAGTTTTATTCTTTTGATCACAGCTATCTTGATAACTTACCCACAATGCTTCATGTTCTGCAGTTTATCCAGTCATATCTTTAAGTTCATTTTGATCACTTACCCACAATGCTTCATGTTCTGCGGTTTGTCCATTCTGACCGCTATCTTGATCTTGAGGTCGTCCTGACAGTTTTTAGTGGTGTGCATGCGGTACCACTCTGGCTGACGGCTACTGCTGGCGGTCACTGGAATCACCACCTACAGAGCATTAAAACATTCTACTTCACAAAATCATTACAGGTACATTATTGAATATGACATGCAAGGAGCATCGTACCTTCATATTTCCCTATCATAAAACTGCCTTATTTCCAATTCATCACAATTCAAATCATCTATAAATCATTTAGTAGGATATACTAGGAAATTGGAAATTTAGCATTTAATGAACAAGTCATACTTGTATTATCATACTCTCACATCTTATGCCTGTCTTAATAGCCACTTTTTTTGCTTTAACATTTAGGCCTCATTTTCACTTCATTAATAATATAAAATCATGGTAAAAAATCAGTGATAAATGCAACATCTTAAATTCTAATACGTAAAGGGGTTCTAATAAAATGCTCTTTTAAAAATCAGTGACCCTGACCTTTCCGAGTTCCTTGTCCTCCAGACTGAGCATGCCTGAACTCTCTGTGTACAGTTTGACCTTGACCACAGGAAGTGGGTGAGTGGTGGTAAAGTCTCCCTGAGTGTCCCAGCTACAATGTACAGGTCTCACAGAGTTAATTAAATCAGTAACAAATAATAAACAGGCATGGAAAAAAAACTTTAGTGAAAGCCATTCCGAATATACTGGTGTACCAATGCTTATAGCTTATACAAACCAACTGCAATTTATTTTATGATTTACTTTTCAGTAAAATGTAGAAATAATATCAAAGACATGGACAACTGCTTACCAACCATGATTTGCTCATGAAAATCTCAAAATTTTCTTTCTAACAAATGAGAAATAAATAACTGTAGTTCAGATGGCAAATTATAGTGCACATACAGCTATTATAAACACCATATCTAAATAAATTATAAACACATTTGTAAAATATCTACATTTATTGTCAGAGTAATCAAAATAGAACAATTGACCCAAATATTAACCTTCATTGTATGACATTTGACCTCATACTGACCTCTAATGTACCAGGTATGACATCTTACTTAATACTGACCTTGAATGTATGACATTTGACCTGATACTGACCTTGATTGTATGATATTTGACCTGATACTGACCTTGGCTGAATAACATTTGACCTGATACTGACCTTGATTGTATGACATTTTACCTGATACTGACCTTGGTGTATAACATTTGACATCATAATGACCTTGATTGTATAACATTTGACCTGATACTGACCTTGATTGTATGACATTTTACCTGATACTGACCTTGGTGTATAACATTTGACATCATAATGACCTTGATTGTATAACATTTGACCTGATACTGACCTTGATTGTATGACATTTGACCTGATACTGACCTTGGTTTTGAAGCCTCTGCCTGGTCGGTTTGTAGCTTCTCTCCCCCCTCCACTTCCATCGTACAGTACACAATCTTGTTGTTGGCCAAAGATTTCAGCCCCTTCACCTCTACCACATGAACCTGTTCAAGAGAATCATGCTGATCATAATATATCATTATTAAAGATCAATATACACTCTCTTGAGTCTCCTCTTCATTGAAGTTTTACAGCCACATTTAACTGACCATCCCAACTCAGTCTGCATCTTAAGTTACAACATCTATTTATTTTGATAATTTGTAACTTTATAATCCGTACATTAATTCTCCTTAATATGAAGTACACACTGTTAAAGCTGAACACTTTTGAATATATGAACAGAAATTGACCTTACAGTAGAAATTGATAAAAACAAAATATCTGTGTGTAAAGTCCCTAATTATGCTGCCCCTCTCAAAAACAAATTTTGTCAAATTGCAATCAACTTTCATTCCAAATAAAGATAAATAACATGAGTTGAAAGCTAGTAAACAAGATGGCTGACCTCCAGTGTGAAGGAGAGAACAACATCGAGCTTGGACAGGCCGGAGTCTGTCTCATCATTGATATCCATCTTCGACAGGGAGGAGTGCTGAGCCCTGAAACAGGCATAGAAAAATAATGGTCCATCAATATTGCATCTAGGACATTTACATAACATTCAAAATTATGAGGCAAAACTAAAACACTAGGCAATAATTCATAAATTTAATGATTCAGAACAGAACTACACTACTCTATAGTGAATCATGATTTTACTTAGCCATCTCCGTACTAATGGATCTATTAAATTGAATTTAGAATGAACTTTTAAAAAGTGACTAATTGCAACTGACTATCAGCAGTGAAACTGTGTTGTTGTGATTGCTTTAAAAAAAATTATTCATGTTCTCTTTAAAAGTATTTGGAGGGGAAAGCAAAGAATCTTTATACATGTACTAAGTTAATATTGATTTTACTATAAAATTCTATATAAACTGTATGATTTATTAATATATAAAGCAGTGATAAAATGCAATTGGTTAATGCACCAATCCATTACATCTCCGATGCAAGATTAATCTTCTCCATCTCAATTTTAATAACAATTTGAGGGCAATCATCAGCAATACTTTTAATTTTCAGTCAGTTGTTTCCCTTAGTGGGAATAGGCATAATATATTGATTAAAGCTTGCACATTTAACAAATAAATACTGTTTGATCTCATTCAAATTTTGCTGGCATCAATTAATATGGATTTTGTTAAAATCCCAGTTTTAAAGATTAAATAAATATGTAAATTCGCAGCCATTGATCTTTAATCAATACAATATGTTACTGGGTATTAGAAATTATACTTCAATTAGCATTTACTTAAATTGTTGATCAACTCAAGAATAAAATCCACAAAAATCATCATTCAACGAATACTGATGAAACCACAGTATGGAACATAGAAAATACATAAACACAATGTCATATATATATATTTTGGCTACAAAAGTATAGAGGTCATAACATACAAAGTACTTAATATAGAGTTTTTATCAGCTCTCCCAACATTCAATCCCTCCATTACAATTTTATATCCCATCTGCGGTACAGCTAAAGTGTTTATATGTATAGAGAAGTAAAGATTTTTTTGATCCCTCATCCTTGATACTCAGTTTGCTAAATGTCAAACGCTTTCTGTCCACTCTATTTCGTCCCACTCAGAAATCCAAAAATCAGAGAGTAAATAACGATAATTGCAGGGCAACAACCCAAATCGCTTCATTGCTACACAATATGGCGATTTTTTTTATTAGTAATGGAAGATTAACTGGCTAATTTGAAAGACGTGTAAACAAACGAGTTATGTTATGATGAAACCTGCCAGTTTTCATACACGGAAATCCATTTGGGAAATGACTCTTACGTCAATGAAGAGATCATCTGATAGGTCATAAAATATTTCTCTGAGCCGAAATTGTCTTTGCGGAAAGTCTTTTGGCTGAAAGCATGGTTCGTCTAACAGACAGGCCATTACCTTTTTTTTGGATAAACTTTCAAATTGATTGCTTGACAAATATTTTTCAGAATGGAATTCATTCTGTTGGATACAGCAATTTATTATACAGTGTCTGTCATTCGATAAAATTAATGAGAAAATTGCAATTTTTTCTGTTTTAATAATTTGTAGGAGTTTCTGGTTTGGCATTTTGCTGAAAATGAATATGGTGTCCTTTCATTTTAGAAGTCTCAAGAAGATTAAATAATTGCAATTTTTTCTGTTTTAATAATTTGTAGGAGTTTCTGGTTTGGCATTTTGCTGAAAATGAATATGGTGTCCTTTCATTTTAGAAGTTTCAAGAAGATCAAAAAAAAAAAAGAACAGTTAACAGTATTAGAAAAATAATCAAAAGGCTTCTGAACAATTCATATTCTTGCAAATGTCATGTTAGGCTGGTTTCGGATTAGACAATCTCAGATTGTAAATGTTTCAAATTAGAAAGGTTGCGGATTAGACAGGTTTCTGTTTAGATAGGTTTCAGATTAGACAGGTTTTGGATTAGAAAGGTTCCAATTAATTCCTGATGATTATGTTTCTGAGGTGTTGGGATAAACAAGAGTGGACTGAAATGCCATTGATCAGTAGCCACAACTTACAACCAACACAACGCTGAAGTAAATGGATTCCTGCAAAGTCAGGCAACTAATTGGGTCAGTTTGACCTATTTTTAAAAATATCGCTTTTTCTGTGCATACGCACACAAAAATACTCAAAATGTCACTTCTGATTAAAATACCAAAGCTATACTTACCCAAAACCTACATTCAAGAAAAAAGAAGTCTAATATGCGGTATATTAAATTACTTTGAGAATTAATATAATGAATGCTGGATTTTATTATGTCAATGGACTGTGTTGGTGATCCTTCCTTTCATAAATTCTGCTTTTTCTAAATTCCTTTGTGTGTGTGATTGGGGGGGGGGGGGGGGGGGGGAGAGAATGAAAGTCTATATTGCCAAAAGTTTTCACACAAAAATTTAACATATATGTAATATCAATTATCTTCCTTCAGTGGTTTATTTTCATACAAGTTTGATTTTTTTTCAAATAACAGAAATTATGAATGGAAACATTAAGTAGCACTGATGTAATAGTCTGAATTGTTATACCCCTGTAAAACAGTTACTATATAACTCTATAAAAAAGTCCAGCATCTTGACTGTTGAACTGGAACTGATGGATTGGAGCTGATAAAATCGATTGTTAAAAAAGACTGTTGACCAGTGACGTCACATTCCGCGAAAAGGTGTTATTGATTAGAAGGGGTATAACAAAACAGTTGTTGACTGTGTCTCGGGCAACAGTTGATCTGTCGGACCGGCTCGCAAACTGTTGCCCATGGCCGAAACAGTTGATCTGTCGGAGTGGCACTGTTGCGAGCCGGTCCGACAGATCAACTGTTGCCCGAAACACCAGTCAACAAATGTATAATGTTTAACTTTGTAATATCAAAGCTAAATCTACCAAATCAAACATTAATTAAAATGAGGGAGCATATAACACTGCAAATTATCAGTACTTGGAGACTGTCTGTGTGTGTTTGTGTGTGAATATGGGTGGATGGGATGAGAATGTTGAGAGAGGGGATTAGAGGAGGTAGCACAGGTTGCAGATTGCTTTAAATGTGTGAGTGTGTGTGTGTGGGGGGTAGAAGTCTGGCCTGCAACTGAGACACAGCCACACCTTCTTGTTGTAGCATTTGAGTTTTTGGTGGAGGTTAAAGAAGGGGGGGGGCTTACATAGACATATATACCCACTGGTAACATCCAAGTTTATGTGAGGGGGAAGGGAGGTGGTGGAGTAAGGTACAAGGGAGGCTATGCCAGACACTGCACCCACCTGTTGTAGCGTTTGAGTTTCTGGAGCCGTGAGATGGTGGAGTCGGTGCTTCCTTTAGACACGGGTAAACTCTCCAGGTTAGCCATCAGCAGGTTAATGGCCGACTTCAGCTCATCCATATACATGCTCTCCATCTCCTTCACCACAAACTTAGGGTGCTTCCTCATCTACAACACACCAACCAATCAAATTAGAGTCTAGAACTTCAGAAACCTTATTTTGGTTAAATGAAGAAGATGAAATTTTTTACTTGAGTTCTTAATTGACCCTAAATTACGGGTAATGAATTTTTATACTACATTTCTAATTTTGTGATACAAAGATAACATTTCACACATTACAAAAGTTTATAATAGATTATTTACGATTATAATGATTTTGGTCCATGATTGATTAATGAAAACAATATCACTAAATGGTTTTATATCCAACATTCTAGAAATCACAAAATATGAAATTCTTCAGTCTGCATGTGACCTTCCAGGTGATTATAACTTTTTTTCAGAGGAGTAGGGATAGTTAGGTTACAATTGACTCTACATGTATATGATAATCTTATCATCATTTTTACTTTCAATGAAATTCTGTGTCTCTCACTGTGGTCTTTTATATGAATTCAGCAGACATAGTAAGTAATATGAGCTCACTGTATAAGGTTCACTTAAATAAGTTTTTTGTCAGAATCATGAATCCAATGAATTCATTTGTAGACTTGTAATAAAAAGATCAAGTTAGATTTCTAAAATTTATCAATGTGATTTAGCTATCCTCATGAGTAAAAAAAAACAATTTTCACTTTGTGCTTCAGGCTTGGTGAAATTCGTATTCTTAAGGTACTTGAATAATCATATAGTCCACAAAAACAGCAATGCTTTTTACAATATCAATACCCTTGACATTTGCTCTGTTAGCTGAAGACGCCTGTCCAACTCCCTGCGAACCTGGGCTGCCTGTTCATCCGCATTGTCTAACTGTAAAAAAAACAAAATGTGATACATGTACTAAAAAACATTGGCTAATGGCTGCATTCAAGTACTATACAAATAGTGTCCATATTTACAAAGGATCTGGTAACTCTACAGCTAGTAACAGTGGGTGTTTGATTTAACAATCTGCAAAAAAATTACAGCTTATAAACACAGAAAAACTTTTGAATTTTTAACTGAGTTTAGAAACAAGTGGAATATTACATAAATATATCATTCTGCATGTCAGAATTAAAGTGTTCATGAAGGGAACCTGGGAATCCTAAACTTTCAAATTGGATCTCTCTGTGTTACAAATGGCCTGCAATGTATATCTTGCTATTATTGTCTGACACTAAGAATTGATTGGGCTTTTTTTCCAATACTAGACTACACACTCGGTCGGAGGTGTTTGTCAATACACAGTCCCAGCAAATAAGTGAGGTGGATGCAAGAGTTCGGCCCTTTCAGGCTGGTAATAGCGTTAATTTGGTCATCATTTTGTGAAGCTTTTACTCATTATCTTAAGATGTTAGTGAAAGGTATTATAATATCATTAGCTGTTTTACTTTTTATTCCTAGTGGAAATATATCCTGAATCAAACATGGAAACCTTTCAACGCATTATGACACATGGATGACTATAAAGCATAAGGTTCTAGCTGTGCATGCATGTTTTCCTTCAGAAGCACAGTCAATCATATCCATTATATCCACTAGATTTTTTTATTAATGTCTTATAAACTCAGAGAGGAAAAAAGAGAGTTAAATAAACACACAATATGAGAGAGAGAGAGAGAGAGAGAGAGAGAGAGACAGACAGAGACAGACAGACAGACAGACAGACACAGATAAAAAGCAGAGAAAAGAGAGAGATAGAGAGAGAGTCAATTCAGGAATAAGATCAATGATGCATACTAGTTCCCAGATCAAGGGATGAGGGGGATCAATAGTCAACACCATAGCAACCCCTGTATGGACCCCCTTCCTTCATTTTGGCCACTGGTCACACCGGTGGACAAGAGAGCCTAGCTGGCCATTCTTTTTAACTACTGTCCGGATTGATTTAGTGTATGCCAATAAACACAGGAAGCCCATAAAAAAAAGAATGTCAGACACAGTACCATGTGACAGAGCACAGAGTTTATACATGCATTCGTTGAAGGGGACATTGTTCTCTATAAAAAAAATAATCTCATGTCCATCCAATTAATTATGATTCATTAAATCCACTTAAAAGCAACACTCTGATCGATTTTACAGTTGATTAAGGTTCACGAGGATTTGAATTTTTATTATGTGCATGGAAAATAACAGCAAAGTGAATTTCTATGTACCGTACACCCATTAAAATGACATCTCATTAAGGTGCAGGCAGACATTAATTAAGATTTTTTTGTCATTATCTAACTAATTAGTGTTTTAAAAAGACATGCATCGACATTCACGGGAAAATGTACAAGAAATATCAGGTATTTCTGGACTTTTACAGCTAAAAGCAGTTGTTCAACTCGTATGAGAACCTTTGAAGAACTTGCAATTGAAAGCTTATTAAAGAGATTTATCATGATGGTTGAACAGAGACAGTCTGAGAGCTAATCATGGGATCTATTCATACAAAATATACCATTTTAATCACCAAATAATTACATATATATATAACAAATTGCTGTTATTGAACAAAAAATCTTTACATTTTTTTTAAACACAGATTAATGTAAACCCACTTCTATCTGCATTAGAGCACAGTAAATTCCTTATTTTATGAGTACTTAATTATGCGATTCAATCATTTAGCGACAAATCATGAGAATATGAAATTGAGAAAATTTAATTTTATATAAATAGTGCCTGTTTGGGAGGGTAACAGTTGAAATTGACACCCCGAGAAAACCATTGTCAACCGACGCGAAGCGGAGGTTGACAATGGTTTTCGAGGGGTGTCAATTTCAACTGTTATCCTCCCAAACAGGCACTATTTATTTTGTTATACTGAATGTCTTTTTTAAAAAATTTAAGAAAATTTTACTGCTTTTATATAGGAATAACGTGAATTCTACAGCGAACCGTACGCGCATAATTTTCGCGCATGTAACATTTTTTAATGTTACCCGTTGCCAAGTGCGTTGCTAACGCTGAGGGTAATAGTAAATATTATTAACTGCGTCTTAACCAATCAGATTTCAGTATTTAACATGAAAGTATAACAATATCATTTATCATAGTTTCATTGAGTTTACACCTGACTAAAAATTAAAAGCGAGATTTCAAAATCCGCGAGAGGTGCTTCTCACGGTTTTATGCATACTAGTATATTAATTCCTTGCCTTTAATTAGGAATCTACAATTATTTCGCAAGGTTAACAAAAGTTTTATGTATAGTTGTAAATATATATCTCAACATATAATCCAGTCTATAAATGTCTGAATTTGTTAACAGTTTAAACATTTAGACTTGATACATTGCATCACAAAAATTTGTCAATGCAATTATTCTTTTTTATCACTATAGTCAAATAACATTGATACAGTCTATCGATGATGGCAAATATAAAAATAATTTACAGTCTATCCCTATAATAAATCATTACTTTATAATTACATTTACATACTTTTTTATACCAGTTTAATGTACATATGTATTAAGATAAGGATCCCATCAATGGCTGACGTATCACAAAAGATGCATCACCCACAAGTAACAGCTGTCTGAAGGTCATTACAAGGACACTGGCCCGTTATCATGCAAACAATATCAATGCAACCAAACTGTCCTTCAGCAGGCAATAGCATTCTCTCACACCATGGGATGCTTTGGGGAAAATTTGGTTCAGCTTAATACAAAATTTATAAAGTAACATTCTGAGACAAACAATCAACAAAAAACACCATTGAAAGTACGGTACTAGAAATATTGAAAGTATATAGAAACTAGACATCTCCTTTTCTGTTCATTACTTTAAAAAATATACAGACTTCGATCATTAGAGAAATCAAATCATCATCATACAGGCTGCTAAAATCTGATGCATGCTATTATCTTAAGAATGACTGAAAGGATATTACAGTTGCACAGTTGGTGCTTTCTTAGTATATTGATGCCTTTTGCACACTGTTCCTCTTGCAATATACCATACACAAGCTTATTTTTGGCGTGTCTAAAAAATGTTGTTACCAATCTTCCCATACAAACAGTTTTGCCTCATCTTGAATTCACTCAGACAAAATTGTGATTGAAGAGAGATAATTTGAGACATTGCAATTCGCCCCGTCTTAAATTCGCCCGCTGACAACGTCAAGGCAAAAGGGGCGAAAATAAAACAAGGCAAATATTTCCCTGTTTACAGTAATACTTTATATTTTCATAATTATGGTGAATACAGTAAAGCCGTGGAGTCTTCATGGAATAGATACCACAGTAATGAACATGAACCCACCCTGTGATGATATTTGCTTTTTAAGCCTTCCCCCCTTGTCATATTTCAAGCTCAATCAGTCAGCTTCGCCTTATACACCATTATATGAACAGCTGTTGGTGATACTGATTTACTACCAATACAAAGCACTCATTAAGTATTCCTATTTGTAACAGATCCTCAACTGATAATTACTATAGAACAACAGGTGTGCAGTATAGTTAACATATCAACCTGTAAACTGTACATACCTGTATGTTAGCATTAACCTGTGCTTTGACCAATGCATCATTATCAGAGGATTCAACCACTGAATGAAAGAATCAAAATTTATTTAGACAGGTGCATCTAAAAAGTTAATTAAGCCTTCAAAAAAAAACCAACGCCTTCTGACACGATATGCTCAGATCATGGCATGTACCACAGTATTCAGCATGCCATGCACATGACCTTTCAAAATACAGGTTACATAAAATCCAAGCATATAAAAATGCATTAAGAGGTCCCATTTATGAGTCATATCATTTGATTGTTCAAATCATGTGGAAAGGGTACCAATAAAAATTATTATACAATTAATGATCATGAAAAGCTATTACCGTAATAAACTTTCAATTTTTTGGTGACTTAATTTTTCACTTTTTGTAAATCAGTTAACCCCATTCTTCCTTTAAATCCTCATAGTTATATATTATACATGCACGGATGATCGTGGTTAAGTTCAACCTTAAATTTATATCACTTTATTTCATCAGATTTCACACAGCCTTGTGAATTTTATATCAGAATCCAACTGAATCGTTGTCTACTTTTAACCCAACTCGATCCAATAAGGATGAAATAAAACCTCTCTCCTTCCAGCAATATTTGAAAGCAATCTCATCAACGGGATTTTCTGATTAAGTTTTATACCTGATGGCGCTATGTGTATCAAACATTTATTTATAGTTCATCCATGCAGTAGTTTAACAAAAGCAGCTTCATTTGATAACGTAAATGTGTTCTTATAAACAGGGTCTGTTTACCGGTATTTTAATCTCCAATAATAATACATATACTTTTATATTTAAAAGAAATTACCTTACACCGTAATCCAATTATCAAAAATGTTAACTCAAAATTGAAAGAATATAAAAACCTTTGCCTTCCCTTTTGGAATAGATGAATTAAAGAATAAGTATACCCCTGAGGCAAAATAAAAAGTGTTCGTACACAATTATTTACATCAAAATAATGTGAAATTAAACTTGGCCTTGTCACGATCAGATCCCCTAAAAACAGACTAGTTTCGGATATTGATCATTTACTTTCAATATTTCATGAATAAAGACCAGAGTAGCTTGACTGCTAACTACAGTTTAATCTCCCCCAAGTTGTCTGCTGTGGAGGGATTTCTGTGCAGTCTTCTGTAAAAATCAATGCACATTGTTAGGCCAAAGTGCCAGAGTTTTCAGGAAATCAGCACCAGAGTCTGAGGCCAGTACAGGAAGGCATAAAACAAAATCTGATCCCTCACAGTCTCTTTGGTCAACTGTCTCTTGTCACACCACAGGAATAAGGCAACCAAGTCACACTGCAGGAATAAGGCAACCAAGTCACACTGCAGGAATAAGGCAACCAAGTCACACCACAGGAATAAGGCAACCAAGTCACACTGCAGGAATAAGGCAACCAAGTCACACTGCAGGAATAAGGCAACCAAGTCACACCACAGGAATAAGGCAACCAAGTCACACCGCAGGAATAAGGCAACCAAGTCACACTGCAGGAATAAGGCAACCAAGTCACACCACAGGAATAAGGCAACCAAGTCACACCGCAGGAATAAGGCAACCAAGTCACACTGCAGGAATAAGGCAACCAAGTCACACCACAGGAATAAGGCAACCAAGTCACACCGCAGGAATAAGGCAACCAAGTCACACTGCAGGAATAAGGCAACCAAGTCACACTGCAGGAATAAGGCAACCAAGTCACACTGCAGGTCAATACTTAGGCAACCAAATCACCCCCATCCCCCAAATCTCGTCTCGAGAATCCCCCCTCCTACCCACAACCTCCTTCCATACTGATGATACTGTTTTCATAAAAGGAGACTTTTCCCTTATCTGGACTGAACCACCTCCAGCAAACCCCCCCCCCCCCCCCATAGACACACATAGTAACCCTCCTCCAAAAGTCCCTGGGTCATAAAAGATCTTAACACCGATGCATATTTTATTTGACCAATTAATGCTTATTTTATTTTTAATCAAATTATGATTTGACCAAAAAATATGTTGTGCTAAACAATTTGATAACTAAAGGGTAAAAAATCTTTCAATACATTGATTTGAATTTTCTAAGTGCCCTCGCTATTATACTTAACAAGACAGTATATAAATTCAATTAAGGCTACATTACTGCCTGACTGAGTATCCTGCCGTCGGATCTACCTTAATATTTCTTTTTTTATCGAGAATCTCCCTTCCGGGAACATTTTTCCTATAAGCCGAATATGACAACAGACAGCCCTCATCCTTCATCTCTCCTCTCTGGATTACGCAAATTCTCACCTTCCCCTTCTTCCTCTCTAGTTAGTCTCTAAAGAGTTTTCAGTTCTATCCAAAATGACACTGAAACATGGGAAACTAAATCATAGTCGAAGTTGCGAAGTTAAAAAAACAAATTTCTGCTTTAATTTTTTCAGACAAGAATGCCTCTCCTCTCTCACGAAATGGTGAGTTATCTTTTGAGTCACAAAATTAGCCAAGGCAGGTCAAGGTCTAAAAGAAATAAGGTCCTTAATTTAAATAATTAACATTTTTTTAAAAGTTCAAATGTTCCTCTTTATTAAGCAATGCAAATTTTGAAAACTTCAAAAGTCATTAAATATAACTAATACAATCATTTGGATCCTTTACGTGACTAAAATGATGCAATTACCTTCCGAATCAATGATTATCGAAAAACTGACCAAAAAATACTGTCATAATCTACAACAAAAAACTTTCAAATTACATCAAGCTTCGTATCAATAGAGAAGATCAAAGCCAGATCTATTACAACATATCCTTTCTTTCCAATATGCAGCTGCATTAGTTATTCATTGCATAACCCTGGGTGTTAGCCCCTCCGCTGACTCTATATGGACCGGTATCAGATTCTGACTCGGAGTGAGAGGAAAAGGATTGCATTTCTCCAGGGAGCAGTTTCCACACAACAGAGCGAAAACTTCCCCTAATGGTAATCAATGTCAACAGATGAATTATACAACAAAAGCTCGACCTGTCTTCTTATATATAGTTAGAAAATATCCTTTCTACCCATTGTGTTTTGAAGACGATTTTGCACAGTACTATCATTCATGTGCATGTACATCCTATTGTACCATTTTATTTTTTTTGTGTGTGTAGAAATCAAGTTAATTCACGCAATTTTTTTTTTCAATCATACAGCATAGTCACATGATTGAGAAGTTAATAGTATTTGGAAGTTGTATAACCATCATTCTGCAATGTATTGAATGTAATTCATTGGGAGTATTTATATAGACTGAATTTCCATCTCTTGTTAGTGAGTGAATATTAGTTTCCAAATTACCAATCATGACCTATAAAAGAATAATTGCATAACAAAAATAATGGTATTTTATATACATCCATCGAGAAAAAATTGGTCATTTATGACAGCGAGCTCTTCTCTAGAATACTTTGAACAGCAGTTTAGGTATCAACATTTAAATAACAGTCCAATACTTCGAGTCATCCATTTGTATTATATTGCAAAAAAAAAATTGGATTTCCCTGTCCAGTCAAGTTAACTCAATTATTCACAATAAAAAATTCCAATTTTTCCTTTTTTTCTTTCCAAATCAGGTTTAAAGCAAGAAAAAAAAAATCCAAAAATAAATTAAAGAATTTCAAAAATTCCTTTCAAAAATTAGTTATTATATATCTGATCATCAAAGTTGCCAATTTTATGGAATCTGGACTCTGCGCAGGAGTTTGAAAACATTTATAAGAGAATTCAACCCCTTAATCATGCAATAGATTGCTTAGTAAATAGTACCCTTTAAATAACAAGCATTCTATTTCATTTCAGTTTGAGTAATTGATTGTTTTCTCTGAGGAATTGAAAATTTTGAACTAAGATCAATGTGGCACTGTCTTCTCCCTCCCACACATCCAATTGTCCCAGCTAGTGTGGGTAAGGAGAGCCTCAATCAATAGAGATTCAAACTGTGCATCAATCAGCTAGAACTTTAGATCAAACTTTCTCTCTGTCTCTCTCTCTCTCTTCCCATCTTCCCATCAACATCTACTTGTCACTTTTGCAACCACTTCACACTTTAAACTTTAAAATCAATCTCTCTCTCTCTCTCTCTCTCTCTCTCTCTCTCTCCAGTCTGAAATATCTACTGGTCACTTATTGCAACCATTGCAACCACTTCTCAATAAATAATTATTTTCCTCCTATTTCTTTTCTATCTCTTTGGGACTTTATTGAGCTTGCATATGCAGATCCACGAAAGTTTTCAAGGGGGGTTCTTATGGTTATTTGAGTTTGCTGGGGGGGGGGGGGGGGGGGGGGGTCCAAAGCATAATTGTGTTAATTTTATAATGTAATCTAAAGAAATTTGAATTTTGCAGCACTAGATTTGCACATCTCCCCTGCAATTACTTAACACTGTTGCTCTCTTGCTTGCTCTCTGTCTCTCTCTCCCCAAATCTCTCTCTCAAAAGGATAGACACCAACTTTAACAGAGAAAACTTGCCGTCATGAGCCATACAATATTTCAGACACTTGCCAAGAATAGTTAATCAAAGTGACAAACCTTCAAAACTCTTACAGACTACAGACCCGCTAGTGGGCAGATCTGGTGAAAATTAATCTCCGAGACAATTAACACTCTCCCCTCCTGGAGGCATTTTAATAAGGAACCATCATTTCCCTTGTATAGTATCCTCAAATATCATGAATAATTATAAATATACAGACTAAACAAAACATACTCATATTACACAGAATCAATTCTCCAAAGAGATCAAAACTATACTAGCTAGTATCCGTAGACACCCACCCTACAGTTCTATATTAAAACAAGCCAGTCTATCCATTGGGACTGCTACATTGCGTAATTTCAGAGGCTTATGTTTCATATCTCGCTTAATCATCTTTTATTTTATTTTCTGTTTAGGAGATATACCAGAGTTGTAAATGTGTACTTAATCGGGCATAATGATCTTCATCATAAGAGAAATATCTCTATCATAAATACACTGAATACAAATTGACCATATTTTAGTCATCTTCGTCATGTCCCAGTAATGCAAAAATTTACAGCTTAACTTTGGTATCTAAAAATCAGATTTTGTTCTAATTAACATTGGGTTTTTTTATAATACATTTTATTTCTACCAAGTGTATTATATGATATGGCATAACTTGGGTCAGCTAACCCCTTATAAAGATATAGTAAACTGTTCCAAGTTATGCATGTAACAGTAGGCAAAAACATAAAAGGGATCTGATTGCCAGTATTATGTAAATATGATTTTCAGAAACAATAAGAATAGTTTTTTTAATAATGTTTATATGATAAATATGATTTCTTCTTTGAATACCCTAAAATATTTGATTCATTTATTTCTCTTCTCTCTTTCTATTTGTCAGTGTGCCTATAATTGCAAATTGCAACCACTTCTCTCTCTCTCTCTCTCTCTCTCTCTCTCTCTCACACACACACATACAAAATATCCATATCCTAGCAGATATCTATTATTTATAGGTATACAAACATTTGCCAAGCAGTGATTCTCAATAGCCTCTCTCTCCTAATTTTACACCCTAGTGGTCATAATTTATTGGCCTGCAGTCTACAAACATTCACTGTAAATTCATCCGTTGCTGTCCTCCACAACATTACACAAATATGATGTCCACAGAATGATTAAACACCAACTAGCCATAGGTAATTTCATTCCTAACATCTGTGCACACAGAAATGCATGTAATTGTCATCTTTCTATAGATCATAAACATATTTATAATTAAACACATGGCACTGATTTTGTGCTTTAATCTGATATCAAATGTCAAATCGTCACATAAAACTGTCTCAGCAATGTGTGTGCCATACTGTCAATTATAACAAAAACAAATTGATAAATAAATTAAACAGATTTTTTGCTTTGCAAATTAAATCAACTTGATTATTGTCACCTTCAGTTTTGCAATTCACAAGTCAAAAAACATCAAAACGGTATTACATGTACTTGATTACTCCATTAGGTTTTCTTATGATATTATCTAACTTTTTTAAATCTTTACACACCTTTGAGAAAAATTCTTCAAACACAAACTATTTATATTTTAAATGGGATGATCTCGATGCTAAAAATATAAAATGTATCCACTGCGCAACAAAATTAGACTTGGTATCTAGATAAAAACAACTGTTCAATGCAATTAAATTGCCATGTTGTGACGCACTATCATAAAAAGTATAAGTCATGGGATTTGAAGGACCTTCAAGGCAGATCGAATTGTATTGGTATTAGTTAAGTATACAATTTTATTCCTTCCATTCAGTTGAATTTGAATTTAGAATCATATCAATATTTTATAGGGAGGACTAAACATGAGTGTAGATACTCCAGTTTTCCATGGACACCATCTATATCTCCAAATGATGAAGTGAACAGAAAAGCAGTTCACACCATTTTTTAAAGGAAAATGTTATGCTACCTCAGTTAAACTTGATCATGTTGATGTGCAAGTACTATCTACTAAGTTAGCTGTTACTACAAACCCCTCTCTGATTTTTTAGCAAATTTTAAGATAATTCAGCAAATCAAGACGGATTCACAGATTTCTTATACCTTGCCATGCAACACTATACTACTATCAAATTTGGAAGGAAAGAATTTTGGAGAGAATTTCAAAGAAGTAAATTTTTGTTTGGTTAACTAATCTTGTATGCAGGTCTTGCAAACTTGCTTGCAAACTTGTAAATCTACAAGCTAGAGTACAAGTGCTTTAGGAAAGATCATCATTCATGATCAACACTGAACCATATTCAGTGATGATATCTCTATTGCATGTGTGATGGCCAAACCAGTTTGTATACCAGCTCCAGTTAGCTCAGTGAGTAGTGCACCTGACAAGAGATTTAGGGGGTCTGAGTTCGAATTCCGGTCTGGTCCATCATTATTTCTCCCATCCCATTACATGTTACAAGTATATCTTTATAAGAATACAGTTCCTTATCAATAATCTCACCTGACATGCATTATACAAAATCTGATGCTCGTATTTCTTGACACCAAGTATATTCTGAAACATCTCATATAATTGTTCCTTGCTAAGAATTAACTCTGATGCTGCTGTAGACATGCGTTGTGGCTGCTTTCGTGGATCTTCCTCTCCGCGAAAAATTGCATCAAATTTTGTCATCCATGAACTTAAAACAGTTTCTTTACTTAATCCATCTATTTCTGGTAAGCTCCTTACCCTCTTTTCTATATTATTTTTGAACACTTCTCTAAAATCATTTGCAGAGCAACCACCACTTTTAACCATGGTTGCGACTCTATCACTCTTTAGGAACACTTCGTAATAACTTTGAACAGCGTTTGTAAATGCTTCATCAGCCACTATACTAGTCTCTCCGTTTAGAAATGCCACAAATCTCTCCTTAATAGTTTGTAGCTGCTGTTTTGTGACTTTGGTTTGCCTTCTTGCCATATCTGTGGGCTGCTTAGCATTGAAGGGATACGCTATACATCTCATTACAAACACGTACAGTTGCAAACGCTTTTTCCTTTCTTCTTCCTCTCTCTCCAGTTTTTCCGTGTCCTCGATTGCCTTCTCCCTGTCACTGATGAGGGAGGGGGAGGGGCTCGCAGGCCGGGGAGGGCCCCGTCCATGACTTACAACACTAAGGTTTTCACCACTGGCGGACAAACTCTTTTGGTCAACATTGTTATGAATACTTAGGATGTCCGAGTTTTCGTCGTCGTTTGTTTCGTTCTCCGATTCCTCCTCGCTGGATGACGGCTCCCTCATCGTCTCCTGGAATCGACGGCACACCCAATCTCACCAACCGGTGTGCAGTTGTGCTAAATGTGTTTATTTACAAGTGGTGCCACTTTCTGTCAAAATATATGGCACATGCGCAGTCCATTATTGATTTCCCATATTTACAAATTCGGAGCAAAATAGATTAAATACATTGTCTCGGATAAAAATGGAATATTCCGGTTCTTTTTATTCTTCTGATCTGATGTGTAGCATATTAAAAAAAAATCTTTCTCTTAATTTTGAGATTTGTTCTCCTTATATAGGACCTGTCAACTATTTCTTTAATGTTCCATGGCATATTAAGGATTTATGCAGATGACATGATCCTGTAAAAGATAAATAATTATATGAATTACTTTATGTCATATTTTCTTTTAGGAAAGATATGAAAATTAGTCATAAATGATATATACTGTATAAAGTAGGCCTTGGACAACCATCCCTTCGGCAAACACAGCCATCCCTTTGACCCCCCCCCCCCCTTTAAAAAAATTGGATGTGCGCATACATATACATGTATGAGAACGTTTTTGGAAAGATTTTCTTGACGAGCTTATTATAAAATAACACATGAATTCTGTGGGAAAGAGGAAACAAAAATTCAGCGCTGAATTTGACCATGACCAGAACGTGAATCACGTTGATCTTTTAGACACATTTGTAATAGCTTTAATTTAATTAAAAAGTCAGTATTGTTTTGAGAATTCGGTCAAGTGTTATGATTCTGATTAGAAATTAAACAGGTTTGTTTGGGGATGTTGGTTATTTGTTGTTTTTTAATTTTTTTTTTTTTTTGGGGGGGGGGGGGGGCTGGGGGGGGGGGGATTGGGGTCAACCTTTCTTCTTTTTATGTTTTTTTTTAATCTTATAGTTACATTAATTTAAATGTTGTGTTATTGATAACTACATGGGGGAAATATAAATCACATTTTAAAATGTTGAGAAGGGAACCGTCTTCCAGAATTTGCCTGCATATAATGACAAAAATTTCTTGCATTCCTTTTAAATGACATCCCTACGTATATTCAACTATGTTTTCTTATTAATCGTTTAAAAAGTAATAAAATGTTTACGTTATTAAATGATGACGTATGTTTTTTTAAATTAAAATCATTCTTCCATCCATGAAACTTGCTCATCGATGCTTCAATAATTTGTGTATACTGGGATACTTTCATACACAGCTTATTCTAATTGTGAGAGATTAAATAATTCAAAGAATTAAAGAGATATAAACGTAAAATTTTACTGTTGAGATGGTATATGGTACCCCTCTAAATAAAAGACTACGTTTATTGTGTATTAAACGATCTGCTTACATTGTGTGTGCACAAAGTATACTATCCAGCTGAATTTAACTAATTATATGAAAGAAGATGAGCGAATAATGCGGTTAAAATGCCTTAATTAGGACGAATAAGATACCGATTTTTTTTTCAAATTTAAGTCTGCATGTATCAATCTCTGTATAAAGATAAAAGAAAATGGTTAAATTTTGATACTAAAATATTTGGATTTTTCTTTACTATAATAAATTACAACTAATACATTAAATCTAAAACTTTAAGTCATTGTGTTGAACACCCAGCCTCTTTAAACAACTTTAACATTTAGAATATTTAAACAATAAAACGCTTTCTTCGGTGATTCATGCGGGATATGAAGATAGCGACTAGAGACATTGCAGAAAAAAATACATAACCCAGGTTAGCGGGTTATGTAATTTTTTCTGCAATGACCCCTACCTTCATAACCCGCATGAATCATCAAATAAAGCATTTTATTGCTTATATTAACATCTTTTGTAAAACAAATTACTGAATTGATTGTAAAGATTACGCAGCACTGTAATGACGGACCAGAATAGGATTCGAACCCAGGGCCCTTGAATCCCTAGTTTACAAACTTTGCTATCTGGTGCCGGTATTCCAACCGGTCTGTCACAACATGCACTAGTCTCTTTCATTTTAAAAACTTTCTCTCATTCACTCCCTTTTTTTCTCACCTTATCCTCAGCTTTTCACTCATTTCTTTTTCCCCTCTTCTTGTTAACCCACAGGTGGGGGAATCTCAGTTTCTTATAATTAAAGTAATGCCAATACCTTGTACATTGCTTACATGACAGATTTGGTTTTTATCTCGTATCTGCATGTATGTTGTAGAGCCTAGCTTGTCAGATTTGCAGATCTAGATTTAACGCTCATATATTCGCTAAAGATGACCATTCGACGATCCAGAAAATTCCAAGGGGGCTTGAGGGATAATAAAGTTTGCCGGGGGTGGGGGGTGTGTCATAAAATTAATACATTACAATGTCATGAACCACATATAAAGGGCAATACTATAATTGAGATTAAAATTCATTTCTTTTCTTAAAATTATTAAATATACCGTATTTTGCAAATAAACAGAAATCTGAAATTATCATAAAAAATTCATAATGCTAGAAAAGGGGGGCAATGTATATAAAAAGTTCTCCCTTGCAAGGCAAAAAAGCTGCCATGAAAATAATATGTTGTAGTAGGATCTTAATTATCACAATAATTTTACACTGCACCATTCTGTTTCCCAATCTGTCTTTGACATTGCAGAATCACACACAACTGTCACAATCCAATATCTAGTAGTCACAATCCAATATATTGTACGTGTACAATATCTAGTAGTGTTTCAGTCGTAAATGGTGCTTTGTAAATTGCTACCTTAAAGTGACAATAGTTCTGATCAAGGTGTCGGCTACATTTTTGACTTATCAAGAACCAAGATTTATCATCCATCTAATTAATATTTAAAAGATTATTCTTAAATATAAAAGAATTTTTATATGAAATATACTTTTATTTTTTTTTTTAAATTCAAAATTTTACGTGATACATGTATTTCTGTAATGAATGATTTTGTACATACGTGTACTAGTATACTGCTGATAATTAGGTTATGAAATTAATAAATTATTTTCTTTCACAAAGAATTCAGTACATTAATCAGATTGTAACGGAATATCTGAATGTATGGCTTGTAGAAAATACAATTCAAATCAGTCCACAGCCTTCTTTAATTTTATTCTTCTCTCTGAGTCCAAATCTCACAAAGAAACTCTTGAATTGTCAACAAATAAGATCTTTGCACAAAGATTCAGTTTTTGCCGGGGTCTTCTTTCAAAGTGACCGTCCTGTTAAACACCATCTATAACAGAAAAAAGAAATGGTTACTATAGATACACAAACTTCAAGTGCAGATCAGTTGGGGGGGGGGGGGGGGGGGTGGTGGGTGGGGCAAGGCTTCCCCCTGCTGGTTCAAACTTATCAAATTCCAAAAGAAAATTTAGCAAAAAATACGCCTGGAACTCCTTCCCCTGAAAACAAAATTACTCTTTGAACCCCCCCCCCCCTTGGAAAACATTCTGGATTTGTACAAGTTGTTACAATATTCTAACAGCAGAACTCCTTCTTGTCTATGATTTGTGAAAGGCTCTGTACTCTATGCAAAATACCTTTCCCATTCAACTGAAAGGTGTAAATTTTAAAGTTTCATGACCTCAAAATAACAAAAGACTCTATCACTTAAACATAACCCATTAGAAGTGTTACACCTACTGGGTTGTATGTACTTACCTGAATGTAACACTTGTTAGGTCCATTACCTGATGGTCTCTTTACCCGTATGTAACACCTGTTGGGTTCATTACCTGATGGTCTCTATACCTGTATGTAACACCTGCTGGGTTCCATTCCTGGTGGTTTCTTTACCTGTATTTAACACCTGTTGGGTTTCATACCTGATGGTCTCTTTACCTGTATGTAACACCTGTTGGGTTCATTACCTGGTGGTCTCTTTACCTGTATGTAACACATGTTGGGTTCCATACCTGATGGTCTCTATACCTGTATGTAACACCTGTTGGGTTCCATACCTGATGGTCTCTTTACCTGTATGTAACACTTGTTGGGTTCCTCACCTGATGGTCTCTTTACCTGTATGTAACACCTGTTGGGTTCATTACCTGGTGGTCTCTTTACCTGTATGTAACACATGTTGGGTTCCATACCTGGTGGTCTCTTTACCTGTATGTAACACCTGTTGGGTTCATTACCTGATGGTCTCTTTACCTGTATGTAACACCTGTTGGGTTCATTACCTGATGGTCTCTATACCTGTATGTAACACCTGCTGGGTTCCATACCTGATGGTCTCTTTACCTGTATGTAACACATGTGGGGTTCCATACCTGATGGTCTCTTTACCTGTATGTAACACCTGTTGGGTTCATTACCTGATGGTCTCTTTACCTGTATGTAACACCTGTTGGGTTCATTACCTGATGGTCTCTATACCTGTATGTAACACCTGCTGGGTTCCATACCTGGTGGTTTCTTTACCTGTATGTAACACCTGCTGGGTTTCATACCTGATGGTCTCTTTAACTGTATGTAACAACTGTTGGGTTCCATACCCGGTGGTCTCTTTACCTGTATGTAACACCTGCTGGGTTCCTTACGTGGTGGTCTCTTTACCTGTATGTAACACCTGTTGGGTTCCTTACCTGGTGGTCTCTTTACCTGTATGTAACACCTGTTGGGTTCATTACCTGATGGTCTCCTTACCTGTATGTAACACCTGCTGGGTTCC
Source organism: Magallana hongkongensis (assembly GCA_015776775.1). Lineage (NCBI taxonomy): Eukaryota > Metazoa > Mollusca > Bivalvia > Ostreida > Ostreidae > Magallana > Magallana hongkongensis. Next base: position 15,296,506 of record CM027470.1, read on the forward strand.
ATACCTGGTGGTGTCTTTACCTGTATGTAACACCTGCTAGGTTCCATACCTGGTGGTCTCTGTATGTAACACCTGTTGGGTTCATTACCTGATGGTCTCTTTACCTGTATGTAACACCTGTTGGGTTCATTACCTGATGGTCTCTATACCTGTAAGTAACACCTGCTGGGTTCCATACCTGATGGTCTCTATACCTGTATGTAACACCTGCTGGGTTCCATACCTGGTGGTTTCTTTACCTGTATGTAACACCTGTTGGGTTCCATACCCGGTGGTCTCTTTACCTGTATGTAACACCTGCTGGGTTCCTTACCTGGTGGTCTCTTTACCTGTATGTAACACCTGTTGGGTTCCATACCTGATGGTCTCTTTACCTGTATGTAACACATGTTGAGTTCCTCACCTGATGGTCTCTTTACCTGTATGTAACACTTGTTGGGTTCCTCACCTGATGGTCTCTTTACCTGTATGTAACACTTGTTGGGTTCATTACCTGATGGTCTCTTTACCTGTATGTAACACATGTTGGGTTCATTACCTGGTGGTCTCTTTACCTGTATGTAACAAATGTTGGGTTCATTACCTGGTGGTCTCTTTACCTGTATGTAACACCTGTGGGGTTCCATACCTGATGGTCTCTTTACCTGTATTTAACACCTGTTGGGTTCCTCACCTGATGGTCTCTTTACCTGTATGTAACACCTGTGGGGTTCCTCACCTGATGGTCTCTTTACTTGTATTTAACACCTGTTGGGTTCCTCACCTGATGGTCTCTATACCTGTATGTAACACCTGTTGATTTCCATACCTGGTGGTCTCTTTATCTGAATGTAACACTTGTTGGTTTCATTACCTGATGGTCTTTTTACCTTTATGTAACACCTGTTGGGTTCTTCAACTGATGGTATCTTTACCTGCATGTAAAACCTGTTGTTGGCTTACCTTTGCAGGAGTGGAATCTCTGTCTACTGCGAAGAACCCTAAACGTTCAAACTGGAAGCGATCTAGAACCTTGGCATTTTTGACGGTGGAGTCTACGTAGGCCTGGGGGATTATCTTCAGGGATTCCTGTGGGACACATACAAATGGTCATCATTCAAGGCAATGAAACTGAGCAACAACAGATTATATTATTTCTCCATTCTTGAGAACATGAAACAGTATCCGCTTCGCGTCGGTTGACAACGGTTTTCTCGGGGTGTCAATTTCAACTGTTACCCTACCAAACAGGCACTTTTTATTATATATAATGTGAATTGACTATACTGTGACAAAAAGGGATCAATGTTAAACAGAATATCCAGGGGAAAAATTGATTTTTTCAAATACAGGATCTGTTAGACTACATTGTCCTTCTTTTTTGGTATATTACTCCGTAAAGCTGATTTTATTATGTCTATAGTTGCTCAGGTGAGCAATGTGGCCCATGGGCCTCTTGTTATAATTATTTATAGTTCATTTTAGAATTTTGTTAACTTTAATGCGTTGATGCCAAGGATGTTAAGATTGGTTAGTTGAAGCAGCTTAGATCTTATGATATGATGTCCCTAAAAAGTAGGCTTCTTTTTTGAATGTATTGTTTAGTGTATGATAAAATCTTGAAATAAATGAATATTTAACTGAATTTTACAATATTTTTTAAGAGTTCAATTTATAATAAATAGAATGATCCAGAGCTATTGATCAAGTGATCTATATTTGGCCCATGGGCCTCTTATTTCTTTTTTAATGTCAATTATTTGATGTAAAGAATGATTTAGGATGATAAATTATTTGTGAATTAGGATAATTTAAAATGATCTGGTTCTAGTGTACATTTTGTTTGCAGACAACTGAACAATAATTCAAATGTATACTGTAAACCAACTTTTAATCGTGTGCGAGAAATTTTCGCGAGGGCCTCGCCGCTAATATTTTTCGCCGCGATGTTGTCTGGTTGTTATAACAAAATGGGTCTGGATATGGCTTGATCACAAAAAATTAGTCGTCGGGAACCAGTTTTGCATGAGTATATCGCAAAATAAAGTCATCACAAATAAAAGTTGGTTTACAGTATTTAATGATGGCGTAAAGTTTCATGTTCTCAAGAATGGAGAAATAATATAATCTGTTGTTGCTCAGTTTCATTGCCTTGAATGATGACCATTTGTATGTGTCCCACAGGAATCCCTGAAGATAATCCCCCAGGCCAACGTAGACTCCACCGTCAAAAATGCCAAGGTTCTAAATCGCTTCCAGTTTGAACGTTTAGAGTTCTTCGCAGTAGACAGAGATTCCACTCCTGCAAAGGTAAGCCAACAACAGGTTTAACATGCAGGTAAAAATACCATCAGTTAAAGAACCCAACAGGTGTTACATAAAGGTAAAAAGACCATCAGGTAATGAAACCAACAGGTGTTACATTCAGATAAAGAGACCACCAGGTATGGAAATCAACAGGTGTTACGTACAGGTATAGAGACCATCAGGTAATGAACCCAACAGGTGTTACATACAGGTAAAAAGACCATCAGGTGAGGAACCCAACAGGTGTTAAATACAAGTAAAGAAACCACGAGGTAATGAACCCAACAGGTGTTACATACAGGTAAATAGACCACCAGGTAATGAACCAAACAGGTGTTACATACAAGTAAAGAGACCACCAGATAATGAGCCCAGCAGGTGTTACATACAGGTAAAAAAAAACATCAGGTATGAGCCCAACAGGTCTTACATACAGTTAAAGAGACCACCAGGTAATGAGCCTAACATGTGTTACCTACAGGTAAAGAAACCACCAGGTAAGGAACCTAACAGGTGTTACATACAGGTAAAGAGACCACCAGGTAATGAACCCAACATTTGTTACATACAGGTAAAGAGACCACCAGGTAATGAACCCAACATGTGTTACATACAGGTAAAGAGACCATCAGGTAATAAACCCAACAAGTGTTACATACAGGTAAAGAGACCATCAGGTGAGGAACCCAACAAGTGTTACATACAGGTAAAGAGACCATCAGGTGAGGAACCCAACATGTGTTACATACAGGTAAAGAGACCATCAGGTATGGAACCCAACAGGTGTTACATACAGGTAAAGAGACCACCAGGTAAGGAACCCAGCAGGTGTTACATACAGGTAAAGAGACCACCGGGTATGGAACCCAACAGTTGTTACATACAGGTAAAGAGACCATCAGGTATGAAACCCAACAGGTGTTACATACAGGTAAAGAAACCACCAGGTATGGAACCCAGCAGGTGTTACATACAGGTATAGAGACCATCAGGTAATGAACCCAACAGGTGTTACATACAGAGACCACCAGGTATGGAACCCAGCAGGTGTTACATACAGAGACCACCAGGTATGGAACCCAGCAGGTGTTACATTCAGGTATAGAGACCACCAGGTATGGAACCCAGCAGATGTTACATACAGGTATAGAGACCATCAGGTAATGAACCCAACAGGTGTTACATACAGGTAAAGAAACCACCAGGTAAGGAACCCAGCAGGTGTTACATACAGGTAAAGAGACCACCAGGTAAGGAACCCAACAGGTGTTACATACAGGTAAAGAGACCACCGGATATGGAACCCAACAGTTGTTACATATAGGTAATGAGACCATCAGGTATGAAACCCAACAGGTGTTACATACAGGTAAAGAAACCACCAGGTATGGAACCCATTAGGTGTTACATACAGGTATAGAGACCATCAGGTAATGAACCCAACAGGTGTTACATACAGGTAAAGAGACCATCAGGTAATGAACCCAACAGGTGTTACATACAGGTAAAGAGACCATCGGGTATGGAACCCCACATGTGTTACATACAGGTAAAGAGACCATCAGGTAATAAACCCAACAAGTGTTACATACAGGTAAAGAGACCATCAGGTGAGGAACCCAACAAGTGTTACATACAGGTAAAGAGACCATCAGGTGAGGAACCCAACATGTGTTACATACAGGTAAAGAGACCATCAGGTATGGAACCCAACAGGTGTTACATACAGGTAAAGAGACCACCAGGTAAGGAACCCAGCAGGTGTTACATACAGGTAAAGAGACCACCAGGTAAGGAACCCAGCAGGTGTTACATACAGGTAAAGAGACCACCGGGTATGGAACCCAACAGTTGTTACATACAGGTAAAGAGACCATCAGGTATGAAACCCAACAGGTGTTACATACAGGTAAAGAAACCACCAGGTATGGAACCCAGCAGGTGTTACATACAGGTATAGATACCATCAGGTAATGAACCCAACAGGTGTTACATACAGAGACCACCAGGTATGGAACCCAGCAGGTGTTACATACAGAGACCACCAGGTATGGAACCCAGCAGGTGTTACATTCAGGTATAGAGACCACCAGGTATGGAACCCAGCAGGTGTTACATACAGGTATAGAGACCATCAGGTAATGAACCCAACAGGTGTTACATACAGGTAAAGAAACCACCAGGTAAGGAACCCAGCAGGTGTTACATACAGGTAAAGAGACCACCAGGTAAGGAACCCAACAGGTGTTACATACAGGTAAAGAGACCACCGGATATGGAACCCAACAGTTGTTACATATAGGTAATGAGACCATCAGGTATGAAACCCAACAGGTGTTACATACAGGTAAAGAAACCACCAGGTATGGAACCCAGCAGGTGTTACATACAGGTATAGAGACCATCAGGTAATGAACCCAACAGGTGTTACATACAGGTAAAGAGACCATCAGGTAATGAACCCAACAGGTGTTACATACAGGTAAAGAGACCATCGGGTATGGAACCCCACATGTGTTACATACAGGTAAAGAGACCACCAGGTATGGAACCCAGCAGGTGTTACATACAGGTATAGAGACCATCAGGTAATGAACCCAACAGGTGTTACATACAGGTAAAGAGACCACCAGGTAATGAACCCAACAGGTGTTACATACAGGTAAAGAGACCACCAGGTAATGAACCCAACAAGTGTTACATACAGGTAAAGAGACCATCAGGTAATGAACCCAACATGTGTTACATACAGGTAAAGAGACCACCAGGTAATGTATGTAACACCTGTTGGGTTCATTACCTGATGGTCTCTATACCTGTATGTAACACCTGCGGGGTTCCATACCTGGTGGTTTCTTTACCTGTATGTAACACCTGTTGGGTTCATTACCTGGTGGTCTCTTTGCCTGTATGTAACACATGTTGGGTTCCATACCTGATGGTCTCTATACCTGTATGTAAGGGCGCCCCGGACGCCGACCTCATCTTTGGATCCAAGTAAGACCACCCGTCAGCAACACATCAACAAGTACAGTGGCTATATAGAATCAAGACTCCACTTCTCAGCTCTTCTTTCATGTTATTTAGTTTTAAACCATGATCAAAGGATATTATATGTGACTGAGTTCTTGATCTGTTTTTCATTTGTTGTGTTTTCAGAAAAAGATGAAGGAAAGAGAAAAGAGAGCCCTTCCCAAAACAGGGCAGTAGTCTGGAAGTGAAACGCCTCGACCAGAGGCCTCGGGCAAATTTCAAATAAACCAGCAGGGGGACTTAACTCCTACATTAGATTCAATCAGAAATTATGTACAATATCTACGATTGAGGGCTAGAGGTGTTATTGAGATGAATCGTGTTGTAGTGGGAGGGACATAATCACAGAGTCTGATTTCTGAATGAATGCTTGCCATGTGTTGTGTACAATATTATAGGATTCTCGGACTGTGTGAATGACAATATAAGATATATATAATCATGTGTATGTGTCTGTGCGTTACAGCTTCTCTGTCCTCCAAAAGATTCCAAAGGTGTATAATCGAAGAAATATTATTTACATGATGAATTTCTCTTATTGTACTTTGGAAGATAAAAACAAGTTTACTTTACAGTGAACTGTACATCCTACAAGTAGCTAAATTAATATGGATTACCGGTAGTTCATTAATGACACACGTTTGTATCAAATATGGATGGCGGTTTTGTTGTATGTACGGTACATATTTTTCGCTGCGTTGTTTTCATTGTGTAAATGCAATTACGGAGAAGTTGACATGTTTCCTTGGTGATAGAATTGCGTGGCATCTGATTTATTGGAAAAGTTTGAATACATGTATAGACTTGCCTGGCAGGTTGAAGTTATTGGCAGATGTATTGGTTACACAGGCACCTGACGTCATATATTTTTCTCATAATAAAAATAATACACCGCTTACCTAATAATACACAAGGTACCCATCCCCGCCATCTTGGATTTTTTTAAAACTGTCACATCGCCGTGAATTTTCGCTTATAACTCAGCGGTAACATTTTTCTGCGATCATCTCCGCCGTCCGATCGGTCACTCGATTTATTAGCTTACTGCTGATTCAACCAAAACGGCCCATAACATCGTTTATTAATAAAAATATCTCCTCATTCTGCATCTACTGCTGCTGATTTGCGACAAAAGGCTAAAGGGTGGACGGAAGTTGACATCTTTGCGTCATCTTTTGGGATATCCCTTTTCTGATTGGTGCATTTTTTGCAGTATTTTATTAGGGAAAAAATGCACCAATCAGAAAAGGGATATCCCAAAAGATGACGCAAAGATGTCAACTTCCGTCCACCCTTTAGCCTTTTGTCGCAAATCAGCAGCAGTAGATGCAGAATGAGGAGATATTTTTATTAATAAACGATGTTATGGGCCGTTTTGGTTGAATCAGCAGTAAGCTAATAAATCGAGTGACCGATCGGACGGCGGAGATGATCGCAGAAAAATGTTACCGCTGAGTTATAAGCGAAAATTCACGGCGATGTGACAGTTTTAAAAAAATCCAAGATGGCGGGGATGGGTACCTTGTGTATTATTAGGTAAGCGGTGTATTATTTTTATTATGAGAAAAATATATGACGTCAGGTGCCTGTGATTGGTTATTCTGATTTACCACTCAAAAGGTTGTTTTTGTTGCTTCATGAATGGAGAGAAAAACTATACTCTCTTCATTAACTGTTACAAAGGGTGAAATAAAGAAAGCTCATAAATGTCAAATTGTTTGGGGTTGTTTTTTTTTTTTAGCTCACCTGAACCTAAGATTCTAGTAAGTTTTTCTGATTACCTGCTGTCTGTCATCTGTCTGTCTGTCTGTCTGTAAACTTTCCACATTTTTTACTTCTTCTCCGGAACCACTGGGCCAAAAACCAAACTTGATACAAAGCATCCTTATGGGAAGGGCATTCTAAATTGTTAATATAAAGGGCAAAACCCTTTTGAAAAAAGAGATAATTGTGAAACGGTGAAAATAGGGTGTGCATCTTAAAAAGTTCTCAAGAACCATTGCACCAGAAAATGCCAATTATATATACACCTAAGCTTGTATATATAGTAAAGATTTTAAATTGTCAAAATCGTGACACTTCCCCCCACCCCCCTTCAAATACTTGGCCCGAAGAGGGGTTCAAAGTTTAACAGAAATGTATGTAGTAGAAATGTTTTTAAATCTTCTCAAGAACTACAATGCTACAATTTGTGAAATTACTATTCAAGCATCCTCAGACAGTGTTGATTCTAAATTGTAAAAATTGTGACCCCCTGTCTAATAATGGGGCCCCAAGAGGGTTGAAAGTTTAACATAAGAATATATAGTAGAAAGGAACTACAATATGTGAAATTACCATGCAAGCAGCATCCTCAGATAGTGTAGATTAAAAATTTTAAGCTCACCTGAGCTGAAAGCTCAAGTGACCTATTTTAATTCTGATCCCTTTTTGTCCGGCGTCCGTTTGTCTTTCTGTCCATCCGTCTGTCCGTCCGTAGGTAAACATTACATTTTTGATTTTCCCCTCCAGAACCTGGGCCAATTTCAACTAAACTTGGCTCAAAGCATAACTGGGTGAAGGGGATTCAAGTTTGTTAAAAGAAAGGGCCACACCTTATTTTAAAGGGAGATAATTAAGAATTTTTTTGTATTTTTCAAAAATCTTCTAAAAAAAACAATTGGCCAGAAAAGCTGTAACTTGTGTGGAAGGGAATAAGGAATCATTCTTTGAGTATTATGAGGTGTTCAAATATGAGCTTTATGAGAGGTTTTATCACCTATCATATTTGATCACCTCATAATACTAAAAGAATGATCCCTGTAATGTTCAGTAATTGTACAATTAAAAATCAAAATCATTCACTGATGAACTATATTGGACATACGTTACAAAATCAATTTGTAGTTTTATCAAAGGCAAAAGACACTGGAAAATTTACATAATACAAAACAGGTGGCAAGATATATATGAAATTGGTTTTGCTTTTGGTGAATATCGTCTTCCTGACCAATTAGCTGCAGGTCCTTAGCTCCCGGTCTGAAAACTGGTCGTCCATCCAAATTTTTTCAGACCGGGAGCTTCCGACCTGCAGCTACCTGACCAATGTGACCTGTGACAACACTTCCTGTTCCTACGTCTGCTGTGACATTTCCTGCTAAGTTAAATGTGGACTATTACCAAGGTCTAGCTGAGGAATACCGCACTACTAAATACCGTACTACTAAACTGACAAGATTTGTCTCATAATTGTATGCTTTTACTTCTCTTAAAACCGATGACTTAAACATTTACAGTATGTTATATTAAAAATTAGCTGTGGCAGATTTCCCGGTATCACATTATTCACGCGATTGAAGGAGAGGGTGATACCATTGGTGGATGTAACATCTACTAAAAGCGACAGAGGAGCTAAATGAGAATAGTGGATGCATACTACTAGTATTCTCATATCGTTGGTTTTGTTGTTGTTGTCTTTTTCTTCTACTTCTTCTTCTTCTTGATTTGTAGTACAGTCATGAAAATGGTAATTTCTGAAGTAAGAACAGTTTAACACATATTTCCGTTTTGTCATGATGCCTATTCTTTGACCAATCGACTGTACATGTATAATTTGCAGGTCCATAAAATAGTTCCGTTCTGTCATACTGCACACTTTTTTCCCCCAGCATATGCATACTTTGTAGGTCAAATAAACTAATTCATTTCCTGAAATGCAAAGCAAATTTGTCATCTTAAAGATCTTCACAAGTTAAGCATCTCGTGATCACTCCGGAAATTGTTGAATATTTTTTACGAGCTATTGAATTTCAGATACCAAAATGGAATATTTTGGAAATGAAAAAAGGAACAAAAAATCAACTTACTGTGTAGAAATCAATCTTGTTGGATTGTTTTAATTTTTTGATTAATGAATACTGAGTATATTGGGACAATTTCGTAGAACTGGTCAAAGAGAGATAACTCCAATATATTACACTTTACTATACATGTGTACATGAATATACAGTATATGAAAATTTTTATTTGGTTTTGATTAAATAAAATACTTGTTTACGTCTTCTGTGAAAATCCGTACAAATATTAATCAAAGTACTGAAGTACTGAAAGCCGGGCTCTATTGGTGTGTCTTTATGCATATTGTGTAGTAAAGACTGAAAATCTCTCTCTCTCTCTCTCTCTCTCTCTCTCTCTCTCTCTCTCTCTCTCTCATGCTTTTAATGTCGGCAAAGCATCAGAGAGCGACCAAATTTTGTAAGCGGCTATACACAAAAAATATGTCTGTCTAGTAGAAGTAAAAAGGTTCAACAGTTGCTGCCTTGAATTTTGCAACAAGCATTATATATTCAATCCCCGTTTCTTCATCGCGCAGCAAAGTAGTTCATGGAATTCATGCGCATTGTATGTGTCCAAAATGCATAGTAATGTTTTAAAAACACGTTATTAATACGAAAACTAAAACAGATAAACAATTCATTAGAAATTAAAAGAAAAAGAAACAAAATGCCAACACTTTTGACAAAACGTGGCTCTTTGTGTAACTATTTGGTATAGCGGAAGCTTTACCTTGACGCTGTTTGGTTTTTTGTTTATTTGTGCTATTTAAAGTAACATTGGCGATTTGCCTGCCTATAGCCAGGACTCTGCTTTCAGCAGAGCCCGGCTAAAAACGGACAATATTTCAAAACACAGTATGACCCCCTTGCACCTTAGCTGATGAGTTTATAGCTTGTTAATTACATATGTACTGAATTATGTCCGAATGTCTTCGATGATAATTATAAATACTATCAAATACTGAATCGTTGTTAAGCATCGTTGCAACATTAACAGTAAGAAGATGGGCGAAGAAGATGGTTGGGTAAAAGGTCATAAAAGTAAATATACACTCTAAGAAATTGAAAAGTAAGTACATATAATGTAAAAGGCATGTAGCAACGCGAGGGGGTAGGGCACAATTTTTAGCAAATTACATAATACTAGCGTATAAAAAATTGTCCTTCCACTTTTCTGTAACTGTAAGAAAATGTATTGAAATTATACATCAAAAAGCGTGATATAAATCACTGTAATAAAGTTTTCAACAGTAAATAACTACCCCCTCCCCTCCTCCACCACCACCAAATATCAATTTTGATTTTTAAATTTTTTTTTTGCACTTGAAGATTTTTTGGGGGTATGGATGCCCCCTTTAATTTCGAAGCAATGCTCCATGCCTAGAAATACGTTTAAAAACTCAAAATTTTCATAAGATTTACGTTGTCAACTTTGTATATTCTGCAAAATATCCCTTTATTAGCATTTTATTAAAAAAACATAACATAAAACTTTGAAAATAAGCCGAGGCTTATTTTGAGTTTTGGTAAAAAATTGGGGGTTTATTTTCAAAACCTTCTTTTCAATTCACGGTTTATTATCTAAACAAAATACCGAAAAATGAGGAGAGCAAAACCACGGCTTAATATGAAACCAATAAATTGTAGTAATCAATCGATTGTGAACTACTTGTTTGTTATATCCAGCTAAACAACTGTAAGAGTTAAATGAAAATGTTTGTGTCTTTATTTCTGCATGTCTATCTTTAAAACAGTGAGTTTTTAGTAATGGCGACTACTATACCTACTCCTAATTAACCATTTCTGTGCCACAGGGCCTATTTGGGCCTATTTGAATATCTACGTTAAGTGCCACAGGGCCTATTTGGGCCTATGGCAATTTGAAAAAATATACATTAAAATAAAAATAAGTATTAAATACATATTAAATAGTTCTGTTTTTCATTATTGATTTTTTAAAATTTGTATCAATATACATCGTATGATCTATATTTACATTCTACTGTGTTTTTCCATTAAATTCTGTGATCTTCAAATGCCTCTAAATGCAACAAGTAGTCAAAGGTCAAATTGACGAGTTTTATTATGACGTCACAAACGTTGAACGCTGTAAACTGCAACGTCACAAGCGAAAATCAAAGTTCACGCTCGTGGCTGTTACTGTGGCTCTTCCATTAATATTAACTTACCCTTAGGATAAGATCGGAATTTTAAGGTATAATTCACATTTGCAGACAAGGCAAGAAGTTAAAAAATGTAAATATAAGCATTAAATCATGATTTTTTGAGGTATACACTCTCATAACTGCCGCGGTGTGTGCATACAAATTTTCATAACGCGCTAAAGCGCGTTACTCAATTTGTATGCACACACCGCGGCAGTTATGAGAGTGTATAGTTCAAAAAATCATGATTCAATGCTATAATGTGTTTAGTGAAATACTGCTGATAACGTCACAACGTTGAAAATGACATCATAATCATGACGTCACTACGTCACACAGCGCAAACTCGTTGTCTGCGTTTTACCATGGCTGGCGTATGGTTTTTGTGAATACATCCCCAGGACTTTTCCGTCAGAACGGGAAAATAATATCTATCCTAATGCACAACCTGGACCAAAGGAAATGCCCCCTCCCCCACAAGAGCACGACCAATCTTACTTTTTCCTACTCTGCCATATAAACCCTGGGCTCGTTTAACATATAACCGACTTTTGACTAAAATCTATCTTAAAAGACCAAATATTTTTCGTAAGATCTCACCATAGCTCATAAATTTGTCATATCTTAATAGGATAATCTTAAATACTGTCAAAATACAGGTCTTAAGTCCAACTTTAACATGGCGAGAGCTAATACTTTAGTCCACCACCGAAGGCCGAGTATAATTCGAGTGTGCGCGACTTTTTTATTTTCATGCTGCCGTTAGTGCTGATTAAAAAAATCAAATAAAACACATCGGTAATATCAATGCGGTTTTTTTTTAATCGAGTAAAAAGCTACTACATACAGCATCGTTCTCTGGTATTGTATAATTTGCAAGAAATCGAGAGAATATTAAGCACCAAAGGAAGCATGTACTTTATATGTATTATTTTTATTCAGAGTTAATTAATGAACGGCAATATAAACTGCGATATGCCAAATAAGGAGGAATGGGGCACTGAAAAAATTACTTTGATATGATCCTAGAACAAAATTTTAGCCAGATGATCAACATTAAAAAAAATTCCATCTGGTGACATTTTACTGTAGTTTTCATGCATGTAAAAGAACAATACTGAATCTTTGGACAGAAAAACAAGAACTGCATGTAATAACTTATTTGGAGATAATGGTGATGCTTCGACCGTGTTGGAGATCAAGAATTCAGTGCACCCCCCCTCCCCCGCGTGCGCGCTTCAAGTCCTATTGATACCTTTTTCGTATCTTCTGTCTCCTTCTTCAGAGCATTTCAAACAGAGACATTCTTTCTTGAAACTAAATTTCAACCGTGTCTCTAAAATTGGATACCGCATATCATAGACATTTAATTTTCACATGGATGGTTCTGACCGCACGGACTTTCATTACTAGTACCTGTTTTATGGTCATAAAGAGCATCTACTCTGTGTAAAGGTGCAAATATAGCGGTAAAAGAAGGAAAGATTTCTAGGACTGTAATATACTTCATGAAAATATTTAATCACAAAATTTTATCATTATTATATTTTAGACAACTCAGTTGGTCAAGCGGATTTAATCACTAAAACAAACTGTAAGACCACAAGTTGGTAAAAAAAAACTTCTTAGATCTAATCGAGATATAGAATCGTAAATGTTTTGCATTTCATAACTGTTATATTTCATCGTATTATCACAGTGCAAAATTGACTGTTCTATAATTATCTTTATTTCGGACTTTACTTTTCAAATACAACATTTATTTTGTCATAAATTCTTAGAATTTAATGTTTACAAAGTGAATTAGCCATTGACACTCGGCAGACTCTTTATTTAGTTGTTATTACAAATCAGACAGATGTTTCTCCCAAGAACTGCTAATCTCTTGAAACAACATTGCGTAATTATATGCCTTTCATGTCTTGGCCATCAAAGACTCATTGAGTTAATCTAATTACCTAATACCTGTGAATCTTTCACTCAATTCATTTAATGTCATGAAATTGTCACATTTACTCATTGTTTAGATTCTTATATATACTGAATCGTATTTGTCAATCTTCAGTTCGGAGGCCTGACGCATTACCGGCCACTTCCGTCTGTGCCGCTTATTTGTTTGTTATTGTTCATCTTTTAAATTCGATTGATAATAAATACGGAATCCTTCATCACTTGGTTTTACTTCTCTGGAATTGCATATTGGTGGACCCTTGGGAATACGGCATATATAACCTTCGTTTTTAACTTACGGCCCACAGCGCGCCTCAACCTTATAACTTGTTCCTTTTACGCCAACATTCCCTCACTACGTTCGTACTGCACACGGCGGATGCAGAACCAGAAGAAATACCCTAGCACCACAGGCACCTGACGTCATATATTTTTCTCATAATAAAAATAATACACCGCTTACCTAATAATACACAAGGTACCCATCCCCGCCATCTTGGATTTTTTTAAAACTGTCACATCGCCGTGAATTTTCGCTTATAACTCAGCGGTAACATTTTTCTGCGATCATCTCCGCCGTCCGATCGGTCACTCGATTTATTAGCTTACTGCTGATTCAACCAAAACGGCCCATAACATCGTTTATTAATAAAAATATCTCCTCATTCTGCATCTACTGCTGCTGATTTGCGACAAAAGGCTAAAGGGTGGACGGAAGTTGACATCTTTGCGTCATCTTTTGGGATATCCCTTTTCTGATTGGTGCATTTTTTGCAGTATTTTATTAGGGAAAAAATGCACCAATCAGAAAAGGGATATCCCAAAAGATGACGCAAAGATGTCAACTTCCGTCCACCCTTTAGCCTTTTGTCGCAAATCAGCAGCAGTAGATGCAGAATGAGGAGATATTTTTATTAATAAACGATGTTATGGGCCGTTTTGGTTGAATCAGCAGTAAGCTAATAAATCGAGTGACCGATCGGACGGCGGAGATGATCGCAGAAAAATGTTACCGCTGAGTTATAAGCGAAAATTCACGGCGATGTGACAGTTTTAAAAAAATCCAAGATGGCGGGGATGGGTACCTTGTGTATTATTAGGTAAGCGGTGTATTATTTTTATTATGAGAAAAATATATGACGTCAGGTGCCTGTGCCTAGCACCGTAAAAACTACGCGGTCACAGTATGATGATGAACTATGTGTAATCGTTAACTTTCTTAGGTCTATATTGTTTTTTATTCTTTGAATATTAGAACTATAATATAAATCACAATCGTAGTTGTATCGATAAATAAGCTAAGATATTAGAGAACATTAAGAACAAAATTATACATCTTTTTCCGAGAGTTCAAACGTTTACAACTGACGATCGTGATTGTCAATTTTACACGTATGATGTGGTAAAAGTTTTTACTTTGTATGGAATAAAATGTAAAAATTAAGATAGTGTTCACCTGTCCGAGAAAAGGAAGATTTTAAAACATACAGATAATTTAAAGCTACATAGTCCGATTTTTTTTGGCTATGGGAGTATCAAATATTTTTCTATACAGACCAAATTTATTAGACAAATGCCTATTTACACAAACAAAATCCGTCTCCTTTCAAAGTTTGTATTATTTAAAGTACATAAAAAATTTCTGTATGAGAAAACAAAAAACAAAACAAACCAACTCCATCTTGGGAATGTTTAGAAACGGGAACCGCTTGGTTTTGTTCCCGAATGATTGGGTTTATTCAACCCGCATGTGATGTATCGATTGTACATGTATACAAAACACTTCCCCAAATATTAGTGAATAAAATGTACCGACGTTTATTTTTGATTTGAATTTTTTTCAAAGTCGTAATACAACCATACCCGCCTTGACCTCAGCAGCGAATTTTATTATGAGACGAAAGAAATCAATACAATTTATGTCGTTTGTTTTTGTAAATAAATTGTGTACATCACTTTTTCAATAAAATATGGCTTAATGTACCTGGAAAACTACTGCAATGTCTATTATGATACTCATACTTAGCATAGCCATCGTATAAAATCGAACATAGCAGCTTTAAAAATTTCACGATAAGCCTATATATTATTCTATTTACGAAATCATTAAAGTCATTTGGGGTATTTTGAATAACAGTTTTTGTTCAACTTGATTGTAAAATATGTGTAAATACGCATGTTTAATACAGTTCGTTGTTTTGGTCCAACAGAAAGATCATACTCGTTCATGTGCGGACCTAGAAGGGGGTGCATGGACTATTCCTTCCACCTCTTGGGAAATCAAATTAAAAAGATTATATAGCAAAATTCCCGAAATAGGCCTCAAAACCCCTCTCCAACATTGGAAAACAAAATTATCCCTCGGACACCCCCTGGAAATGTTTTCTGGATCCGCGCATGCTGTAACAAACATACAATATATCAATTTTCTCGCTGAATAAAGCAATAGCATACAGTGTAATGAGAAATGAATATTGAGCAGCGTTTTCATCACATAAATTCTCTTTACTGAGGTTAGCGAGAATATTTTAATAACAAAATAATTTATTAATGTATGTCATTTCTTCTTTAAACTCTCTATATATAAATCACTGCATGGCGTTGGAAGCAATTTGAAAGTGAGTGGGGGGGGGGGGGGGGGCTAGACTAATCCTAAAAAATATTGACAAGCAAAAAAAATGATAAAAAACTAATTCCCAAAATATCCGTGGGGGGGGGGGGGGGGGTGTAGTACTATACCTATACTTCCAAAAAAAATCTTACCTACCAAAATAAAAAAAATTCCCACATCATGAAATTCCTAATCCGGGGGGGTGGGGGGGGGGAATAGTATGCCTATGACTTCAACTTCTCAATAATTTAATCATTTCAAGGTAAATTTAGGAACAAATATGTTTCCTGCGAGAAAGAGTGGGGGGGGGGGGGGGGGCTAACCTTCTATGATGCTATGTGCCTAATGGTTAGGTCTAACTTTGCAAAAATGGTGGGGTGGGTGCTAAGCCCCCCTTAGCCCTCCCCCCTCCGATTCCGACGCCTATGTAAATTACATTGCAGGTGGTGACTGTTGGAGAGTTTCATTTGTTCGTGTTTTGTACATTGCAGTGCGATACACCACACCTTCTAAAACACGGAACGCGGAACGCGGAGTGATTCGAAATTTCCCCCAAATGACTTTACGAGCATAAACTTGGATGGACGTTTATGCTTGCGCGATTTCATAGGAATGATTATTAAAACGAACAAGGAATTGCTTACCAATCTAGCACTGTCATTCTTTGTCTGTCTGTCTGCATATCTAACACACAGTAAAAACCAATTCCTTTTGCGAATTTCTTAAACTGCATCATGATAAACCTTTACAGCTGCAGCCAGCAATACCTGCCTCTTGACCACTAACATATTTGCGTTATACTAATTAATTAGTTTTTGAAAATGATCCGCTATTAATGACAATGATTGTTACAAAAATATCGTATTAATGATGCATACAGGCTCTAAAACAATGTAAGTTGGTTATATAAAATCGCTTTAAAACATTTGGTGCTTTGCTTAATTACACATATAGTTTAATGTTAATCTAATATGGTTTGTACATGGTCAGTAAATCCCATACGGTGCGAGGCCGAATGAAGATGTTTTAAAAATAAATGTCCAAATTATTCGTGGGAAAAACTTAGTTATTGCTATTTAGACCATATACTTTCGTGATAATCCCGCCTCATCAGTTCCATTTTTCACAATTTGAGGGAATTTCTGGTGTGAAAAACATGATTAAGTTTGCATTGCATGTCATTAGGTTATCAAAAAAGAAATCCGATAATTTATGATTTTTTTAAGTCAACCTACTTAAACTCTCTCTCTCTCTCTCTCTCTCTCTCTCTCTCTCTCAGGAATAAGATAGCTTTTTTATCGTGAAATTTATGTCTCATATATGTGCAAACAAAGAAATAAGAGATATATGCATTATATCTTATAGAACTACATGTAATTTCAATGATAAAAAATTCACATGTATGCGTGGATTATAATTAAGATTGACAATATAAGAACGTGATTATTTTAAAAACTGCACGTATTTGTTAAAGATTGGGAACATGCATCATTAATGAAGAAATTCATATTTTTTGAAAGACGTGGTTTTCTTTACATTTCTTTTTCATTTGGCGACGCTTAAAAAGAAAGAAAAAAAAAGAATGGCGTAACGTCTTATTTGAAATGACAGAGAAAAAGATAAAAAGCCATTGTTTTCGATAATAACATTAGAAATTATTGATTATAAACACAAAACTGCATCCCGCAACGCTAAAAAATGGTACGGTGCGTTGTGTCAGATTGTTACGTCAAAACATGAATTTGATAATTCGTCATGCTTGGCACTGAAGCGTAACAACGTCTTTTTTGACGTGGCAGCGAAAGGGTTAAAGATGAAGTAATTTTAATTTAAATCTAATCATAAATATCATGAAATTTTGACAATAAAATAATTAAAATAATACTGTGTTCGATTTGATTTGAACATATTTTTATTGTACAAAAATACAATTGGGATTGGGCACAAGTTCCATAACTTAGACCGCCCTCTCCCAATACAAAGATATAATACAATATATGTGTACACAACATAAATAAAGGTCAGTGGATAGAATGGACATATACCTATATGCAATTGACATGTATATAATTAACAAAGGTGTACTAGTAGTTATAAGATCAGTTAAATCTTTCAGTATTTTTGATAAAATTATAAACTAATGTAAATAAATGCTTGTTTTCATTGTCACTTATTGCACTGTCACCCCAAAGTAAAACATGAGTATTGACAATGTTAAGATTTACAATTTGAAAAAAAGTCATTAAATAGAACATTTCTAGTTGTATATGTTTTTTTTTCTCTCTCTCTCTCTCTCTCTCTCTCGCTTACGCATGCATTGTTAATTATTAAGAAATACCACATATTGTATTATTATAATCTCTGTGTACCATTGTGCAATGGTGTTGAGATTGAAATAAATGAATGAATGACATAGGAATTAATATAATATGAGTAGCATCTTTATATTTATTAGATGTGAAAAAATAATGGTAATTATCTTCGAGCTTACCACACGAACAGAGTGGATTGTTATACCCCTGTAAAATAGTTACTATATAACTCTATACGAAAAAAAGTCCAGCATTTTGACTGTTGGACTCGAACTGTTAGATTGGAACTGTTTAAAAAATCGACTGTTAAAAAAGACTGTTGACCGGTGACGTCACATTCCGCGAAAACGTGTTATTGATTAAAAGGGGTATAACAAAACAGTTGTTGACTGTGTCTCGGGCAACAGTTGATCTGTCAGTTTGCGAGCCGGTCCGACAGATCAACTGTTGCCCTCGACCCCAGTCAACAACTGTATACTGTTGATAATATTACATCGAAATAAATCATTAATTAGTGCACAATTGTGACGAAGTCTAGTATGAATAATATTCAAAAATCTATCCCCATATGTAAAAAAATTAGGTCTAGTTCTACATGTAAGTACATTTTCATTTTTGACAGAAACATGTATTTTTTCCTAAAAATGCGAACAGAGTCGCTTCCACGGACATCCGTTGAAAGCGCATTCCATTCATCAACAATGTGTTCAATATCTTGCATGTAAAAAATACACTACGTATTTCTTTCCTAAATAGCACTGTTATGACTGGCATATCTCAAAACAGGCCATTTTTTGCTCTATTTTCGAGTAATTTTGAGTGCAAAAAAAGTAGGTGGTTTATTTTGAAAACGGCTTATTATTAAATCCTGCTAATTTTCAGGTTTTTAGTAATATGCATATCAATGTCTTCGAATAATGTCACATTTTAGAAACTCAAAGCCGAATATTTCATGCTTTTAATAGTTTGATATTAAAAAATAAAAAAATGTAATTAAACCAAAGCTTGACGCAGTGATTACTTTACATTAGAATTTTTTGTCGTAGCAAAACATTCCACCAAACGTTTCAGGAAAATAAACAAGAGGCCCACCGCCGGCACCGGTCTGCGGTCACTGGAATACTATAGCCCTTGGATATACCTTTCATGTTGTTCTATGTTTGCATTTTGAGCTTCATTTTGGAGTCTATCACCCCAATGTCGATTCATCAAAAGTGGGAAGGAGAGCGGACAATAGCAGGATGAATATCCGAGTTACTAAAGTGGCTTAAAAAAATACATGTTCACTATATGTTCACATACCACCCCTGAATTTTTTTTATAATAAACAGCCTGATTTCGTGTCCCATGGGCAGTGAATTTCATAATGTACAAATGTAATAAGAATCATTATGGACATATTTTGACCCCGCCCTAAGATTTGAACACCATACACAGGGGCCATGGATTTCACAATCTTGGTAGAAGACTTCATGGGCACCATAACCATTTAGTTTTTTCATATATGTGTGAGAGTAGAGAGGAACTTCAAGATTTTTTCAAATTTTTGGCCCCGTCCATGAGGCCCCTGGATTGGTAAGTATATCTTTACTCTTAACCTAGAGTTGCTCTAAACCGAAGTAAAAATGGGCGTTACATTTTCCAAAAAGAAGTTAAAAATAATTTTTTAAAAAGACGACAGACGGCGAACGACGCACGTCGCACCACGACACACGAATAATAACGGCAAAAGTGACGTCTAAAGTGACCTATTGGCTAAAAAGTCAGCGGATCAGACACGCTTTGCTTGCGCAGATGAAAAGTCAGTAGTTTTGCTTAAAATTTTACTTGGGCTCAATCACAATCAAAATTTTGCGTTGTTAAAAAAAAAATTAGACTCTTTTATAAAATCCTGCAGTTTTAATAAATTGAAATGCATTTAACAATGAAATCAATAGTCATTGCGTCATCTTATTCGCCCTTCGTCTCCTTGTGACCTTTGACCTTATTATGCACCCTTCGTCTTGTCAGCATGTTAATCCTAATAATGTTTACCAACATCGTCGGAATCGATGACTGTCAATCAATGCTCACGAGACGTCGATTGGACAATACTCTTGTTGACATAATCTACTGACCAATTGACCTTTTGAACTGGACATGCTATAACAACCGCCAGCCTGTATACAAGGATTGACGACAACATCATCTACCCACCTATAATACCTACAATCTAAGTAGATTGCACACTTCCTAAAGGGAACATAATCATTGATAAAGAAAACGGGGCATTACATCTCCGATGTTGCGGTGCAACAAACAGCACCGTTTCAATTTCTGAGGAGAATTTAAAAATGTTTCAGTCTTAACAATTTTTACCACATCACGCAAATATTCAGACATTTTGCTCTATTCCTTGGAATCTGAAATTACATTTTAATGCTGTAATATTTAAAATGATGGGGTCCAAGAAAATGTAATTAAAACCAATTAACAAAGTTGTTTACAAGTCATTTATTTGACATGAAAACACATTATTTAAGGTACACAATGTACAACTGCAGGGTTTATTACTAGTGTGTAAGAAACAAAAGTTACTCAATCTTCAGTGACAGAAATCTTAATGAACAAAGATCAAATAAACACCATTCAAATGTTCAACAAATGTGGTACCTTCAGTTTTTCTGAGAAAAGAAAATGTATGATTTATATTTCTATTCTTATTAAAATGATTGAAATTAACTCATAACTTAATATAAACATGATAAAGGAGAGCTAAAAAAGATTTTTACAGATATTTATCAACATTAAAATGTTTTGATTTGTTTGACAAATACCAAACAAGGTTTCTCTGATTGTATTCTTATAATGTACAGTTTGTTTAGACATTAAATGTATAAACATTTAATTCATTGACAATACAATGACTACACTAAAACAGTTTGTTATTATGATGTATAAACATGATAAACAAAACAATGATATTGTTGACATGAACTAAATGGACGTATATTTTATATGCATGACTCTATTATATATTATTATGCCTTCTGTCTGTTTGTCACTATATATTCAGTACTCATCTATTTTCGCATAGTATCAAAGGATTTATATAGCGTAAGCATACTATGCCGAAATAGAGCACGGCAAATGTTTTCAACGAAAATCTATCAAGCGCCGACAGCGGGATTCGAACTCACGACGCTAAAACCATTCCAGCGTGAAGCCCAACACGTTACCGCTACGCTAAAGCAGCAGTTATTTTAATGTGCGGTATTTATATATATGTAAAACGTAGATATATACGACTGACATCAAACAATTAAAATTATTCATTTTTCCAAAAACACTTCATTATTGACGGTAATTTTAAAGTTAAAGTTTCTTGTAAACTTTTGAACAAATTGATTGAACATTTTTCAAAGAAATTCTACATGAGAATCACAAAAACGCTTTTTTAAATGACGCTTGATAAAGAATGTACAAGAAAAAAATTCAATGAGATTTCGTCTGCTAAACATTTCGAGTTTTCTCGGTAAGGCCAAACGTCTCTCATTTCTTGAAAAGAACATAAACCTCTGTTGACTTTTTATTGTACAACAACTTTTTGATTAAATAAACAATCAAATCAATTGATTAATCTGAAAAAACAACAACAACAAACGCTTGCTTTTCCGGTGATTATTTTTAGGGACTTGTCAGTCCTCGAACGTCACAGCTACTTATAGCAAAGCACGTCAGTATATTCAACAGTCGGCATAATAATAACAATAGTGTTGTGTTGTGCATGTACTATGCCTAAATAGTAGTCAGGGTTTGATACATAGTGCACTCGCCTCCGGCTCGTGCACTATGTATCAAACCCTGACTACTATTTAGGCATAGTACATGCACAACACAACACTATTATATAAATATAATTAATTATCTTTATGCTAATACATGTTTTATATATACAGACAGTCAGTTTGTCAACATGTAATACATATAAACAATGTTACACTGCTGTGTAATGTTCTAGACATATTGTATTTTCTTCACTTTACCTGTTGTCTCAGCCACAAAGAGGTTGTCTCTGGTGTCCACACATAAACCCCATGGAGTCTGTAAATGACGGTTGTCAATGTAGCGGAGGAACTGTCCGTCCTGATCCAGGATGTGGATACGGTGGTTGTTATAGTCTGCTGTCAGGATGCGACCCTGGCTGTCTGTTGTGATGCCGCCTGGATAGAATAATCCCTTGGTAGTAGAGGGAGGACCAGTGTAGGTAAACCGGAGTTTCCCGGCCTGATTGACCACCACTACTGCACGGGCGTCATGGTCTGACACACAGATATCTAGGTTCCTGTTCTCACTGATGTATTTAATGTATCCACCAGATGAATAGAGAGGTTGTCCTTTGTCGTCGTACTGAATACTTTGTTTCTCTGTGGAGCCAGAGTAACACACAACTTTTGTTTGTTTATAATCATCACTGTCCATGGGAACCAGGAGGTCACCAGAGGAGGTACTACAGACACCGCGAGGTTTCCACCCCCGTAGTCTGATCATTGTCTGTATCTGTGTATTCTTCACTATGTTCACAGTTCTATCTCTGTAATCAGTATAAACTAGATCCCCACTCCTTGTCACTGCTATGTCCTGTGGACCGTTCCCTGACTTGGTTTGGACTGACTTCACTAGTTCCCCACGGAGGTTGTACAGTCTCATGATGTTGTCACCACCACACTTCCACATCTCCTCATCACTCAGACAGGACACACCGAGCAATCCTCTACACTTGGTGTCTATCTGTGTGATGATCCGTGGTACGTCAATGAGCGGTCTGTCCGGGGGAGAGGACTCAGCACCGGGAGATTCCATGGTGTAGCCATGTTCTTCTGTTTTGATAGATGACGCGGACAGAGAACCAAACTGTTGATAAAGCTGTTCTTTGTTAATCTTCTGAGGGGTAAAACTTGATAAGGACACTGTGAGTTTAGGAGGCAATCTTCTGAATTCATCATTCCTGGATTTGTAGGCAGAGACACGGCTGACATCATTGGAGTCCAGTAACGTCTTCAGTTCAGTAATGGTCTGTGTGATTTCAGAAATGGTGTGTTTAATTTCATCTTCCTGTTTGTCTAAGGCAGCCAGGTGTTTGGTGTCCGTTTCCTTCACGTTAGATTTCATGTTAATGATTATGGTGTCTATTTCTCTGTGCAAGTCTTCTCCATGTTTGTCGATTTCTGTTGTTAATTTCTGGGAGTTTTCATTCAGAGCAGATTTCTGGACTGGGATAATGGATTCAATCTCTTTGTATTTGGGATAAATGGATTTCTCTAATTCTTGTAAATCTTTTTGAATTATTTCTTTCTTGCTGTCAATGTTTTTAGTTATTTCAATAAATTTATGGCCACGGTGTTCTTCAGAGGAAGCACATGTTGTACAAATAGGAATGTCACATTGTTCACAGTAAAGTACACTTATGTTTGAGGAATGTTTTGGGCATTTAGGAGTAGATCCTCTCTTTTTAAATGGCAGCACTTTGTGTTCTTTGGATTGATCAGAGAGATGTTCCCCCACACAGGCTTTACACAGATGTATGTGACAAATGTCACAGTACATAGGGGGGCCCGGGGTCTTACAGAGACGACAACGTAACACATCCTGGGCCCAGCGCTTGTCCATGGTCAGATACTCATGTTCTGAAAAAATAAAAAGACTTTTTTAGTTTTTTGTCCATTTGACTATTTCTTATAAAACTGGTATTTTTTAAAGAAAAATATTGTTCTTGTTGCAAACAGGACACTTTAGAGCTGAAATGACAGGGAGACATTTAAATTCTTTAAAAACAAAAATTTCTCATAGATATAACTTGTTTAAAGAATGTGACTGACTATTTGAGACATTATATCCCAAACAGGCTATGGTGACCAATTTGGGTGATTGGTCCAACCTGTTAAACCAGGTCCGCAGGACATGTAGGACAATATCATTTACTATACAAATGTCGGCAAGCACTGCTTGCTTTAACTCCAAACACACGGAGTAGTAACTAAATGGCTGCTATTGGTAAAAATAATGCAGTTATTGTCTCTATTCAAAAATTATACCGCTACTAGCTGAAAAAAAATGGCTAATATAGTAAGTACTTTTCTTCGCACGTTGAACGACATGCCCTTATATTAAAATATTTTAGCTTAGTATAGTAGTTGACAACCCTTACGGAACAAAACACAAATTTTGACACTTAAATATCAGTCTATTTTTCTATAAAATAAAGAATTTCCATTAAACTAAGCAATTAAATGTCATCGATTTGGACAGTTGTCCAAGCAAACTAGTCTATTGAACTTGATTGCACCATATTTAAAAATAACTCTAAGAAATTGAAGCCACAGATTACTTGATATTAGTACTCTATACAGTTTGCTGTTCAGAATTTCCCATTTTAATCCTTTATTAAAGAACTGTAAAGATTTTACTTCAAAGAACTTATGTTACTGCTACTATCAGACAACAGCACCGGTTTCTTTTGGAAATATAAAGTTCCTAACTTTAATGAAGTTACTTCCCCGTTAGGCATAGCATTAAACAATTATGTTCAGTGTTTCTATATTCTGTTGAATATATGATCAATAGATTTCTATACTATTAAAACTTACATGAACCATGCCAATTGTAAGTATACATTTACTGTCATTGTCAATAAATACCTTCGTCAATATTTTCATCCTTTAGTAAATTCTAATTTTTATGAAAATAAAATAGTTTGGAAAAAAGTAGCTTTTTTTTTAATTTACAATATTTTTTATGCTAATCTTTAATCGTTTGCTTCTGTTACAATACCAACCGATCCCCATAACAACTGTTTAAAGTGGTCTTGCATCTCAATTCACCAAAGGGTATCAAAATACGAAATAAGAAGAAAATCGATGACTATGCCTGGCCAACAAATTTTGATATTAAAAGTGAATGGGTCTTTAAAAACATGAAGAATCAAGCGAAATTTTAAGACAAGTGAAAAGTTGTCAATGTGAAAGCAAACTGGGTTTTCATTTATGTGAACTGTATCCATAATCCATGTCAACCCGTATCAAGTGAAATGGAGTACCCTATATGCAATATTTTGCCCAAAAATGACTAAGTTCAAAAGCTGTTTTTTTTCTCTCTAAAATTATCGGAAATCAAAATCCTAGCAATATACACACCTCTAATATGAGTACAATTGATCTGCAAAAGAACAACTTCCTATCTTGAGAACTGTAGGGGAAGTTATCCGTACTATGAGGGTACCCTATATGCAATATTTTGCCCAAAAATGACTAAGTTCAAAAGCTGGTTTTTTTTTCTTTCAAAAATTATCGGAAATCAAAATCCTAGCAACATACACACCTCTGATATATGTACAATTGATCTGCAAAAGAACAACTTCCTATCTTGAAAACTGTAGGAGGAGTTATCCTTACAATGACCCATTTGGCAGCCGCCCGACCGCCATTTTCACAAAAAGACAGTTATTAAATCTAAAAAGTCCACAATCATGACTTCTCAGCTATTTTTTTAATCAAGGCGAGCATGATCTGAATGAAAGGGAGAGCGAGAATTTTCAATGTTTTAAACAAACTTAAATTTACACTATCTGAGGATGCTTCCACACAAGTAACAGCTTTTCCGGCCAATTGGTTTTTAAGATTTTTCTTTATACATAATTTATAAAATCTGGTAGCCCTGCAGGCAACTATGGTGTTTAAGTAAGTTTCTGCCCTTGGTATTCCTGTGTAAAATTTCAACCCTCCTGTAGTGGCCCAACACTACCCCAGGAATCATGATTTAAACACTTGAATCTACAATCCCTGAGTTCTTTCACACAAGCTACAGATTCTCAGACAGATTGGTTTTTGAGAATTAGATTTTTCTCTATAGATTCCAATGTAAAAATTTGAACCCCCATTGTTGCCCCACCCTATTTTCAGGTTTATGAGGGGAAAAAACCCCAAAACAACAACAAATTTTCAATATTTCAAAATCACACCCCCTTTTAAAAGGGTGTACATGTGGCCCAATTTAAATCCCCTTCACCCAATAATGCTTTGTGCCAAGTTTGGATGTAATTGACCTAAAAGTTTTGGAGGAGATGAACATGTGAAAAGTTTACAACAATGACAGACAATGGCCAAATTTTATCAGAAAAAACTTAATTGACAATTACTGGCAAACAACCAAATCTTGCCATGGACCATTTCTCGCAAGTGCAAGTTATGTCATTTTATCACAACATAAAATCATATACGACATATGATGTAACAATGCACTGGTAAGAAATGGTACTCAGCAAGAATAAGGGGCACGTCAGTAGAGATAAAACACTATACTCTGTCCCAAGATATTTTGGATTCACGTTTGGACGATTTTTAATAAAAATACACTTACCTGTGAAAGAAGTGCAATTGAAATAGTTGAAAGGGATATTTTCCAAGATAATTTCATTGACACATTATCATCTTTCACTCGGAAAAATTCACAGGAACGAAAACAGATTCCTTACGGAGATTTAAAATGGGGAATGTTTACATCTTTTCTCCATTCGGAATACACTCGGAATACATCGCGCAATATTTCAACGTTATTATCCGGGCTTGCTGCAATGCAAAATCTCTGTAGACATCACATTTTTTAGCATTGTATTGAAACCTGATAAGCTAACAGGGGCGTTTTGACTGAGAAATCTTGGAAATTTTTCATACTTTTGAATGAACATCGTTTGGATCCTGAGGTATTTATAAATATCAAACTATTAAGCCAAACGTGAATCCAAAATATCTTGGGACATAGTATAGGTTTATATTATCAACTTAATCAGAAAGTAGTTACATGTATTAATACCTACAGTTAACAAATTACAAACCTTTTCACCTCCAACTCAAAATGGCGACAATGCGCTTGGTGTTTTCTCTTCCTGGTTAAGTTTCCTGTATAAAATCACGTGATTGAGTAGTTTCAATACAACACAAAACCAAACATTCCGGGTAACTTTACGAATTGTGCTAGTTTTAATGTTTGACAAGTTGAATTATCAATAGCAGTCACATTAATCTTATTAAATTATCTTATCAGATTAAAAAGATGACTGGATGATTTTAGTTTTATGATATGCTAGCCAATAGGCCTAGATATCAAGCTATAGACATTGGAAGGACAGCGACATTTTAAGGATTCTCTCAAAACTAACGTTATTCATAAACTGGTACAGTTTAGGCAAATAATTTCGCCTACTCTGTTATAGCATTAGATTACAATAAATCTTCAACAATCAGTAATAACATTGATACGTTTAACAAACTACGCACCTCACAAAGCCCTACAACTCAAAATGACGACAATGTCCATGTTTTCTCTTCCTAGTTCGTGTTTACTCTTCCTGGTCCGTGAGTGGTCGGCGCCCTGTATAAAATCACGTGATTGGTTTAAATAAAAGACAAAACCAAACATTCCCGGTATAATCAATACATTTCGTTATTCTCTTTGAGAAGTGGACAGGCATAGCCTACATCCACTTTGAGAAATGGACAGGCATAGCCTACATCCAGTGCAGTTGTTAACTTGTTGAAAAGCAGTAGCCTAAAATAATCTTAATCATTAAATCGATGTTATACTCTGATATTTCTTGCATCCTGTATACCTGAGTATCACGATATACATGTACGTTACTATTCTCTTTTGAGAAGTGGACAGGCATAGCCTACATCCACTTCTCTTCGCAAGCCCTCATGTTTTGATTCTGGAAAACGTGTAAATGTCGGAACCAAAGACGGTTTACACTTCGAGCCATGTTTTGACTCCAGTTTCACTAAATTTTCGTAACAAACCTATTATTTCTACATTTTAAACATAAATTCATCCACATATCACAAAAAAATCACCACTAACCCGCTGTCAAATCATTTTCGCAACTTCTACATCCCGGGTTTAAATTTTGTGTATCACATTGTTTATCTAGGTCAGTGCAGATTAAATGTTTATGTTTCGGATAAAATTGGAAACCTATTTAAGAAAATAATGTCAAAAACGTAACTGAATCAACTTAATCTTACAACATACAAACAAATATTGAGTCAAATAATTACAAAGTGGTATTTCTTCCCTTTTTAACCATCTTTTATGGTGACAAAATTTGTAGTACATCTATTATTAACAATAAAACGAACATTGATTAATATAGCATACAAGAAAGATTAAAATAAAGAGTTTTCATTGTTTTATGTGACAAAGTTACTTATTTTATCGTATGCATTTTGTTAACTTGTCTTAAAATTGTAAACCCGTTCTATATGGCTCTGTAAATTTTAAGAAAAATACTTTTAATCTAAAGTATACAATCTGAACACTATTTTCCGTTTTTTCCGACTCTAAAATTTCTACTTTTTAAACCACCTATAGCGAGTGATCTCATAATTTAAACCCGGAATGTAGAGGTTGAGAAAATGATTTGAAAGCGGATTATTGGTGATTTGTTTGTGATATATGGATGCATTTATGTTTAAAATATAGAAATAATAGGTCTGTTACGAAAATTCAGTAAAACTGGAGTCGAAACATGGCTCGAAGTGTAAACCGTCTTTGGTTCTGACATTTACACGTTTTCCAGAATCAAAATATGAGGGCTTGCGAAGAGAAGTGGATGTAGGCTATGCCTGTCCACTTCTCAAAAGAGAATAGTACGTTACCAGTTCTATTAAAAAAAAATTAAGCAAATGCAGTACGTGGAGGGACAGTAATATTTCAGCAATATTCCCTCAAAATTACGTATATACAACTATATAAGTTGGTGTATAAAATCAAACTCCCTGATGTGTAAGCCTCTACCTCTTCTTCCACAAAAGTTTTCTCTGACTCCATCACGCCCACTGTCGTCTGCGCTCGTGTTTGTAGACTGGTTCTCTGTCTCGAAACGAGCAATTTTTCGAAATTAGGGCTAGCCTATATCTAAAATAATTATTCAATTATAAAATGTTTCAAATAAAGTACATGTATAATGAAAACAGCTTACTTTTATAAATTTAAAAACAGAATACAATTGAATTATTTACAGCACGGGCCCTGGAAGTTATTGTGAATATATTGCATGTGCATGTATAAAAAAGTAAGGGTAGGACACTCTTTTGGGGGCGAAATCGGGTTTGACGAAGTCTGGGCGTTCCTCAAACGAAATTTCGCGATAAATCGTTCAAGTATAGTTTACTTACGACATATGTATACATTCGTTCCGCTCCAATGCTGTTACGTCGAAGAAAAAGGTGTTTTTATACATCCAAGTGCCTAAGAATTTCGCTAGACTGGTTTACATCCGGTTTAATCGCAGTGAATCGAAAGGTAAATTGAAAGGTAAGTTCTGATTGGTCAATAATGAAATAAATTCTTTAATTTCTTATCGATATTTGTCAATCTTCTTCATTATTCTCGCATTTCATTGTTGAAAGGCCAAACTACCCAATATCTATATGCATAACTCCTTTCAAACATTTGACACATACTCGCCATAAATTGTTATCAGTTTCGCCACCTTATTGACGAGCAGATTTATGTTATTATTAACCAATCAGAACTTATCTTTCGATTCACTGCGATTAAACCGGATGTAAACCAGTCTAGCGAAATTCTTAGGCACTTGGATGTATAAAAACACCTTTTTCTTCGACGTAACAGCATTGGAGCGGAACGAATGTATACATATGTCGTAAGTAAAGTATACTTGAACGATTTATCGCGAAATTTCGTATGAGGAACGCCCAGACTTCGTCAAACCCGATTTCGCCCCCAAAAGAGTGTCCTACCCTTACTTTTTTATACATGCACGTGCAATATATTTACAATAACTTCCAGGGCCCGTGATTTACAGCGATATTGCATGCGCGGAATATCCTGGGGGGGGGGGGGGGGGTTGGGTTATTTTGTTTGCTGGGGGGGTGGGTGGGTCTGAGGCATTTTTGGAGGGTAATTTTATAATTAAAATTTAAAGAAATTTGAATTTCGCAGGGGGGGGGGGGGGGGATCTGGACCCCCCTGACCCCCTCTAGATCCGCGCATGTATTGTATCCATGGATGGCTTATAACGTTAAACTTATATAACGTTAATTCATAAATTCTTCAATTTTTATGAGAGTTCAGTGTGTCTATTAAAATTGAAAACTTCAAGTTTCGTTTTTTTTAAGGATTGGCAGATTCCATATACATGTATCAGCGCGGTCTGTTTAATCCTATCCACTGAAGTATCTACACGGAGTCCAGGGGCGGAGCTAGAACTTTTTGATGTGCACGCCAAAGAAAGCAAGGGGTCTGGGAGCCGCTTTTATAACCTTGTATAAATTAAGTTTTCTGAACTCATTTCAAATTAATTCTAAATTTCTGGGGAAACCATGTGCGTTCAAATCAGATATTTTAGGTGCAGTCTGTTCCTGAGAGAGAGAGAGAGAAAGAGAGAGAGAGAGAGAGAGAGAGAGAGAGAGAGAGAGAGAGAGAGAGAGATGTATATCATATGCATACGTACCTATACTAGTAAGTAGATACAAAGGAAAGTATAACTCTGCGTGGCCATTAATTATACAAATTACTAACTAAAGAATTCAGTATATGTAACACACATCAATTTTTGCTGTAACATATTTTAATTATCCATTACGCATATATGTACATGTATAAATGTATGGCACGCCAAATTCACAAAAATGAGCTAGTCATAGTTTCACAGTCGATAAACTATGTTTAACGGTTGTGAACTATAGTTTACGGACAGAAAACTATAGTTAATGACGATAATCTATATTTCACATCTGAAACCATGGTTAACGCGGTCATCTATGTTTCAGAAGTGTAAAACTATAAGTTAGACTGAAAAAAAAACCATTTGCGAATGCAAAAAATAGTCTACATGATAAATATAGTTTCATTAAGAGTGTGAAACTATCATTCACAACTCTAGTTAACGGATGCAAATATACAGTATACAGATGTGAATCTATATAACTAACAATCTGTAACTCAAGAGTTTGAATCCCGCTGAGGCTTTTACAAATTTGACCTCCCCCCCCCCCCTTTTTTTTTTGGCAAAGTTAGACCTAACAATCAGTCACATGCATCAGGGATGGGTCATTCCCCTTTTTTCTCACAGCAAACATTTTTCTTAAATTTACACATTTAAAAAATTGAAGTATCAGGGATATATATTGAAAATTGCAGTTATATGTATACTGCCCCCCCCCCCCCAATTTGGAATATCGTGATTTTGTGAATATTTTATTTTTTGTGGGTAAAAGTTTTTGGGAGCAACAGCATATTACGCTGCCCCCCCCCCCCCCCCCCCCCCCGGGGCAAATTAGGAATTTCATTATTTTGGAAAATAGTCTTTTTTTCTTTGCTTGTTAAGATTTCTGTTGATTAGTCTAGCCCCCCCCCCCCCCCCACCCCCACCCCACCCACCCACTTTTAATTTGCTTCCGACTCCACTGTAATTTTTATTATAAGATAAATATTTATAAGTCAAGTTATAATTATACTTATAAATTTATATTTATAAGATATAACGTCAGGTGTCGTTGATATATCTAAGTGCAAAAGGGTCTTAAAGTGTAACGTTACTCCTTTCTCTTTTGATACTGAGTGTGGATGAAAAAAGGCAATATTTTGTTTAGCATATATTCTGTTTAATGATCCAACATCCTCATGGACAATTGAGATTTTTTTTAATTAGACATTTAAAAAATTATGGAATTTGCATTCCTCACTATTTATCAATTTTATCCGATTAAAAATATTCTTTCCGTTTTCGCACCGATTTTTTCATTTTTCATATTAATATTTTCTATGCTTAAACAATTTTAATGCAAAATTTGTCGTAATTTATTATTTTTAAAAATGCTGTATAAAAAGATAAGAACGTAAAAAAAAAATTAAGATATTCGTGACGACACCGGATGTGGGGACTCCATGGAACGCAAAATTCGTCCCCGTAGCATAACAATTTAATGGCTGACACTGGATATTTACAATAGCCGCTTAAGAATTTTTACAGGTATATATTCTCTAATGTCATACTAATTCACGATGTGACATGGACTAAGGAACACTCTTTGATAAACAAGTTATCCAATTCGTGTGCTTTTTTGACGATAGCAGCTTTCATTTAGGAAATATTTATGCAAAAGTAAGTTGTAAACAACCGAAACTTGTCGCATTCTATTCGT
Organism: Magallana hongkongensis; assembly: GCA_015776775.1. Classification (NCBI taxonomy): domain Eukaryota; kingdom Metazoa; phylum Mollusca; class Bivalvia; order Ostreida; family Ostreidae; genus Magallana; species Magallana hongkongensis. The sequence continues at coordinate 15,328,879 of CM027470.1, forward strand.
TTGACGTTCAGTAGTTATTCGGAATTTAACGTGCATGACACTGTAAAAGAGATTTACTGGCTCATGTGAACTCCAAACATGAATTTTAGTTGAAAGGTGAGTCAGACTTGTTCTGGAAAAAAGAATTGTCGAAATTCTCATATATTATGTTGTATGCTAATTGGGAAAATGGCGGACATCATTTGAAATATTTCTAAAAAAAAGCTAAAATGTCTACATGTAAATTTAAAGAAGACAGTGTATAATAGCAGTCTTTTTTATGGTGCCTGTGATAAGTGACACAACTGCATAAATTTAAGAGCGCTAAATCTTTACATCATGCAAAGTTCATTGAATACAACAGATTTAGCAGAACATGTCTGAGCAAAATGGTCTGACAATTTTGACACAATCAGTGCAATGAGCCTATATTAATCACTTGTCTAAATGCATGCTCTTCTCTCTTGTCAGACACTAAATTCGTCTTGACTTGTGTTAAGAGAGGGAGTTTATCTTTTGTGGATTCAAAATTTATAATTTATGTACTACTTGAAGTTGCTTTATACAAAATAGGATTTTTGGGGCAATTATTATGAGTCGATTTAAAGAGTTTAAATATTGTTTGATTTTTTTTTAAGCGGAAGGGGTTACAGAATAGGTCATTAGTTTAATTTCAAATGTGAAAAAGAAAGAAAATGTTTAACTCTATTTTCATTTACCAGATTTCAAAACTTGCAGGAAAATGTGTTTTCAAAGTAAGGATATGACTCATGTTTCAAATGGCTTAGATTTAATTAAATATGTTTTCCACTGGTTGATTTAAAAAATAAAGGGGGGGGGGTTCTCCTATACATTCTATATTTAAACAAGAGGGTATTTGTCAGAACACATAGCAAATGTGTACATAAAGAAATGCTATCATCACCCTATTTTCCTTTGCATAAATATAATGAGTAACACTATAGGGTCATTCAGCTTAGTTAAGAATGAAGACATTGTTTCAATGCGTTCAGTTGGCCAGGTCTTAACTATCCTGTAATATGAACTGAATTATGATTGTCGGTACACAGGGAATAATGGTAGGGTTGTTCAATATTTTAAACATTCTTAATTACTATCTTTTACATGGAATAGTAAAATTGTTAGTATTTTGGGTAAACATAGATATTTGACAATTGGAATTCTGAAAAAAATTCTTTTGAAACAAAATAATGTTTTACGCGTTACATGAACTGCTTTATCTTGTCCTTGTGTCTGTTCTGTGTAGGCTATTGAATTTAATTCGGGTTTGTTGCTTGACATAGCAAAAATCAAAGAGCCATAACTCCTGTATCCTTGAGTTGGTTTATTTCCATTCACTTATTAGTGACACCTTAAAAAAAAGAAGAAATCAATTACATGAACTGCTTTATCCTGTCCTTGTGTCTGTTCTGTGTAGGCTATTGAATTTAATCGGGTTTGTTGCTTGACATAGCAAAAATCAAAGAGCCATAACTCCTGTATCCTTGAGTTGGTTTATTTCCATTCACTTATTAGTGACACCTTAAAAAAAAGAAGAAATCAATGATTGCACTTTATGGTTCAGTACAGGATACCTTCTTAAATTCTTTTAACATATGTATTACAGATACAACTTTACAATTTTTTCCTACTGAGATGACACTTTGTTCACTAGTCAATGAATTAGAACTGGTCTAGATTATTTTCAGCCATGAATTATATATTTAAAAAAATTATTATGATATGGTGTTAGCCAAATAAAAGATAGAGATATTGTTATTTTCTGTGTGTTTAGGTATAGAAAAATGCAGTTATGGCCTCGATGAAGACAACCACTCGGTGTGGGGCCAGCCTGAATCTAATGGACTTACCGGAGTCACGATGAGCCTCTACATGCCGCGGATAGGGAATGTCCCAGATGTAGGTCACATAGAACGGAGGGAGCATGGCCACCACGAGTAAGTCAATGTGTTCAGAGTAGCACAACTCTGACATGTAGAACTATGAAAATACAATAATGCAACTCTGTATGCTTATCAAGAAAGATAACTCCGTTCGGTTTAACAGTGAAAGAAAAATAACTCCTTTTGCCTGTGGAATTTTTTGACAAGAACATTTAGTAGTTATGTTTTGCAAGCCAGCTGGGACAGTTTCAGAAAATAAACATTACAATAGTGAATAAAGTGAAGGATAATATGCTTGTTTTCAACTCTTCCTTCATTTTGTCTTGACTAATGTTTTGCTGTATCATTTTAATGGTTTTTCCTCCCCTTTAATTTGGATAAGAAAATTGGTGCATGGCAGGTCTGATCAGGTATTGTTGGGGAGATAGTTTTGATAAGCTGGCACAGTACTCCTGATGATATAGGGGGAAAGTAATTGATGACAGAAATGAAAAGGAATGTGTTCTGTTAGGAATAATAAAAAATTTAGTCTTTTACTGATAAGAGGACATATTCAATCCACTATGGCAGTTGATGATGATTCATTCCAACTTCTAGGAGATGATGGGCGTGGGGCTAATGATGTATTGGAGGACATCTTTCATTAACACATAATTATAATTTTAATATTCAAGTACGAATTCAGGGTTAAACATTCATTTTACAACTAATTTTAACGTATAAAATATTTGATGCTGACTTCAATGTCAGTTCTGTTTACTTCATCATTGATTTCAATGTGTAACAATTATCTTAAAAGTAGTATATAATATAAATATGATGACTTAGGACAGGATCGTGATTATAGGAAGGTTGATTTCCAGTCAGTTCAGTCTTTCTTCAAAGCAGTCACCTGCCAGCTTGGTAATAGGACTGCATGTCTAATTGCATAATTAGGAAACATGCTTAATTAATGGGCTAATTAGGGGAAGCAGTTAATGAAATAATGAATGTGGTACACCAGACGGGGCATGGGTTGAACTGCTGTGATCGCATGTCATAGATAAATAGCCTTGCCATTATCTGGGGCTGTTGGTTGTTTTTGACTCGGTATATTTTGGTCTTGTTGGAGTTACCTCCCCCTTAGGCTTTTATCTGTTTAGTGCGTTTGATGAAGCTGGATAATTCAGGCTCCCTGGGTTGATATTGCTTCAGGCAAAGCACGCATTTATCTCTGCATCACAGGTGGCAATTTGCACAAAAGCATTTCTGTGTTCCTTGGAAGGATAAGCAGAGTGCACTGTGATCCACCCCTTTGCTTTCTGTAGAAGTGGTATTTGGATGATGCGCTTGATAGAGGAGAGCGTCTTGTAGAAATCACATATTAATTCAGGAGAGTGGTGTTTAGTTAAGAATTTGCCCAGATTTGAAACATGGAGTGATCAAACCTGGTTTGTCATGTGAGAGGATGTAATTGTAAATCTGGGTCACATGGAGGATTGTGTCCTATTCCGTGTAACTGAATGGCTCTCTTCCTTCCTCAACTCGGGCATAAATTGACAGCGTAATAATCGCTGTGTTAATTTATTGTAGTACCTCAACGTTCACTCTCTGCTGCAGAAAATTCATTGAAGTTGCATGTACCTACTCTGTGTAGTGAACTTGTTGGTTGCATTTCTTGTGTGGAGTTACTTTGTTTGATTGTTGTTCAGGATTTTGAAAAGTTAAGGAAGTTTTTTTCTTATCTGCAAATTTTGTTGCTGTGGAGTTATGTTCATGAATTGTAAGTGGGATTTTTTTTTTACATTTCAATTTCTTTCTCCAGTGATGAAAAATATTCTGATTATTACAACAAATTCAGTACAAAATGAACATTTACATTAAAATTTGCACTGATCTTACAGTATTACAATTGATTGGGTTTTTAAAGAGATATTTTATCAAGACTATGGATTTTTTTTTTCGAAGTAACTATCTACTATCTAGTTTATGCATCAAAACAAGTTGAATTGGACACTAGCCTCAAGTGAAATATGTACCAAGTACATGAGCACAGGTTTAGATTCAGAAAATTTTTTGTTGATATCAATTTTCCACTGATTTAATAAATAGTTTTCAATAAATTTAACAGAGCAAAGTTAAATTTGTTCTAAGATAAACTACCTTAAGTTCATGGTTTAGTAAAATGACTCTTTATTTGTGTGACACCATCTGTTCAAAGTCAATTTATCTGTACTGAGAAAAAAATATAATTGATATTGCATGTGTTTTTTTCCTTATGACAAATTTATAACCTAAACATTACTTCCAGTGAAAGAAAAAAAAAAAAAAAAAAAATGTTTTTAATTGCTTAAAAAAGCAGAATTCATGACTTGCCTATTGATTTTGTGGTGATACTTGCCACAAGATTGGAAGTCATTTTATCCAGACTTGAGGCAGTATCCTTGAGAGTAACTGGTACAGGAAACTTTCAGAGCTAAAAATCAGCTCAAAATAAAAATCCACAACAGAGAGGATGACAGTGGTGCATAATACGAGCTGTGGACACTTGAAAATATCTGCACAGCGAAATACCTTGGTGGTAGTTGATGTGGCGTGTTGTTATGAGTCAGAGAGAGAGTCGTATCCTGTTGTAACTTTGGCGGTAATGCAGTGTTTGTCTTTACAGAGATGAGGACGCCCCCACAGCGAGTCGTGGCCCGGATCTCCCTACCCCCCAGTCCTACCCTGGCTGCTTCGGACTGCCATACCAGGTAAACATTTCACCTACACTCTTCCTTTATATTATCCTAATACATCCAGTTACCTGTGCTTGCAAATTATCAAGTTACACAAGCATAATAACTGTACTTTCCTCTGAGTTTTGATTATTGAGGAAACCTTAACACATCCAGTTATCTGTTGCCTGCAAAAAGGTGTAAGTTGATACACAGTGAGCATAATGACCAAAGTCTTCCTCGGAATTATTGTTTAGGTGTTAAACAGGAAATCTTAGTCACCTGTAGCTTGCATAATATCTCTGTATACATGTACCTTCAAACCAGGTAAAGCATGGGAACCTTACTTTCCATTGAATTATGGTCTAGGTGTAAAACAAGAAATCTTATTACATCCACTTACATTGTAGCTGTTGCTTGTAAAAGATCTAGGTATATACAAATGCCTATTACCTTTGATATGGAAATCCCTCTCAACAGATCCACAAAACAAGGTGTTTAGGTCGGAATTCCAGAGATGAATAAAAAAAACTGAGAAAATAATACCCCTGTTTATTTTTTGCCTTACCCTGTGTTTATAACAGGTATGTCAGGTGATCTGTTTAGTTGTAAGCACATGAACACAGCAATTAACACCTTTCTGTAGCAAGACACCTAGGAGCTTGTTAAACACCTGTCTGGAGGGCTCTAAATAACGGTTACACTCGGGAGAGAAGGTGTATTTGATTTCCTTGTGACTGAGATAGCAGTTACCTGAACAGGGTACTAGTATATCTACACCTGTATAGATAAACAGGGGCTACAAGTTAGACCTTGATATGTGTGATTAAAGGCCAACAGAGAGGGACTAATTATAACTGCAGTAGGACTGCTGTGAGCACTGCTAATCTGCTATTGAGGTGTAAATGCAAAGCATTGTTTAAGTTTCTTTCACCATGGACAATGCCTGTTAAAAACATGATCCTACAAGCTAGGTACTGGAAGATTACTCCTGGACAAAGCCGGGGAGTTTTAACAGTCTAAATACGCTCTGGCTAAAGGAATTAGTTCAACAAGCCAGCTCCCCCTTTTGTATACAAAGTATGGATTTCTTATAAGCTGAATGTACTGAGGAGTACGGCGTATAAACCTGTGTATGTGTGTGTAGGTTCTGGAACTTCTGATTTTGGTTCTTTTTTAACCAGGTAAGATGTGAACTTATTCTTAATGTTATGTACATGGTGTATGGAGATAAAAATGTTGATTTGATATTTTGAATTCTGTTAGGAAGTTATCTCTTTTCAACCATTGAAATCATTTTGATGAAGAATTGATATGAAAGTGTACACTACTTAGATATACTATGGAGAAAACAAATCAGTTCCAGAGAGCTTAGAAATAAGGTAGAAATGGATGCCCCAAGGCAGTAAAACTTAATCAGTCTTTCAGAAATAAAATATCTTATGTTATTATTCTGTGATGAAAACTCCACAGCACAACAAGAGCCCATGGTTGATTGATCAGCTGGGTATACAAGTCTAATTCCTTTTGTGACGCTCAATAACAGGTTATTTCAATATATTTTGTTAACCATGGCAACAGACCAAATTCCTTCCTTATTTTGTGCAGGGGTTTAAAACAGGGACTAAACATACCTGAAGGCTGATGAGATTTCACTGACAATAAATGATGTATGCTTTTCTATTGGGTTCTAATGCGTCTTTGAGAGAGCCATGCAATTTCAGTGAATACAAAAAAAAGTAAATCTTAATATTAAATTGGATAACATATTAAATATGCTGCATTGATATTTGAAGAGCTTTAGAAAAAAATAATCACCTAAAAGGCATAGCAGTGACAGTTTAAACTTGTTCATCCGTTGAAATCCTGTTTTTCTTTTAAAAGAAATATTGATTGAATGAAATAAGGAGGTCCACCGAACCCCGAGAACTGTTTACATACAGAAAAAGTACATTTGTGTGTTTCTATAGAGGCCATAAACTGCTGTTGAAAGCTTTGTCAGGGACTCCAATATGTGGAAGAATTTGTAAATAAAACAGCTCTTGACGGAGGCTAAATGAACCAATTTCTACATCTCGTTCTCTTTATTGTTGTATTGATTGATGTATTAAGACTGCACATGGTATTTTTCGCGGGTGTTTGATTGATTTCTAAAAGTGCAGCAGGTCTCATCATGAACAGGTCATGCCTGTATACATGATTGAAAAATATAAGCAAAATAATGATTAATTTAAGGGACATGACGTCATGTGACCATACATTTGCTGAATCTTAACTTCAACCCAGAGTTTGTTCAAATATAAGATAGTTATATAATTTGATAATAGATCAGCTATAACAGTATATAAGTAAAAGACTGTGTAAAAAAAATAATTTAAAACTCTGTACACAAGGTCAGTTAATGAATCGTTAATATTTCTTTTTAGGACCACAACTACGGAGCCCCTCGACCTCCTACGCCCCCTCCCACACCACCCCAACCCCCGCAGCAGATGCTGATGCCACCCCTGGCCCCTCTCACCCCCGACAAAGGCCACATAGAGGTAGAGGATGTCGGCAGCAGTGCCGGGCTCCCCATCACCCCACCCGAGATGGTCCCCCCAAAGGAGGCGGACGATGACAGCATCACCAGGTGTATCTGTGACTTTGTGCACGACGACGGCTACATGATATGCTGTGACAAGTGCAGGTATTATAATGTTAATGGTTACATGATATGTTGGTAAGATAATGATAATAGTTTGATGATATGCTGGTAAGATAATGATAATGGATACATGATAGGCTGTGATAGTTGTAGGTTAGACAAGGATTTGGATTATCCCTAGCTTAATGGGCTAGATATGTTATTGAAATTTTTAGTCTTAAAAATTGCATGGATACATCAACATTATATTGCCAAATTTAATGCAGGAATTTATTTGTGTACCTATTCTGTTTATATGTAATCATAATTGTTACATGTCTTGCCCCATGATGCCCTGATATGGAAATAAATTCTATTCTATTCTATTCGATATGTTATGAAGAGGTATGATGAAACTTGTTTAGGCAAGATTTTATCAGTTTCATTAGCCTTGACAAAATTTCATGATCCATTCTGGGTAGCATAAGGAATTTAAAACCTTTAAAGTAGAAGAAGGAAATAGACTCCAAATAGTCAATTGTCATAGCATTCAGTTCTAATATTTCTCATAAAAGGCAAACAAGGAAATAATAGTGAAACAATGCAGACTGAGGTCATTGCTAGGTCAAAGGTCACAGACAGTATCCTGTGTCATACAGCAATAAACACAGAAATGAGATTAAAGCACAAGTCTGTCTATGTAGAAACCAGGGTACGGAAATTAGTGTGTAAATATCATATTGTATAGAAATGGGTTACATATGGAGATTTTAAGCAATGATCTGTTTGTATTTTAATTGGTGTGTAAATATCATATTGTGTAAAAATAAGTTGAAATATACATTTGATGAAGATTTGTGGCAAAGATCTGTTTGAATGACCAGGGTAGGGAAATTGTCGTGTTAAAACCATATTGTATGAGAAAGACTGTAAAAAACTCATGACTGAGATTGAAGCAAAGTTTTGTATGAAATATAACAGGAGTAGGGGAAATGTCCTGTTGAAACTAATATATTGTCTCTATTAAGAAATGATCTCTTCGTAAAGATACCGGGGTAAAGAAAATGCCATGTAATATCACTTTATCTAATCTTGGTCCTCTCTGTGTTTTTAGCTCACCTGAGCTGAAAGCTCAAGTGAGCTATTCTGATCACATTTTGTCCGTCGTCCGTCTGTCCGTCTGTCTGTCCGTCCGTCCGTCCGTCCGTCCGTCTGTAAACTTTTTACATTTTGAACTTCTTCTCTAAAACCGCTTATCCAATTTCAACCAAATTTGGCACAAAGCATCCTTAAGGGATGGCGAATATAAATTGCAGAAATAAAAGTCCGATCTGTATTCAAAGCGAAGAAAACCTTGAAACTGTAGAAAAAGGGGGGTGCATTTTTAAAAATCTTCTTCTCAAGAACTACTGATTTCAATTCAACGTAGTTTAGCATAAATTATCCTTATGGGAAGGAAAATATAAATTGCAAAAATTAAGGTCTAATTCTGTTTCAAATCTGAGTTATTACGAAATTAATAATAAAGGAAAGGCGTGTTTCAGCTTCGCGTTCGGCATCCGGTAAAATGGGTAGGCAAGACTTGGCCTGGGCAAAACAAAAGATTGGCAGTTATTAATCTGCCAATCTCATTAAAATTTCAGGATATTTGATGGACCAGTAATATTTGTATTCGCTGTAAATATGCCGCAAAATAATGCGTATTTGTAATTGACGATTGCCGATCTGCCCCGGCTTTTATTTTGCCACGGCCCGGGTTTGCATACCCATTTTACCAAGACTCGTATTCCATACTTCTAAAACGAGGCTCTTTGTTTAAAGCAGCTATGACATTATACGAAAAAGGGTCGACCTGACTATGATGAATTTGCTTGTTATGCAACAGTTCGCGTATGAAGAGAAATTTTTGAAACATGCAAAATATATTGGTGCCGATTTTGTGAAGTAAATTGAGGCTAAATATTTCAATGCGTTGACAGTTTTCACACATGACGTTGGTGTTAGCTTGTTCTGATTTTCGTTTCGTTTTCATTATTTATGCTTTGTAACTTGGAGACTATCGTCTGTATTTCGTGATTTTTACGTATCAAATCAAACAGATACTTCGGTAAATCAAACAGTTAACTGTTTACCTGCGCAAATTAAGCAAAATCTGATGTATCAAAAAAGTACTGAAATACAATTCATTCTATCGGTAATTCGGCATTATCTTTTGCGTAATGGTAGATTACAATGCAATAGGTTTTGTTGAGTCGCTCGGCATTTTCTCGAGTTTATTCAGTTTAAATAGAGTTTGATATTGCTGACGGAAATATGTAGGTATATACATGTATATATATGATTCATTTCGAAAAAATAAATTGTGTTCTTTATTTGTTATAGTGCATGTTTCTTGTGTTTAATTGTTTACAATTTCTATTTACTAACCATATTTGAGTGTTACGCTTCGATTTATAAGCAAGATACAGAGATTTGCTCACAATTCTATGTTTGTACACAGATCTTAAAAACTAAAGATTAAAAAAGTGAAAAAATTGTCAATATTTATTAAGAAAATTTTCAAAGTCTGTTCTTCCAGAAACCAACTTTAAAAATTATTGTATTGTAAACTTAACCTTTTAAGCTCACCTGAGGGTGGGGCCACAATGGGGGGGGGGGGGTCGAAGTTTAACAAATAAATATATAGAGTAAATCTTTAAAAATCTTCTTCTCAGAAACTAATCAGCCAGGAAAGCTGAAACTTGTGTGAAAGCATCCTCAGGTAGTGTAGATTCATAGTTGTGAAAATCATGACCTCCGGGGGTAGGGTGGGGCCACAATGGGAGATCGAAGTTTTACATAGGAATATATACAGTAAATCTTTAAAAATCTTCTTCTCAGAAACTAATCGGTCAGAAAAAGCTGACACTTGTGTGGAAGTATGCTCAGGTAGTGTAAATTCAAAGTTGAAAAAATCATGGCCCCCGGGGGTAGGGCCACAATGGGGGGTCGAAGTTTAACATATGAATATAAAAAGTAAATCTGTAAAAATCTTTTTCTCAGAAACTAATCGGCCAGGAAAGCTGACACTTGTGTGGAAGCATCCTCAGGTAGTGTAGATTGAAAGTTGTGAGAATCATGACCCCTGGGGTAGAGTGGGGCCACAATGGTGGGTCGAAGTTTTACCAAAGAATATATAGAGTAAATCTTTAAATATCTTCTTCTCAGAAACTAATCAGCCAGGAAAGCTGAAACTTGTGTGAAAGCATCCTCAGGTAGTGTAGATTCATAGTTGTGAAAGTCATGACCCCCGGGGGTAGGGTGGGCCCACAATGGGGGATCGAAGTTTTACATAGGAATATATACAGTAAATCTTTAAAAATCTTTTTCTCAGAAACTAATCAGCCAGGAAAGCTGACACTTGTGTGGATGCATCCTCAGGTAGTGTAAATTCAAGGTTGTGAAAATAATAACCCCTGGGGGTAGGTTGGGGCCACAATGGGGGGTCGAAGTTTAACATATGATTATATAAAGTAAATCTTTAAAAATCTTCTTCTCAGCCAGGAAAGCTGAAACTTGTGTGGAAGCATCCTCAGGTAGTGTAGATTCAAGGTTGTGAAAATCATGACCCCTGGGGGTAGGTTTGGGCCACAATGGGAGGTCGATGTTTTACATAGGAATAAACATAGTAAATCATTAAAAATCTTCTTCTCAGAAACTAATCAGCTAGGAAAGCTGAAACTTGTGTGAAAGCATCCTCAGGTAGTGTAGATTCAAGGTTGTGAAAATCATGATCCCCAGGGGTAGGGTGGGGCCAGAATGGGGGGGGGTGTCAAAGTTAAACAAAGGAATATATAGGGTAGATCTTTAAAAATCTTCTCAGAAACTAATCAGCTAGATGATTCTTTACAATTGTTAAGACTTTGGCCCCAGGACAATTCTTAGGCATCACGAGAAGGTTCAGAGTTTGATGTACGTTTATATCCCATATATAAACTATTGTTAAGGATCTTTTTGAGAACTGCAATACTCAACATATGATATGACTATAAAATCATCCTGTTAGAAAAGGGACTAATGATTATAAACATAAGAATGTCCAGGGGAAGATGGATTTTATTTATACAGGATCTACATGTATTATTGTACATTGTCCAGATAGTTTGTATTATGACTCCATTAAGCTGATTTTATCATACCTATTGTTCCTCAGGTGAGCGATGTGGCCCATGGGCCTCTTGTTTTCAGTGTGTGGCAGCACATTGACTGTATGGGGGTGGACAGGAACAATATCCCTGAGTCTTACTTCTGTGAACTGTGTGAGCCCCGCCCCCTGGACCGAGAGTCGGCGCGACTGATACAGCTGAAGAAGAAAGAGTTCCTCGACACTCTGACAGGTAATAGTTCAACCAGAAAGACGGGCTGTAGATTTGTCAGCTTCTCAAGGCTCTGTTGAAGATTGATAAAATTACACTGACCATGGGGATAAATTTAAATTTCAATGAATATTTTATCAACCAATGTGTCGGTGCTAGTGAGGACATATATAATTGTGATTTCTTCCCTTAAAATCAGATTATTACATGTTACGTAAAATGAAGGAGTGGGTGACGCTTTGTGTTACGCCATAGGTCTAATTTACATAGGCTCAGAAGGATGCAATAATTTACACATGAACAACAAGGGAATTTCCAAATGTATTTTCCTGGTTCTGTGAAAGAAACATATATGACTTAATCTGAAAAAAAGTATCAATGTAAATTGAGATTGTTATACATGTACTTGTCTTCTTAATTAAGTGGGTTCATGGTGGGTTCACAGACTGGTGGATTTCTGTTGTCTTTTGTTGACACCTTATGTTCTGCTCTATGATTGGCTGTATGATTTATTGACTGATGTAACCTTTGTTCTGATTGGTAGACTCGAGTGCCACAGACACAGACCCAGAGGAGGAAGCCAACAGACAGCTGTCTCAGCAGCAGCAGCAACAGGGAGGGGTGGATCTCTTGGGGGCCAAAAAACTCAAGACCAAAAAACAGCGCAACAAGTCGGGCAACAACAACACCAACAATGGCAACAAGATGTCAGAGCTCAAGCAACGCAAAAACAACAGGAAAGAGAAGCGCGACATCAAGAAGGAGAAGGAGAATAAAGACGCAAACAAGAAACACCAAAGAGTAAGCCTTCAGTGTTCTGTCTTGAATGGGTTGAGTATTGAGTTTCGATAGGGAAGTCCTGAGCTTTAGATTCACACCGATATGTTGGTGAAAAGTAGATATGAATGCCATTTAAGACTAGAAAACACCATGATGCATTGTTAGAGATACAAACAAGATTTTTGTTTTGGTGATAGTGTATAGCCCAGATGTACAGGTTAATTTACAGTGTTGAATACTGGATAGTAAATAAGAAATTTTCCACAGAGAAGTTGTATATTAGGCTCTTTGGATTGGGACAGGAAATGTTTTTGATAAATACAAAGATAAAAATAGAACCAGTGAAATGCATGAGCTTTTGTACACACTTTCGAATTTAAATGAGAAAAATGTTTATCCTTTTACCTCTCATTACTGCATTCTTTCCAGGTTATAAATAAAGATACATCTGCAGGATTGAAAACAAAGAAAATGAAGGTAAATAAGAATCCTGTGGTTTGCAATTAACAATGGAGCAGTTAATTAGGGTTTTTGGGGAGTTGAGAACTGTGTTGACTCTCAGCCTACCTCTTGACTTTCTCTGTAATGAGTGCTTCGTATGTCTGTTTCAGTTGGAGAAAAACAAGAAGCCTGGACTGTCGCTGGTGATTAACGAGAATGCACAGCAGGATCCGTGGGACAGCTCCTTTAGGTGAACACTCGTCCTTTATTGACCTTGCAGTCACATATTCTAGCATTCTGAATGGACAACATACACACATATTTTAGCCTTCATTATTAAGTTTATGGACAACTCTGTTTAATTATTTTGAAAGACAAAAAAATTTTTGTTGAGAATTCATGTAAGCAGTCGTACCGGCATTATGTGACTTTCTATCTGAGCACCAGTTATTATTTTAAACCACAAAATTTCTGTTGGCAATTTTTTGTTTATTTACAATCTGACTTTTCTGTGATTTACATGTACTAGTACATGTACCTGTATGTGCCTGGCTTTATTGGTTCTTGGAACTGGAGAAGGATGCAATCTTATTAATTATTAATTAGATTTATAAGTGCAATGCTAGACATGAGTGTTTTGATAACATTTCTTGTCTAGAACAAAACAAGCCTATCAGTGCTCCAATGAAGGAAGCAAATTTGTAAATACACTTGTTAAAAACACCAGGGTGAGAATGCTGGGAAATAAGAGAGATAGAACAGCATCGACCTTTAGTCATGAACATAATTAAACCAATTAACAGAAAACATTATCTTCTTTATTAAACACTTGAAAGTCCTCCACTCGGCACTTGATACAATACAAGGACTTCTTCCAGTATAATCTTACTAATCGACCCTGAGGGGTACTAGATGAGAATAACTATAGCCCCACACTTCAGATCTGCATAGAACACTCTGTTGTGTCTGGCAAGATAAGAACGGGGGGTTTCCGATCGTACAGGGAAGTTGTTGTTTTTTGTGATGTATTGGTTTGTATGACCCTGTGTGACCTTGGATTGCTGGGTGTTTTTCAGCCCCTGGGTGGACAAGTATGAAGAGGTGATCGAGAACCGCTACTCCCAGGATATCCTCAACTCCTTCCTAGCCAAGAAGATCAATGGTGTTTATGTAAGTGTAAAAGATAATGTTTGTACTGTACTTACAGTTAAACATGTTTTTAACAAAGTGCTAGGGAAGGGCGATTTTACTTCTTAATAAACGTAATTTGTTATATCTGTCAAGTTTACAATATGTAATCAAGTCACAATGAAAAGCACTATGCTGTAAGCATCAATTCATTATAAATGTGTTTGCTATAACCGTGTTTTACTGTATTTAAATAATAACAAACTTGTGTAGTTTGCTTAAATTGTTGTAATACACGTATTTAATCTCTTGATTATGAAATAACGAATCGTTGTAATTTGCTCTAATCGCTGTAGTTTGCTCGATTCGTTGGAATATTTTTAAGGTGTTTTCTAAAGTGTTGTGATATCTTTGTCATATTTTGTAGCCCCCGGAAAGTAAAGGGTTAGGTGGGAACCCAAGGGTACAACTGTGTCACGTGACAGAAGTCAACAAAAACAGAAAGGTAAGACCACAGCAGACGCTGGGATTGAGAAGATTTCTTTTTGCTGGTCATAAAGGTTTCTGCTTTTATATTTAATAAATATTTAAGTATTGAATCCTTATTTTTTGAAAGATATAGTCTCATAACTGCAACGGTGTGTGCAAACAAATTTTCATAACACGCTAATGCGCGTTATTCAATTTGTATGCACACACCGTTGCAGTTATGAGACTATATCTTTCAAAAAATAAGGATTTAATGCTTATATTTACATTTTTTTTACATTCTTGCCTTCTACGCAAATGCGAATTATATCTCAAAATTACTGTACTATCCTATGGGTAAGTTTAAATTAATGGAAGAGCCACTGTAACAGCCACAAGCGTGATCTTTGATTTTCGCTTGTGACGTTGTATTTATCAGCGTTCAACGTTTGTGACGTCACAATTAAAACTCGTCAATTAACCTTTTAGTACCCTTTCTGCGTTATGGTGCTATATCTGCAGTAGCTTTACATGCAAAATATACGTGGAATGTAAATATAATGTTGATAAAAGACAAAATATTGGAGATACCTAAAATACCATTGCTTACTGCTGTTTATCATTGCAAATTTGTTGGTCCACTAGATGACTTATAGAACTTCAATATAAACTTGGTAGCTATAGTATTTTGGTTGATTTTGATTGACAGGGCTTGGAGGCGACTGAGACAATAGGAGAAGGGGAGCCTGTAGTGGAGTACATAGGAGAAGTCATGTATAAGGACCAGTTTAACAAGGAGAGCTTCTATAAACGGTGAGTAGACCGCACCTCACAAATACAGTGTACAGGGCACTGGCTGATCTATCCGTACTGAACATTGTCTTAGACCGCACCTCACAAATACAGTGTACAGGGCACTAGCTGATCTATCCGTACTGAACATTGTCATTTGTGTTTATAGTATGTTTTTCACAATGGTCTTCTTTTTTTTTGCAGATTAAATCCATTTGTGTTGTTTTACTCTAAATATGATGATATGGATATTTGTATTGATGCCACGTCCTATGGGAATATTGCACGCTTCATTCGGCGATCTTGTAAAGCTAATGCAGAGGTAAGACCTGAACCTTGAAGCAATGAGATGCAGAGATCTATAATAGTGCTTGATGAACATTAATCAGAATGAGAAAATATGATCCTTGTCTAATTAATCACTAAGAAAAAGCCAGGTTCCATTAACTATTAGAGAAGGTGTTTACATATACATTTGATGACTTATGATATATCATTTGTGAGTTGAATGTTGGTGATTTTTACAGGTGAGCCATGTGGCTACAGAATGGTTGTGTGCAATTTCTATGTATACTCCACCAAGGTGATTCCCCGGGGGTCAGAGATCACCATCCCCTACGACTATAATTACAAGGACTGGTAAGATAACTTGTGTATTTATAAGAGCTGAGAACTGGAGTTCAAACAATGTTTTGTGAATTTTTGTAAGAAGAGTTTTTGAACAGAAGTTATTATTTTATTTTTTGTATGTTTACAGCACCTACTGTGTGGAATGTGCCTGTTTGAGAAATAACTGCCCCTGTTGCCAAGTTCTTTAAAAAGAGGATGAACTCCAACATCAAGTAAGATATTTTTGTGCTTAATGCTTGTATGTATAACTTCTAAATCATATTGATATCTTAGACCTCATTGTGTTAAAGTTATGTAGAAAATATGCACTTGAGGCTTTGTGATAACATATGCATCTTTTTGC
Organism: Magallana hongkongensis; assembly: GCA_015776775.1. Lineage (NCBI taxonomy): Eukaryota > Metazoa > Mollusca > Bivalvia > Ostreida > Ostreidae > Magallana > Magallana hongkongensis. Next base: position 15,345,021 of record CM027470.1, read on the forward strand.
ATCCTTATCTTGTACCCAAGCAGTAAATTTACTCGCAGATATTCCTGTAGATAGGGAAATTAATGTACATTAAATGGATACTAATATTGTTAATGATTGTATTCTGTATATTTTTAGAAAAGACAAATCCCCTCAGAGATTGCCAAAACTTCCTGTGAAATCACCGATTAAAATCCACATCAAATCTCCTGTCAAAAAGTCGCCAGAGGAGTTATCTCCCCCTGAAAGTGTTGCAGATGTTAAATCACCCACTACTGAAATACCAGAACAAGTGGTGAGCGTTAGTGTCAGGAAAAGTAAAAAAGTTAGTGTCAGGAATGTTTAGTCAATAGCACCAGGAAAAATCAGTCAAAATATTTTTGTCAGGAAGAAAAATGAATTCAATTGTAATTGCGAGGAAAAATACTGTATCAGTAACATAATGTTAGCGTTTGGAACAGTATTATTCAAAAGAGGAAAGGAGTTGTATTTTCGAATATAAAAAAAGGAAAATCTCAAACGTTTAAGTTCTCAGCTGTTTATATTAAAGGGGAAAAAAAACCCTGAATATTCCAAATCTAAACAGAAATGAGAATGTATAGCTTACATTATGTCAAAGTAACATTGAATTTTATGTGGCTGCAGGTATCTAAAGTGGAACCTGTTGAACAAATGGACAATAATTCCATGTCTGGAGATTTAATGGAGGCTTCCCCAAGGTCAGACGATGAGGAAACGGGTCAAAGTAACCCTAATGCACCAATGTCGGAGTCAGCTGCCTCACATCATAAAATGGTAAAAATTATGTCTGTAATCATCAACATTAAAGGAATAGAGCAATATGATATTTCTAGATTGTCTCATTTCATACAATTGATCGCTTTGTTATCGTTGATATTCATAATTCAGTGGAGACATGAAAGAACCATTGATGAGACTTAATTCAACTACAAATTAAAAAAAATAAAATTAGTAGGAAATGTCATATTAACCCCGCTGAATCCTTTTTCAGACAAGAGAAGAAAGGAAGATGGAAGCCATCATGAAGGCATTTGAGAAATTGGAGAAGCGAGAGGAGAGAAGGAATCAGGCACTGAGCCGAATGGAGAGGAAAAGTACAGACACCCGCAAAGAGGAGAAGGTGGGTGAAGATCACGCTATTGTATGTGTACTCTGTACATCTGGTACATGAACTTTATACATCTGATACATGTACTCTGTAAATCATCTACATGTACTATATAAATTAGTTAAATGTACATGTACTACATAAAAAAGATAATAATTTTAGAAAAGCTGATCTATATGAAAATAGGTTCTAGTTATAACCAAAGCTTGACTTTCACAGCCTGCTGAAAAGGTGGAGAAAAGTACCGGTAAAGAAAGAAGAAAAGAAAGAGAAGCCACCTCAAAAGAGACCCGGTCCAGAAAGAAGGAGGAGGAGGCAGTCATTGAGGTCCCACAGGAACCTCTACCCCCCATGGAGATGGAGTCCACCCCAGAGGAAAGTGTCTCCCCTGAGGTGGCACCAGTTGTTGAACAACAGCCTGCTCTTGTCAAGGAGACAAGACCCAGGCCAAAAACGTAAGTGTTTCTTGATGGTTGTTGCTGTAAACATTGAATAAAGATTTACAAAAGTGTGTAAGGTTTTGTAATGTTGCTTTTGATATGTTGTTAATGAGCTGCCCTTTTGTTTGTGTTACAGGAGGAGAGCAAAACGAGTGTCCTCCAGAAGGTAAGATGTTATTTTTGTTGTTGAATGAAGTACTACTTTTTGTAGGAGAATTGATTGTTAAGATATTCTTATTTAGAAATGTCTTAGGTTAACTGAAACATAGAGCTCTGAAGGACTATGTTCACCAAAGTTGTGGCCAATTAACTTTGATAGATAGACATACTGATACATGTATTGTGTGGTTTGTAGAAGGAACCGAGCTGGTAGTGGTAATGCTGTGTCTGAGCCGTCGCTGTCAGTGGACGCGGCCGATGAGAGCTCCATCGTCCCCCAGCCATGCCCCTCCCACCATGCCTAACAGCTGTCCCAACACCCCACTGGTCACCACCGACACAGCCAACGTACCCCCATCCTTCAGATTCCTCAAAACCAAAAAGGTGAGTTCAAAGGTGGTTATTTAAATAATGAATCAATGCATACTATGAAGTCAGATTTATTTCTGTAAGTCTTAAATGGTATTACAAGTTACTTAGTACATAACAAATTTCAAAATGTTTTATCTCGCCTTGCTGTAAGCATGTTTACTTGATGATTTATATGGGCAACACTGATAAAAGCAGAGGGAATTAAGATGGTTATGTTATTATTGAAGAGAAGACATAAAATCATAGTATTATGTACATTGTTAATTCTAGCACCTGATGAATGAGTGGTTGCATGAAAAGAGCCAGGATGTTGTGACGGCGACGTCGTCCCCGGCCAAGACGGAGCCCCTGGAGGTGAAGGTCGAGGACGACACAATGTTTGTGACGTGTCTCCCGAGCCCACGGAATGCCATGGAACATCTCCGACGGAACAGTCACAGCTCCGGATCCTTCCGTCCAGTTATCAATGTAGAGAGCAGTATCGGATCGGCCAAAAAGGTAGGCTTTAAGATATACACATCTATTAAATAGATGTTAGAGTATAAACATATATCTATTTAGGAGGTTATGTTTTGCTATATCAAACAGATTGTTAGCCCCCAAATGTACAGTGCAAGGAATGGTTGTTAAAACTTTACTTGATTTTTGTAGCGTTGGTTGCGACAGGCCATGATTGAGAAGCCCAAGTCGGATAGTGGATCCAACTCTCCCAACACAACCGGGGGAACCAACGTGATAGGGGGAGGTAACACGACGGGGGGAGGTAATGCCAGCCCAGGAATGCCCAGCCCAGGGGCCTCACCTCCTGGAGGTAAACAACACTTTGACTTTTTTCATTTTCAGTGGTCCCTGACCAATATTACTTAATAAGCAGGGCTGGAAATGTCTATTTATGCTCAACTATCCATTGAGAAGTAATTTCACTATGATAGTGATTGAGTCATGCTACAGCTTGCTGTACTTTGTTTCAGACTTTGTTACCCCTCTTAAGAAAAGGAGGATGGCAAGAGAGTCAGTGGATGGTCCCCAGAGTGCGGGCCCCTCTACTTCTTCCCCATTGTTGGCCCCTACGGTCAGTCAGTTTGGAGAATTGGAGGGACAACCCACGGAGGTTGCCCAGGAAGAGAACAAACCTTTTTTTCCAAACTACACCCCCAGTGTAAAGGTAATAGCTGTATGTTTAATATACTAGTCATATATTTAACAATGGTTCATTTGAGATTGATGTAAAATTATGGAGAGGACAGAAATGAGGAATCGTCTGGTGCCCAATGATTTCATCTATCATTCTTTCTATACTGCAGTATTATTTAAGAAAAAAATTTGGTTGCATTTCAAATAAAAACATTAAAATCTCTAATTAATGTACATGTAGATGGAGATTCCGAAGAAGAGAGCCTTCGTGAGTCCCCGAGATTTACGGAAAGCCAGTATTCGTGATTCTATGGAGAGTGAAGTGTCCGACTCCTCAGTGACTGTCTCCTCGCGACTGTCCGTCGATCAGTCTTCGGACTCAGAACATGAACAGACTCTGTGTCCTCAGAAAGTTACGGGTAGTAATAGTATAATTCACAGTGAACTGGTCAGCATGGAAGATCGGACTTCTGGGATAGACCAGTCGTTACTGAGTGACACCAGTCACACGTGTGAAGTGACCAACAGTTCAGCAGAGGAGGATCATAGCTTAAGCTGTGGGGGGCAGGAGGAGGGGGAGAAACTGGATTCAACCAGTGATTCTGTTCAGAGACCTGTAGGACTAAACATCGTGGAGGAAGACGAAAATGTTTCCAGTGGGCAGCAAGCAAGACCCTCAGTGGTGGAAGAGGAGGAAGAAGAGGTGGAGGTGGAGGATGAAAGTGTTTCTGTGGACATGGATGTAGGTGCAGTGGACAGTACGGAAGATCAGCAGAAGACTTCAACAACCAGGAGAAGTGTGTGTGATAGTACATCTCGCTCGGATACTTGTAGCATTGGAAGCTCATCAAGGGTTGACTCAGCAAATATCAGTGTCGTGGAGGATTCTTGTAGTACTTCTAACATGGAAGATGTGTGTCGACCATCTTCCATGGCATCGCAATCCGAGGCTAGTGTTAGTGTAGTGGAACCCCAGTGTGTGGACAGCAGTACTGACATGCTATCCCCACAGACCCAGGAAGTCAGCATGGAAGTGGATGAACTCCCAGAGGAGAGCCACTCTCCACAAGAAGTGTCCACAGTGGAAGAGAGGCCAGCAGGAGTGGACAGTAGTGTGGATAGTAGCAGTGACCAGCAGGGAGGCAGCAGGAACTCAGGGGGAGGCGGGGTCAGCAGTAGCAGTGAGCTACAGCTGGAGGATTCTCTTGTGGAGTCCACTCACTTGTCTGAGGGAATCAGTGTCTCTTCCTCTGCGGTCGTGACCTCAGATCATTCTGTGACGGAAAACGACATGGTGGATAGTTCTGTGTCGGATAGATTCGAGATCACAGTGGAGGCAGAATTAGTGAACTTGTCGGATATTGGTCAGAATGCGGTAGACAATACTGTGTCGTCTAATCAGGGTAGTAGTTTTTCCGGGGTTAGGCAGTCTGAGGAACTCTGTTCTACCTCCACCTTTCACGAGGAGATGGGGTCAGAAGTTCATGTGGAGGATGATGGTTCAAGGTCAGACTCTATCACTGTGACCACACCATCAGAGCTGTCCGCCTCCCCAGCAGACTCTGAACCAGCCCAGGGTACCAGCACCATGGAGCCTGAATCAGAACCAGTCCCGGCTAAAAAAAAGGTAATGAACTCTATAAGGATGGAAATCTGTTGTGTTGGTGTAACATAGAAATGTCTCTATCTCTGATATCCTTGATACCAGTCTTGATCCATTCTGTTGATGCTTTCAAAACATACAGGAACATGTATTGTACTAAAGGATATTGTTTTGAACATTAAAAAACTTCCATGATATAATATTACTTTAATGATATCTTGTCAATGGTTTTAAAATTCTGTAAGAAACATGAACATTTATAAAGTTGAATCATATCCTGTACTCATTACAATACATTTGATCTGATTTATTTAGGTCAGTCTGCTGGAGTACAGAAAAAGATTAAAGGAAAAAGGACCCACTAGTACATCACCGTCTACTTCATCACTATCATCGTTATCATCATCATCAGTTCCACGGCCCTCATCAACATCATCACAAAGTCCCTCATTCAATGTACACACCCGTCTCCCATCCCTACCATCTCTGCCATTGTTTGACACATCTCCATCCAAAGACTCTTCAGCGCAAAATCATCGTCAGTTCAAAAGTAAGTCCAATTTTTGATGATATTAGATAACTGTGCATCAAAATGTTATTTTATTGTTAATGTCGCACACAAACTTGTACACGACTGAAAACAGATCATTTATATGTGTGATGTAACAATTTCAGGTTCGTCTGATCTCATAAGACGCAAGTCGACTGAGGCCCCAAAGAGGGAGAAGCCTCTTAGCCTTGCTGAGAGGCTCAAAAAGGAGTTTGGATTTGAGGATTCAGAGGATGAGAGTGGCAAAGATGGTAAGGGCACTCCTTGTCAGGTTGTTCCTTCCTTGGTGTGTGTGTGTGGAATAGCTTTTGTATTACCTTAATGAACGCACAGTATTTGCAATGGAGGTTGTTATCTGTTAGATAGAACTTTAAGTATTTCAACTGTTAAGTAATGTTTATTTGACAAAATCTTTTGATTAAAAAGAGTAATATTACTAGTTTATTTCTAACCATAAAATCATTTATGATCAGTTGAAAGTTTAGTTTTAAAAAATAATCAATTTAACATGGCCAAATATGAATATTTTGATGAATACGTCTTTGAATATAAACTTTTTGATTGATTTCATTTGAACGCTGACTTTTGCACAAATCACAAAGTTTTTTCCTATAAAAAGCTCGATATCGCTTGTTTATTACCTTGTCTTCTCTGGTGAACCAACAAACCATTGCTTAATTCTAACCTTTTTAGAGAGAAGCCGCTTGAGGAAGTCATCACATGACATGCCCCCTCCTCCCCCTCCCCCACCCTCCGCGGGGGTGGGCTCCCAGCCATATGGTGAGTGTTGGCAGACCGGCTTATTACATGCCGTGCACTGTCAAAGTCATATGGGACATTAGTATGGATAGTTTATTTACTTAGATTTTAGTCTGTTTGCAGAATAAGGATAATTAGAATTCTATTTTTTGGATAATTTTTGTGTGTTGTTAATACCATTTTACCTTTGCACATATCTATGTTCATTGCACACAGATGTTGTAGTCATGATTAAAAGCAAAATCAATGCAATATACACAACTGTTGTCAGAAAGAAAGCACCATTTGTTCCATTTCATCATTGTGTGGTCTTTTTTAAAGGACTATATATGATATGGGCCTAAAATGGCCCCCTAAAATGAACTTGGTCCTTTTACTGTAATTCTTTATTTTCTTTGTACAGATATAAATGTGATGTTTTTACATAATGTTCATTTTGATTCAACTGCCCACAATTTAGAAATGTGACATCGTAAAGACAACCTTTTCCTGCCATTTTGGCATTTTTAGCATAAAACAGCTTGTTTTCAAGCAGTTTTTCTTTCAAAAAACATAGAGCGTATGCTTGAACAAACAAAATATTTTAATCAGAGACTTATCTAGCCAAGACTTATAAGTGACAAAAAAAATTTCCGTGTTCAAGCATGGGCTCTATATTTCCCATTCGTAAAAAGATAAGAAAAATGTCAATTTTTGACCAATTTTGATTGAATTATAGAAATAGCGTCACTTCCGACATCATATACGGCAAGTGAGTGCAAATAAATCAAATAAATAGGTGAAAAATATATTTTATATCAACTCTTCTAAAAAAATAACATAACATTTTATTGCACCCAAAACACTTTAAAAAGTAGTGAATTATGGGGGCCAAATTTAACTCATATCATATATAGTTCTTTGCACTTAAAAATCACCACACTAGTCACAAGCTAAAAAAAATTTCTCTGTAAATGCTTGATGTGTAGCAAGCATGTTGTAACGTTCTATTAAGATGATGTTGTCAATTTTTCACCAGAAGCTGTTCCAGAGCCTCCACCTCCCCCTCATCAGCCTCCACAGCAATCTGGCGGGAACTTCAAGGCCCCCATGGTGGGGGGATACAGCGTCCAGCCTCCTCAGGCACCCCACTCCATGCATGGGGAAAACCCACACAGACTACCCTCCCCAGGACTGGTGCCAGTGCCCCCCATGGTTCCCCCTCCCCCTCAGGGGCAACACGGAGGAAGTCTGCTGATGCCTCCACCTCCAGGACAACTGCCACCCCTGATGAACCATGGTGGACCCCCACCCCAGCCTGTGCCCCCACCAGGCCCGGTGCCACCACCATCTAACGGGCCACTGGGCAGTCAGATGGGACAGGCACCACCTGTTGTTGGGAAGAAGATCCCCTCCCTGATGTCCATACCTTCCTATCACACAAAGGGCCGGGGAGGAAGTAACCACACCCAGGGAGGAAGTAACGCAGCCAACCTGGCCCAGCCTGTTAATGGACACCATGACCAGAACCAGCAGCCGTATGGGTCCAAGCCTGGTTAGTGTCCGATTATAAATCTAGATAACATTCATATTAAAGATACTAATTTCTTTAGTAATTTAAGCGTGAACTTAAGATGCTCATTTCTTCTGATATTTCATTGAGTGGATGTTAAAGATGCTCATTTCTTCAAATATTTAGTATAGTGTGAATTTCAGATACTCATTTCTTTGTATATCTAGATTAATGTGAACTAAAGATTTTCATTTCTTCATTTATTAATTTAGTCTTGTAAGAATACCAAGAAAAATTGAGAGTCAATGAAAAGTTTGAAGGAATACAATATCCAGTGAGCAATGTTGTGATAATAAGCTCATTTTGTTGTTTCTTTTCTTTTGTAGGTCTGCCACCACACATTCAACAACCATTCACCAGTGTGGCTCCACCTGCAAACTTTGCACACCCTCCTCCTCAGCCAGTGCAGGCCCCATATTCTTCAGCACCGCCAAACCAGCAGTACCCCCCTCCCCCTCAGGCCTTGTCCCAGCCGCCCTACTCCTCACAACAGCAGCAACAGGGACAGCATTTCATGCCCACACCCTCCCATCCAAGTCACTATCAGACTCCCCCACCCCCTCCCCAGCCCCAAACACCAACCGGTCAGTATGTACCCGCACCGAGCCCATCACCAGGAGGATACCACTCAACTCAACACCAGGGGGCAGGGGCTCCGTACAGCCAGGGGGGCGTGGGGTCGTACAACAGCTACCAGACCTCTCCATATCAACAACCCCCTCCCCCACCCGCCCCAAATGGCCATCAGCTGAGAGACTATAACCACAGTTATAAGAACTCGCATGACTCGGAACAGCAATCCCATTACAATCACTCGCCTAAGAACTATCATGGGTCGTCCTCCTCATCACATCGACAGAAGTCGAAGAAGTCCAAGCATCGGAAGTCGGGAAGCTCCAGGTCGTCTTATTCGGACTATCATTGAGTCAACGCTCTATTTATTTCATTGTTCTCTGTCTATATTATTAGTTGTCAGAAGTATTTTTTTAATACTTCATGTTTGTTTGGTTTTTTTTTTTTAAATTGCATTTAATTAGGTTTTAAGTTATTTAAAAAAATTAACACAACTAAACCTCAATACATGCTTTTTGAAGGTCACACATGCAAAGATGGGTTAAATGATTTTAAGTAGAATGGTTATGGTGCCTTAATTTTTTGTTTTTGCCAAGAAATTTTTGAAGAAATAAAAATTTGTATTAGATCATGCCATTAATTGGAGAAAAGAAAAACTACATGGGTTAGATATGTGTATTATACATACATCTACACACGCACACACCTACACACGTCTGTGATACTGCCACATCATTTACACACCCTACATACACATCACACTCATCTGTACATACTGCCATGTAACTTACTCTGTAAATAGTGAAAATCTGCTTGTACAGTCTCCATGCTGTGAATAATGAGGAAGTCGAGCTATAGTGCTACACCACTGCCCTACCCTACCCCACCCCACTCACCCCCACCCCCATATCTTACTCCTCGTGTTTGTGTAGATTGATGTAGATAGAGATTGTATATATATACTATACATGTACATATGATTGTAGAGAGGTTAGTTAAGACTTGGACAAGCTGCACTGACGGCCTTGCCATCAGATCATGGTTATTTAATGGCAAGGGCCAAATGCAGAAATTCAGTCAACACTTGATCAATTTTTGAGCATGAATGAACAATTTTTCCTCCCCTTTTTAACACAGTGGGTTTGTCTAGGGGGTTGGTTTGGTTGTTTAGGGGTCAGGCAGTGGAACTTTGGTGGTCTGTATAAAGCAGGTTTGTTTATTTTTGGAATCTTTGTAAATAGTGTACATAGTAGGAACCAGTATGGACTTAACTGTTGTGAATGCAGCTTTCATGTTGTATGCAGTAGTTAGAATTTGAGAGAGAGAGACTTATTGTTCCCCGAGTTTATCAAGGTCATCTTTTCCTCTCTGCATTTTTTGTCAGCTTTTAAAATAACTGTCAATTAAGGTATATATATATATATGTTTATCACATTTGTTCATTTTATTTTTCGACAAAAATGGCTTTTTCTGAATTGTTCTGAATTGTTCTTGTTGTTTCATTTATTTTTGACAGATTTATTATTCTTTTTTTTTTAAACAGTATACCACAATATTTCTGGGGTACTTTTTGTCTCCTTTATAAATTGTAGTGTCAGTTAGTGTGCTTTAGAAAAATCGAAATGCGAATTTTTTTTCCTGAAATGTTATCTTGAGCAACAAATGGTATGTCTGTGTGTCAGAGGAAAGCTGCAGTTAGTGGGAACAGCTCAACTTTTATGTCAGAGGCATTGTACTAAATCTATGAAAAAATACAAAGAAAATACTGAGTTAACCCTTGTTATTGTTGTCTTTAATATCAAAGATGCCTCAGACCGAGGGGAACAAAATGAACATGAACAAGGCAACACTACCTCAACGTTTTCACAGGTGTAGTAGCTTACAACTGCCATATCTATAGAGACGTCGGGCATCAGTTATTGCCATTTGGACAAAACAAGCATGATTGTGGGCTATGCTTGATCAACTTGTACAGATTGCATTAATACTTAGTCTTGAAAATTTGTTGCAAGAATGGTGTGTGTTAAAAATGAAATGTCTTTGCCAACTGATGCTAAGTACATGTTATTATCATCAATCTGCCTATAGTAAAAAAGAGATCTTGATTCAAATTGAAACTATCTACAGAATAGATTAGTGCAGCTATTAAAATTCATATTGGACAGATTTACAAATTACATAAGGTGGTATGTTTGGACATCTGTCGATATTAATGTGAATTGAAGAACATAATTGAAATACTTTCACCAGTTTAGAATTTTCAAATCTTACAATATTTAACAAAAAAATAGCTTTTAAAAATATTTGGAGTGGTAACAATTGTAAAAACCCCCAGCAGGATTCAAACTCATGACTTACAGATTCGTAGCAAGAGTCTAACCCACTGGGCTAAGCTGGTAGATGACAACATTGGGAAAGAAACTACTTAGTTAATAACACTTGGTTTTATTGTTTACTTCGATAAACAATACGTCACAACATGGAAGTGTCCCATACCACCTTAAGTTACCTGTAACATCCACTGGTGCACAATGTTGAAAAAAATTATTTTCTTGTAACTTATTGAATTACAAGCTTCATTTATATTTTAATTGTATGTACCATTAGATGCAATGTGTCATACAATGTAGACTTGCACATAATTTTGTCAAATAATAAATTGATAAAATACAAGAACAATCCCTGGTACCTGGTATATTAATTTAATTATGGGAGCAAAATCACAGATATGGGTAATAATAAAATTAAAGAAAATGAAGAGGTGTGGCAACTTGAAATATTGTAAAATCAAATCATGAGGAGAGAAAACCAGGATAATAAAATCAATTCCTATAAATCCACATCAAACTGAATGCTTTATAATTCTATGTTTATTTTCTTTTTAGTTTGATTTATAAATAACCAATCATTGAAACATAGCTTACCTGGTGAATAAAATTATGTATTCTTAACCGGGTTTTCCAAAGGAAAAATCGGGTTAATCGTGTGAAAATGGCAGGCGGGCGGCTGCCAAAAGGGTACCATTATTGTACAGATACCTCCTCCTACAGTTTAAGATAGGAAATTGTTCTTTTGCAGATCAATTGGACATATATCAGAGGTGTGCATATTGCTAGGGTTTTGATTTCTGATAATTTTGGAAAAAAAATACCAGCTGTTGAACTTAGTCATTATTTGGGCAAAGAATTGCATATAGAGTACCCCATTTCTTGTGATTGGTAGTGTTCATCAATTGAGGGTTGACAAATAGATGATGGATACTGTTCACACAAAAGAACGCCTGGTTTGCTGTCACATTGACAGCTTTTCTCTTTTTAATAACAAGATAAGGAAAAACTCATCATAGACTGGTCACTCTGTTTATAAAAATTGAAGGCAAAAAAAATTCCATCAATTCATTAGATTTATTCGGGAATAGGCATTACAGAAAAAAAAGTGTATAATAACTTTCCAAAAATAATAATCATAACAATAAATAGGATAAATCAAGCATATTAAAAAGAGCAGAAAATAAATTTATATATTCCATTAATAAATATTTTATAATGATCACTGTAATCTGGAATATTTGAATAAGTTCCATCTACACATGCGGCTTGAGAATTTAACAAATATGCAATTATTGCCATATCAAGTAAAGAAAGCTCCACCATCTATTAGTTCAGTACAGTAGCATAACTAGAATATACATATAGAAGTCAATAATAATATTCCGCATCCTCTTCTGTAACTGATTTAATCGTCCCATTCATCATCATCATCGTCGATGTCCGATTCATCAGAATCGTTGTCTGCAAAACAAAGAGCCAATAATTATCATTTAATGACTAAATTTAACTTCTTTAATTTCTTGACACCTTCTTTAAAAACCAATATCAATATATGTTGTGAAATATGGTACACATTTACATAGATATGAAAAAACTTTACATTATTTTGATTAAAAAAAAAAAAGAAGATAAAAAATCAGTAACAATTTTGATAGAATGGAAGGTTTTTTGGCAGTAAGAATATTTTAGGAATTTTTGGGAAAGATTAATCATGATTTTAAAATAGACACATATTATGCACAATGGTATCAGTGATCTCTAACATAGTAGGTACTCATTACTGAACTTAGGCCAAAATAAAATTGTTGTTTGTTTGGAATCAACTCCCGCCTCATTGAAGTACCCAGCTGATAAAATTTTATTAGCAAAACATAAAGGAATTCTTGTATGGAAATTTTTATTTATTTTTTTTTTAACCAATATTTGATAAGTTTAACTTTAAAAAAAATGTAAAAAAATAAAAATCCCCCCCTCCCTCCTGGGTCAAGAAATTCCCAGGCGGCAATCCAAACAGACATTTTTTTAGGGATGGCCTTACCTGAGCCCTGGATCTGGGCGCTGCGACTCTGCAAGGCCTTGGCCAGAGCTCCCACAATTCCCCCTTGTTCCTCCACCACTGCTGGGCGAGAATCGGCCTGGTGCTCAACCTGTGCAAAAAAAAAAAAAGTTTTCTTTAAATTAAGCTTTGAATTCTCAATCTCATGCCCTGTATTTATAAATTTAAAAGATTGACACAAAAGTGAACACTGCATGGGCAAATTTTAATAATAGCCGCTATAGGAAAGTCTTAAAAATCAAATGTAAAGAATTATGAACATTTGAATGAAGCATACAAAATACATATGAGTAGATTGAATATTGCAATGCATGACAAACATGAACTGCTTATAACAAGCTAATTATAAAATTCTAAGAACTCACGTGTTTCAGATTCTTCCCCTGCTTGATGGCGTTCAAAAGGTTGTCTCTGGCGTCTCCCCCGGAACTTCTGCTCTCATTGGGAGTGCTCTTCTTCAGACTGGTCCCATCCCTAATGGACTCCAACAGAGCTCCCCTACCGGCCCCTCCTCCCATTGGGGGTGGAGGTGGAGCCCCCGGGGCAGGGGGAGGAGGAGGGGGTGCTGGGGCCGGGGGTGGAGGTGGTGCATTAGGGACACCTACTGGAGGTGGTGGGGGGCTAGAAGGACCTTTGAATGGTGGGGTGGGAGGGAGCTGTCTCTCCCTCTGAGGGGGAGGGGGAGCCCCCATACTGGTCTTCATGGGCCTCGTTGGTGGGGGAGCCTGTTGTCTAGCAGGAGGTGGGGGTGGGCCCCTAGGGGGCATAGATGGGGGCCCAGGGGGTGGCCTGTGTTGTTGGCTTGATGGGGGCGGTGGAGGTTGAGCTGAAAAAAAAAATCATATTAATTGTTATCACTTTTGACTTTTTTTGGAATATGAAAATACATTTTTAGCACAATAACCACATAAGTATATATTAACATATATGACAACACATTTTGAAGTAGATGACATAAATATTTATATATCTATAACTGAACAATATCTGAAAACCATTATCTTTTGTTGTGGGAGAGAAAAAGTAATTACTGGTAAAATCTTTTTGATATTTGATATAAAACAAAAAAAATTTCTGAGACACCCGACATTTACCTGAGGGGGGTGGGGGAGGGGGAGGCCCGATCTTCATTTCTTTCTTCACTTGTTCAATCCCGCCATTCTTCTCCACAAAATCGTAGATAAAGTCGATGGTTTCCTTGTCCACCACGTCGTTGTCACTGATTCCGACAGAGTAGAACAGATTCTTCATGTCTTCATCTAGTTTCTCCATCTACAGGAAAAACAGCATATCCTAGGTTAATGTATAATTTATACTGTAGATTTCCCTAATTAAACGCGAGGAGGAGTTAATATCCATGTTAAATCAAGAGAAGCACATCTCGCGTATTTTAAAATCTCTCTTTTATTTTTATGACAGATGTAAACTAAATAATTATGATACAGATATGGTGTTCATGATTTTATATTCTAATCTCACGATTTGAATCTAAACGATTAAATTGCAAAATTAAGTACACACGTAAAAATAGGAATCTACAGTAAATACTGTGGTTTCATTAATATTCGTTGAATACCAATTTTCATGGATTTCGTTGTTTAGTTGATCCACGAAATTAGATGTTCAATGAAGTGCAATTTTTATAAACATTTTGTATCGATAGGGTCATTGGCCACGAATTTACGTATCCTTGAAACTGTAATTTTCACTTTATCAATGAAAATTGATGCCCTTGAATATTAATGAAACCACAGTAGTTACAGGAAGTAATTAAGGATTCATATGGTTCATAACATTATCTGATTTATCAACACTAACAATAAGTAAGTTAGATTTCCCATCTAGAGAAAAATCATCAAAGATTATTCTATCAAACAGCTAAAAAGTAATCTCAATTGGTCTTGAAGTTAATATTTACAAATTTGTACAAAGTTCCACCCAGTTCCCACCTCAAATCCTTTTTCTGGATCCCAGCCCACATGATTGACATGACGGAAGTTGGAGGGAGTCCCGATGTCCCCCTTCGTCAGTTTCTTCTTCTTGTCTTTCTTCTTCTTTGATTCCTTCACCGTGTTACTTCCAGACGAAATGTTGATACTGCTGATCGGCTGAGCAGCTGGAGTAGGTTGCTCTACTTTACAAGAAATTTATAATAATGTTAAATTTGGTGTTCGCCCAAGAAGTAAATTAGTTCCACAAAATCAATATAATATTAAGATTCAGAAAATCTTTTAGGCAAAGTCTTTGTTTGATAGGATACATTATATGACTTACTTTATCTTATTTTTAAAAGTGTGTACTAATTCAAAATATTGAACCCAAATTTTTGCTACAATTAAAGCTTCAACTTTTTAAAAATTAGAATATCCTGTCCACAATTTAATATCACTTTGATAGTTTATTTTTATATACTTAAATTTTACATTGTTTCTAACTATAACTTTGATTTGTAGGGCATAAAATAAATAAAAGTCCTTTTGCAAAGTTCTCAAAATTACTAGAATGTGGTGAGTCAAAAAATGTGTACAGTTCAAACAAAAAAAATCAACTAATATGCCAAAAAAAAAAAGAAGATCTACTGATAAAGCAGGGACGTATATAAGTAATAAGGAATCATTCTTCGAGTATTATGAGGTGATAATATTCGTCGGGGCGTGATCAAATTCAATAAAGCCTGAGGGGCTTTATGATAGATTTGATCACACAGCGACCGAAATGATCACCTCATAATATTCAAAGAATGATTCCTTATTACTTATATTTATATAATTTTGTGCCATTGTACGATTAAATTTTTAAATATATGAAAGCAAACCCCGCTGGTGCCTCAATTTGGCGTCATTTGAAGTTATGGGTTTTATAGTACAAAATCGATACGTAGTGTTATCACAGGCAAAGACACTGGAAAATGTAAATATACTGTTTTATATGTTTCTAGATAAAGCAATAGCGGCTAGGTGTAGATTGTGAGTGATAAGAGAGTTCATACCAGGAGCAATGTTGACCTGGGCCTGCCTAGCCTGGGTGCTCGGAATGTTCTGCGACTTCTGTTGGTTCTTCTTGTCTACAAAAGTTATCTCTCTTTTTACAACTGCAGTTTATATATGTATGTATATTAAGCCAAAATTAAGTCAATTTTTAGTTCAGCAGCAGGATAGCATTTATTGTTTTATTGCAAGATTTGAACAGGAGAATGACATCATTTTTCTATTTGAAAATAAAGAAAATGAGTTACCAGTATTCCCCTTTTCTTATAATAATGGCAATAAAATAAGACACCGTGAAAGCTTTTAAGGTACTTCACTACACCGAGACATATACCGGTACTTTTTAAGACACTATGTCATAAGATGGCAATTTAAATGTTTTGTTAAACTGTTTGTATCAATTGATTTATATGTTTATCGTTATAGCTCAGTGGTTAAAGTATCATGCTTGTGAACCACAGGTCATGAGTTCAAATCTAATCTGCCATGGGCTTTTGTTCATGTTTACTGAATGAAATTTTTGAAAATATCATTTTTTATCTAAAATTGCACATTTTTTTGCCTATTTGACACATATACTTCTTATCCATCATGCTATCTATCATAATCAAGTAATTTTCTGCTGATTTGAGAAACTATTTCAAGGTGTAGTGAGGCAACTTAACCTGATGTGGCAGCACCTGAGAAATTTTTCACCCAAATTTTATGCTTTATTTTTTCACAGATTAGGAAAATTCCATTGACACGTTATAAGTATAGTATATATTGTGGTAAACACTGAGTCATTTTTCATATCAAAGTGCCATTTCATAATTTTTTACCCAAATTTTTTTTTCATTTGGTATGTGCAGTTTTCCTGGAGTGCTTTTGACTTTTGAAAATGTTATTTAGTGTTTGAAATACCTGCTACAAAATCGATGCAATAATAATGTACATGTAAGCCACTTGCATTGTAGCCAATTTTACAGTTCAAAGAAATGGATTGAATTTCTCTTAATATCTCAAATATTAGGAATGTGAATAATTATGTAAAATTCCAGTACATGTGTATTATGTCGAATCAAATAAATTCCTGATCAAATTGGCCAAATTTTGTTAAGTTTCATTGGGATGTTATTTTGTTGATTACGTGTTAGTTTAATAAATAAAGATTGAGTTTCATAATTCACTTAGGATATTAATTTTATGTTAAAATATGGAATTTTCTAATGTTTCCATAGTATATTGTATGATATATTGCTCTCAAGCAACCCATGTCCCCCTTCCTGTTACTGTGGAATCATTAGATTTCGTGGTGGCTCAATTTTCGTGGAATTCGTGGGTACCTCTCAACCACGAATTAACATCCTCCACGAATTAATAAATTAGGGTAATAAAGTCATATTTCCTTTGTAGGTTTCAGAGAATACACGAAATTACGTCCCCATGAACCTGTAAAATTTAAGCAATCCACGAAAATTGGCCCCCACGAAATTTAATGATTCCACAATATCTTACCCATACGTCTCTTGTGTCTCTCCAGTAACTTCTGCTCCACGCTGGTCTTGAACTTGGCAGCCTCATCTTCACTGGCAAAATTCAATCCCGCTTGGGCAGTCTGCAACATAGAATTGAAAATATATTAAATCTATTCATCACAAAAGACATTTTTTCTATCTTAGGACTCATCTTAACAATATCTATTTGAAATTTTCTGCATATTTTTTCTACTTGCAGCTGGTGATAAAAAAAGCAAGCAAATAAATCAAGTAAAAGAGTACAAGATAATTATATTAACCATATTGCATGAATGTTCTACAGTTATTTAACATTGACTCAAAGTAAATTTTTTGAACGATGTGGAAATACTTAATGTTCAAATTTTCACTAACCACTCGAAAAATTTTGGAAATGTTTTTAATAACGTACCTCAGCTTCAAAAGTATGGAAATAGTCTCGAGGTGACTTGTATCGAAACTGGTTGTAAATCTCCTGTTCCCATACACACTGTCTTGACTGAAAAAAAAATGAGCTGTTCTATAGCATAAATATACTTATCGTCTTTTTTTCCTGTCCACATTTGGTATGATGCTAATACATCTATATGTCATGCACCTGTTGACGTTTGAGATTTCCATATATAAATAAAAAATTCATATAATAAGTTATTTGGCAGCAGTGGAAGAGTCTCAAAATCTTGCGTACATCATGAAGTGAATATTGTGAATATAAATATTGGTAAAACTTAACAGTATTCAATGTAAACTTCCCGAAAAATTTCCCCAATGCAAAAATTTTCAGTTTACAGTGCGTTTGGCTACTTGGATTAATTTCTTATTGCTTTTATAAAATATATTAAATTAAATTGAAATGCATAAAACTATGACAGTACTACTGAATTTTCATATTTGATCTTGTGTATCTATGGTATTTGCATGACTGTCTTAAAAATGCATTGTTAGGGTTGACATTGAAAATAGAGGTATACATCACTGTAATAAGAAAATATGTTTATGCATGAAAAAATTCAATGTCGGGTTTAAATTTGAACAAAGTCAACTTTATAGAAATTAAGTGCAGTGATTTTCAGGTAGAGAAGAAATGGAAGAAGAAAGAGGAATCGGTGAACTATCAGGGGACTTCATTAATTATATAACTTCCACATAGTAAGATAAGGCTGCAACAAAAAAATTAGAACAGGTTCAGGATCAAAAAAAGAAAATTAAAGCTTATACTTTGTAATTTTATTACATAGCCAGGTATTGTGTACCTTAAATACGCACTTTTGGTTAAAAGTATATTGCTCTTCGGTCATTGACACAAATTGGAACAAACAAAGACATGTGACAGAAACCATTTTATGACATGTCTACATCAATTTCATCAAATTATATCAAAATCGAAACAGATCAATTGAAATCATGAATCACCGATACCGGAAACCATAACGACTACAAATCACCGAGAAATATTACACCGCTACGCCTGTATCTTCAAACTTACTTCAAAGGAATAACATAATAATGTAGCGATTTTAACAACTCTCATATTAAGAAATCTGAATGTTCGTTGACAAAGACATTGTTCACAAACATCCATTATTCCTTTGTTTCAAAAGTAAAATCAGATGACATCTTCCACTTTTGCTTCAGGGGCTCCTCTTGCTGTTGATGAGTGCAAAAAGGTCATTGAATCATCTCCCCTTGTTTAGAGTGGGTTTAAACTGGTTCTTCTGGCTGCGACAAACACTTGTTAACCATTTGTTAATGGGCAAGGCTTTACTGTTGTGATGCAGATAAGACAATGGTCCTATGCCCTAGTGACCCTCTATCTGCACTGAGAACATCTCCAAAGGTGCTCTTAGTGTGCAGTTCTGAACATGAAAGTAATTACTGGGCAATGTTAAACAAAGCCATAGTCAGGAAAACTGTGGAAACATGAAACTCAATGCCAAGGTCTATATATTCTAACGTATCTTTACAACACAATCATTTGAATAAAATGTTTTTATCAATATTGGTCGTTTGCCACATCTTTTAATAAAATTTGCATAATCACAAAATGTCAAAATTTAACTCTTTACCCCTTAATGCCACCTTTTGACGCATAGGCCATATCCTTAACACTCTACCCTGGGCTACCCTTAGACTGTTTTCAGATGAACTGAAAACAGCTGGTGTGTGTTTTTGAATAGACTTATTACAGGTCTTAGCAATTCAAACACATAGAAAATTATATATCAATGGATTTGTAATAAATTAAAATTTTAATATTCATTGAAAAAAAAAAAATTTAAGTCACTAATAAAGCAATACAGGTGCTAACAGGTATATGAAAATAAAACTGAGTGTTCTATATTAAAGTTTTATTAAGAATAATTTCACAACAGATACTTGATAAACATATTAGTCCAGTCATTCTAGCCAAAATATGACCAAACCTCAAACTAATTGCAACAGAATGTTTTTCTAGTTTTCCAAGCTGGTTTAGGTGAACTGTTGAACATAAAAAAAATCGAGAATGTTTGGATGAAGGGAAATTGTTGATTTTGGGTGAAAACCTTGGATTTTGATGAAAAATCGCCGAAAACTGGAAATTTGCCGTGACTAAAAAACAAAAATAGCAACGGACTAAATTTTTAAGAAAGTCAATAGATCGTATTACAGTTATGATTTATTTCAACGTTGATGAACTGCAAAGTTCAGGAAATTGAAAATTTTGGGTGAAAACTTAGGATTTTGATGAAAAATCGCCGAAAACTGGAAATTTGTTGTAACTTAAAAAAGAAAATAGCAACGTATATAATTTTTAATCAAGTCAATAGATCTTATAACAATGATGAAAAAAATTAAACTATGATGATTTTTGAAGTATAGAAAGTGATAATTTTGGGTGAAAATGTTAGTATTTTTGATAAAAACTGGGAATTTATGTTTTCTTAATAAAAATTAAATTATATCATGAGTCTTCAAATTAATTATATATATATGTTAAGTGTTTAGGTGGATCAAATAAGGACCAATTCGTAAATTCAATAGATCTTATAACAACAATAACAAACGATTGACCGGTATGATACTTTTTTTTAAACCAAAATATTTACTTTATATGATAACAAAACCATGGAACTGTTTTACCGAAACCCCTTAATTATGCTTATTATGTCAACTGTTTTGCTCGAATTTGTACAACCAGTTCCATTACATTCGCCACAAGCTACTGAACATTCAAGTCCGTTTTTTCTACAAGTACATCTTTTAGTGTCACAGTTTGTCTTACAATTGCATCGAATAATGTTCAGCATTTTAGAGGGAGCTGCGTCCATTGTACACTTAACTGGAACAAGGTTTCCATTAGCGACTTTCCAACCCCATTCACACGGATTTAGATTGTCCTTGTTCATCCACATTTTCATTTGAAGATAAGCCCTCTGGCTATGAAATGAAGTCGCATTTAATGTTGGCGGCAAAGTATGAATTTGAACGCATGTTTTGTTTGTCAATACTCTTGCAGCAAACTTCCTGTAGCGAAGAACATTCAGTCCTTCATATGGAGCACCATTATATAAAGAGGAAAAAATGTTTTCACCAGCAGAAAAAACATCATCCTTTGCGTTAGCATTGCACAGTAACTGTGCCTGAGTCTTGAGAAAGTCATGTTCTCCAAATTTCTTTAGGGTCGCTGCCTTACTGACACCGAACATTCTTGAAGTTGTGTCACAACCACTGATAGCATGAACAGATGAATTAAAGGTAACAATGTACATAGCTCCTACCTATGAATATCAGCGAATTTGATGTAACGTCCGCATGATGAAGGAGTAGTACCAACAGATCAGTGTCCTCTCCAAGCAAAACAGTTGGTTTCAAATTTCACCGAAAGAAAGTCCGCTTGAAAGTCTTGATGGCGGCTCTCTTCTCCATCGTATATACTGGCAAAGCGGACTTTCTTTCGGTGAAATTTGTCAAAGGTACATTGACAGCGTAGAACGGAAATACAGTAAAGCTATAGTTGTATTTGATGGATATGCTTCGGGTCCAGATACTAAAGATGCCACTCACCAGCGGCGCCCCAAAGGAATCATAGGCACAAAAGTTTCATTCACAGATAGAACTCCTTTCAAATCTAAAAAAGACATGTTTCTAGCAAACATTGAGAATAAGCAAAACTTTATTAATCTCTTGAGTGCAAAGATGGTAGAAAAGGGAATCAAAACAAAACACGCAGATGCCGATGCTGATGTATTGATAGCCCTTACTGCCATCGAATCGGCGAAAACAAAACCAACTGTTTTGCTTGGAGAGGACACTGATCTTTTGGTACTATTCCTTCATCATGCGGACGTTACATCAAATTCGCTGATATTCATAGGTAGGAGCTATGTACATTGTTACCTTTAATTCATCTGTTCATGCTATCAGTGGTTGTGACACAACTTCAAGAATGTTCGGTGTCAGTAAGGCAGCGACCCTAAAGAAATTTGGAGAACATGACTTTCTCAAGACTCAGGCACAGTTACTGCGCAATGCTAACGCAAAGGATGATGTTATTTCTGCTGGTGAAAACATTTTTTCCTCTTTATATAATGGTGCTCCATATGAAGGACTGAATGTTCTTCGCTACAGGAAGTTTGCTGCAAGAGTATTGACAAACAAAACATGCGTACAAATTCATACTTTGCCGCCAACATTAAATGCGACTTCATTTCATAGCCAGAGGGCTTATCTTCAAATGAAAATGTGGATGAACAAGGACAATCTAAATCCGTGTGAATGGGGTTGGATAGTCGCTAATGGAAACCTGGTTCCAGTTAAGTGTACAATGGACGCAGCTCCCTCTAAATTGCTGAACATTATTCGATGCAATTGTAAGACAAACTGTGACACTAAAAGATGTACTTGTAGAAAAAACGGACTTGAATGTTCAGTAGCTTGTGGCGAATGTAATGGAACTGGTTGTACAAATTCGAGCAAAACAGTTGACATGGACGATTAAGTGACAATCAACTTCTAAAGATTTATGTAGAATACGCAAAAACATAATAAGCATAATTAAGGGGTTTCGGTAAAACAATTCCATGGTTTTGTTATCATATAAAGTAAATATTTTGGTTTAAAAAAAGTATCATACCGGTCAATCGTTTGTTATTGTTGTTATAAGATCTATTGAATTTACGAATTGGTCCTTATTTGATCCATCTAAACACTTAACATATATATATATAATTAATTTGAAGACTCATGATATAATTTAATTTTTATTAAGAAAACATAAATTCCCAGTTTTTATCAAAAATACTAACATTTTCACCCAAAATTATCACTTTCTATACTTCAAAAATCATCATAGTTTAATTTTTTTTATCATTGTTATAAGATCTATTGACGTGATTAAAAATTATGTACGTTGCTATTTTCTTTTTTTAGTTACAACAAATATCCAGTTTTCGGCTATTTTTCATCAAAATCCTAAGTTTTCACCCAAATTTTTCAATTTCCTGAACTTTGCAGTTCATCAACGTTGAAATAAATCATAACTGTAATACGATCTATTGACTTTCTTAAAAATTTAGTCCGTTGCTATTTTTGTTTTTTAGTCACGGCAAATTTCCAGTTTTCGGCGATTTTTCATCAAAATCCAAGGTTTTCACCCAAAATCAACAATTTCCCTTCATCCAAACATTCTCGATTTTTTTTATGTTAAACAGTTCACCTAAACCAGCTTGGAAAACTAGAAGAACATTCTGTTGCACTTACTTTGAGGTTTGGTCATATTTTGGCTAGAATGACTAATATTTGAAGTAAAATCTAGATTTTTGGGGGGTCAAAATTGACAACTTTCCCCTAATTCGATTTTTCTCGATTTTTGATATGTTTTTTATACGTTATATTTCTCACGAATTCCACAAAAAACATTTCTGTTGCAATTAGTTTGAGGTATAACCATAGAATGACTGGACTATATTTAAAAATGTATGTATTACAAATAATTATTTAATAATTTTTATAGAAAGATTCCATTATCACCATGGAATTCGTTTTTTGATAGTAAATAATTAAATGTACCTGTGGCTGACTTTTCAATTCATGTCTATCGTTTTCAGACTTATATTTACGGGGTTTTTTTCAATGAACATGATAAATGGTGTAAGAGGATTTGATAAATCTAGCATGTTAACTAAATAAGTGTGTTGACTTTTTGAAAAAATACAAATTTACCGGTATATTCGTGTATTTAGGGGTTGCAGGTAATGCACACCTTGTGTTCCGTTTTCTGTAACTACACAGATTTTTCCACAAAATTTTGCATGAATTTGACATCTGGCTTTCATCTTTCAATCTCGCTACCAATAAATCTAGAAAATTCTGCCTCTAAACTTGATTATAAACAAAAAGTGAAAACATGTGCGATGTCCGAATCGTAGTCCGCCATCTTTGTTTATTGTAGCAATGCATCACGCCACCATACACAGGTAAATCACGTGATATCTTTATTTAGAATGAGTGAACAACCATCCGTATACATGGCCAGGTGTATACCAGTCAATGTTTATTATAAACAACAGGTGTTGAGGGGTCTAATTAAGAGCTGTATATAGGGTGCGTCAAAAGTCGTCATTAAGGATATGGCCAGGGTCGTCAAAACGCGTCATTAAGGGTTAAAGGATAGCAACCTCTAAGGGGAAAAGAGTTAAGGAGCAGGTAAATTTCAATTATTACCTGTACTAGCAATTACAATTCACAATTAATTAAGAACTATGAAGAGTGTCTTTTTAGTACATATCAAGTTATCCGTAGTTAATCACTTTGGAAATGGGACTGATATAGTAGTTATTATCAGATATTTAATCAAATGGTCTATCATTACAAAGTTGTCGTTATACCATTTCTACAATTTGTTGGAGTACCACAAATCTAATATCTTTTTTTTTCAACTCTAATAATTTTGCTCTTAAAATGTCATAGAATTACATGTATCTCCAAATTTCATCTCTCAAGAAGCGCCGCTAGCTAAATGAACATAAGTTGGATAGGTGAAATAGTTTGGCATTAACCCTGTGTCAAACTCTCATCATGAAAATGGTTTTTTAATTGCGACTTCTTGTGATTCTGGCTAAACCACAGGACATGTACGTATCACGGGACCACCGTATACATGTTAAAATGACGGACGAGCAGCTTACTAAACAATCATTTACTATGTTGATGCTTCATCTATTTGCGTTTTTCCCAACGGGACACTTTTGATGAATTGTCTCTATATTAAATTAGTAATTTTCTTAATAATAAAAAATGATTTAACCAAAAAAGTAGCCTATGGTTATTGGCAATTCACTAACAATGAGAAAAAAGGTCAAAAGTTTTTATAGAATATATAATTCATAAATTAAACAAATTTAGGGGAATGCTTTGGAATTGTAAAGGAAAAAAAAAACAAACACATTTTCAAACATGTACTGAACTACATGACCTGTTTCAGATAATTACCGGGATGCCCTTGTTTTCAAAGCTAACT
This sequence comes from Magallana hongkongensis, assembly GCA_015776775.1. Lineage (NCBI taxonomy): Eukaryota > Metazoa > Mollusca > Bivalvia > Ostreida > Ostreidae > Magallana > Magallana hongkongensis. The sequence goes on from CM027470.1 coordinate 15,369,638, forward strand.
AATTAGATTACATTTACATTTTTTATTAAAAGGTTAAAGGAAATAGGGGAATCTTCTTTTTTTACATATTGAAATTCAAATTTAGATTCTAATGTTTTAAAGACAAATGATTTTGGGGGAATTTTGACATAAACATAAAACCGTAATTACCATTGCCGGTAGCTTCATTGTCTATAAGTTAGAGCAAATTCTGTTCAATTAATAAAAAAAAGGGACAAATGACAGATATGCAATAATATGCATGTTCATCCAAAAACGAAATGTTGTAAAAGAAATTGCTACAACATCAAAATGATATTATGTCTCCTCAAAATACACTATCATTCTTATGAATGTCAATTCCTTATTAAGGAAATCACAGTTTAATTTTCATTCCAAATCATAAGCTAACACAGATGTGCATATTTTGGGACTCGGCAGACAAATTAAAATGAAATATACAACATGAAACCAACAAGGAAGTGAAAACCCCGAGCCCAGAAGACCTGCCATTGGTCGCTTTGAACGGCAGTGTTAGGGCAACGTAGGAGTTGGGTAATTTGTCTGTTTTTACCAAAAAGCTTTTACCCCCCTTGTGCAAATACCGATAGCAAGGGTTTCCAGCTGAGAAGGGGGTCATGGGTAGACTTGCACCTCCATTCTAGGGTGATGGCTCGATGATAAACGTGAACTAAGAGCCCCTGTTCAAAGGTTACAATTACAGTTCTGAGACGAGGGTCTGCTGTCTGGCAAGATCGGTATTCATGAAGTCCATCATGAAGTGTTGTTGTGTTTTTTTAACAATAATGTAGAATGTTTTGGCTATTAAGACTCTTTCCACAAGGTTTTGTTATCAAAGGAGAAATGATGAAGGTCTTAACAAAATACTCTTGTTGCTAAGAAACTTATGCAAAATTTACATTTTTTTTTCCGGTTTGCACATCAAAGGACGGTTAACTTTGCATATATCGGTTATCATAAATGCTTCAAGGAATAATGAAAGGGGAAAATGAAATATGGCGCAGAAAGATGCACACCAAAATATGCTTCAATAGTAAAAAAAAAATGTCTCCCAAAATAAAAATGATAGAAATAAAAATGTGATTATCTATTCGAGTAAAATATTAAGCAAGATTCCATTATTATAATCTTAGAGACACATATACTCATATTTATACAAATTTTCTCTGTTGAAGTCAGGTGCACTGACTTTTTCAGCCCTAAATTCACATTTTCTTTCCTCTGTCCTTGACTGGTCTGGAGCCCCTTCCTAACATGTTTACCTACTGTTACTGCGTAGTAGACACTGGAACATACAACCAAACTATTGCTGATTACAACTCCGAGACTCACCCTCAGGTCACTCACTAAGATGAAGAGAGACCTTCACTGGAACAATCTCAACACTACTTTTTGACCACAGACTTGATTCTATTCTTTAAGTCAGCAGATGAATGTGGATAAAAAAATTTTTATCCTTCTGAAAAAAGATGTCGCCATTCGGGCATATGACCAGCTATTTCTGACCAAAACAATATTACCTGTTCTCATATTCCAGCCAGATGAACAAATAAAGTACACGTTTTTTGTAGGGAAAACAAAAGCTATTGCCACAATTCTCTCTTTTTTTTAGTAACCCTACACTAAGAATTTGCGATACATATACTTTTTTATAGCATAAATCAACATTTTAAAATATGACCTCTGTCTGAAATCAAACCTCAGTCTTGGTCATGAATATATGCATTGTTTTTAACCACGAAATAACCTTCATTCTCACCTTCATCACAAAAAGCAAGGCCACATTCAAAAATTAGTTTGCCCTCTTTGACTCTTTGATGAAAAAAAATTCCAGACTCATAGACCTTTTATTATTAATTTGAAGCAAGATTTTTCTTAAACACACAAAGAGGATACAAAAGAACCAATTTTCAAAGGTGGGGCCAGTTAATGCATTCATTTTTACCAGAGCATAATATATATAGCAAATCTATATCTGACCATGTCTCTGATCCTTACCTTAAGGTCATAGACGCGGATGAAGTACGACCTTTTGGGGTTGTCCTTGATGAAGCATGCGATCCCGGTCACCCTCTTACCCCATCGCTGTCTCATGGGAGCCTCAGCCAGGTATAACTGTATTACACCTGTAGCCAGGGTCTGAAATGTAATAAACAGATAAATAGCTAAAGTAGTTAGAGTCTAAAATGAAATAAATAAATAAATAGCCAGGGTCTGAAATGCAATAAACAGATAAATAGCTAAAGTAGTTAGAGTCTAAAATGAAATAAATAGATAAATAGCCAGGGTCTGAAATGCAATGAATAGATAAATAGCTAAATGTAGCCTGGGTCTGGAACGCAATTTGAAAGAATATTTACTAATGTAGCCAGGGTCTGTTACAGTAATGTAATGGATAACTAATGTAGCCAGGGTCTGTAATGTAATAAACAATTACATAGTCAACATAATCAACATTTCACTTAACCTTATTGAACATCTCACATATTCACTGATAGTCAGTAATGGAAAACTCAGAATTTTTAATCAGAGTTATCTCCCTTAAGTTCAATCACTGGTAGGGACAGTTTTCCCTTCTAATAAATACATAATGTAAACAATAACAATCATTTAGCTGTTTTATTAGCTCAGTTCTATGATTTACCTGCTTATTTAATTAAGTTAAATCAATGAGAGAGAGAGAGACAGAGAGAGAGAGAGAGAGAGAGAGAGAGAGAGAGAGAGAGAGAGAGAGAGACAGAGAGACAGAGAGATAGAGAGTGTGTCTCACTTCAATTTAAGTTGGTATGGGACATCTCCATGTTGTGACATATTATTTATCAAATTAACTTACAATAAAATGAAGTCTCATTATATAAGTGGTTTCTTTTTCAAAATTGTCACCTAACAGTGTATTGCAGTGGATTAGAAGGTTTACTACAAATCTGTAAGTTAGAGTTTGAATCCCTCTGTGGGTTTTACATTTTTTTACCTCTCCCAAAATTTTCAAAAGCTATTTTTTGGTTAAACAGTGTAAAATTTGAAAATTTTTAACTGGTGAAAGTATTCTAATTTTAATGTTACAGTACTTTAATCCACATCAATATTGACAGATGTCTCATACCACCTTAAGAGAGATAATTAGCTACACATTACATAATTGTCACAAAATTTAAATTAACAGATAAGGGAGCAAAACATTATTAATTATTACACTCTAATTAAAGGGAAACACTACACAGACTGGGCAACCTTCTGTGACCACAAAAACCCATATCACAAACGACTGGAGGGAACTTAATATCAAACAGAGACAAAGGTAAATCACACCTTTGTCATTGTGCTGCAGGAAACACACTTTGTGGATATCAAAGCCCAATAGTAACGTTATAAAGAACAGGTTTCCTGTGTTAAAACTCGATTGATAGGTTCCTACAATTACCGCATGAAAGTGTCTAAATTCATGTTGCTTCAATTTTGCTTTGTTCTCTGTAAAAGGCAAAGTCATCTTTTAGTTAGATTTTTGAATTATGCCCTCTGGTATTTTTCTAACAGATATTGCATTATTTTATACAGAGTTTGAAGCATGTGTTGACATGAACACTAAAAATGGTTCAATCTTTCTCTATTTGTATCCAACAAATTATTAGTTTTTCATCTATATAGTTCTACTGCTGTGATAATAAACAAATTTCAAATGTCTTAGATTTGCTTGCACGAGTGCACTACATAAAGTTTTATCTAATTTGATTTTTTGAATATGAAATTAGCAGAATTAGATCGAACACTCGTCACACTAACTGACATACATTGTTGTATGATATGCACATTTGCTTCTTCACACAGACTGTCAGAGCCAGACTGAGTATATTAATTATTATATGATTCATGTTCAGATATTGTCATATGTATTGCAAAACCATTTACTGTACATGATGTACTCTGTCCTAAGATGTTTATGCGACACATATTCCTAAATTATTTCATGATATTCACATTTACCTTAGAATTTAAATAACATTCTTTCTTTTGAAGGAAAAAATACCAAGATTTGATTTTGAAATGGCCCCTCTATCTTGTCAAGATAAAGGACACAGAGCTAGAATTAATAATTACAACCAAATAAAAGAACCTGGATGAAAAGTTGAATTTTTTTTTAAGGTATTCTGAATACTTCTCTGAATGGAAAAAGGAATTCTTTGACAAATTTTCCTAATATTAAGTTGTGTTGATTCTTGTCGATTTCTAGAATACATGTCGAAAAAAGATTGAAATGTTTCCATATAAATCAGTTTCAATTAGACAAACTTCTTTCACTGGTATGTGCATTTTTGTGAAAAAAGTCAAGAGTGAAGGAAACGGTAATCTATGACTGAGCGTAGTACATGTAATGGCAAATTAAAATAATGAACGATGGTACACTGAATTTTGAATGGGATGGAGAGTTGTTTTATCAACCAACTATCACTTAGTCAAGGTCAGTACTAAATGAGACATATATGAACCAGGATCTTAGCTCTATATAGACACTGATAAGGATAGACGGTGATAGATAAATACATGACTGCAATATGTGAATGTGTATATATATATATACATATGTCTGTAACTACACAATTAATTTTAATACAAATTATCAATTTAATTTGAATTACATTTACTTAAATGCATTAAATCAACCCTTCTTCAGGGATAATAACCACATCAAATCAGTATAGGCTGATATTATTTTTGTTCATTCAATTTTCCATAACCAGGAAGTCTCCCACAAGCAGATTTGACAGTTCTTCTCAATTATACAGTCTTACCATGCATCCTCTGCCTAGCAGAGCAAACAGAGACTCATTCTCATCATCTCTTAAAAGCAGCGAAGGGGCGTTCTTCTGTCTCTGCTTCGATCCAGACATGTTTTTTGAGTAAATTTATCAAAAAAGGGGGATGTTTCTTTCACAGGAAGCAAGTAAGCCGGAAGCCAGACTTTTAACGTACTACGACACAAGAAGTAGTTCTATATTTTTTTGCAAAATAATTCCTTTAAATAGAAGGAAATTTCACACTAAATATTTATAAGTCGGCTTGTTTTATTTTTATATCAATGTGTATCAATTAGGTTATGATTCATTTATATTGTGAAACAGTCAAGCGGATGAATATCACAAACCGAAAGTAGAATGTACAGGTGCTGGAAACAAAAGAAGCGGAACGAGTCGATTTGACAGACGCTAACTGAGTCATTATGTTCGTTTGAAACTCCGCCTACTTTCGGTCTGGTTATAGTTAATCTTAGCTTTGTCGTGTGCTTTAACGAATGACTGGGTTACTTCAGTTTACGATAGGTTTGGATAGAGGAAGCACGGAACTTTATATATGGGACATTGGAAACCATCGTGTCTTAGATAGATATATAACATGTGACAGTTATAATGGTTATTGTCATCGATTGATTCTGACCGACGAGTCCTCAGAAAGTGATATGTTACAGACATAAATGGATTTTTTTACTTGATTGTTAATCAATACGTTAGTGATATCAAAGAATTGAATGGTTTGGCAAAAGAATTGCGATGCCAGCACGAATGTGTGAAGCTGACTTGGACATGGGTTCTGAGGGTGGCTCTGGGGAGGGGCCGAAACCCATCCTGTACTCCCATCGCCACAACCTGAAGAGTCGATTCGAGCTGTTGAAAACGCTAGGCGAGGGGTCCTATGGGAAAGTGAAGCTGGCCAAGGAAAAGACGACGGGAGATTTGGTAGGTGACAGCATCTTTATCAAATCGTATCATAATTTGTTCAAGTGACGGTGGAATCCCCAGTACAAAGCAATAATTGTATATTGATGAAATAGCTTACTTTGCTGTATTGTCAGTTTATGCTGTGACAATCTGGAGTGACAGGCAGGGTTGTCTCTAAAAATTGAAGTAGAAGGGAGAAATAAAAAAGTAGAAGGGGATCTGGAGGTCTTCCTTATAGCTAGATTGTTTTTGAAGTGCAATAATAGCCGGGTAATCACGTCACTTTAGGCGGGGAAAATCCCCGCCTCCCGGGTCTTAGAGACAACCCTGGACAGGTTATCAGGTCCTCTTATTTTTTGATTTTTTTTTTACCAAAATCAGTCCTATTGTATTAATTATTAGGTGATGTCATAAGGTTTGCTATTGTTTAAATAGATCAATTAAAAATGCAGACATCCTTTTTTGAAGAAAAAGAAACGAATGACTTCCAACCTATTTGACGGAGATAATTTATTCACTTCGTGTACCCATTTAGCCCATATCAGAACGAATTAAAAAAATTCTTTGTACACTGAATATATAGTAAAACAGGTAAATGTGATAACATGGAATGGTCTTGGAATAGATGGATCAGGTAGCGCTTATCAAAAAGAGTAAATGTTCCCTTTCTCAGAAATCTCTAGCCATACAGCCCGTGTCAGGAAGAAATTGAACCATTTCTCTTTCTGGAATATATTAAGGTCATTTATAATGTTGTTACCTTCGAGAGGAGAATGAACGGAGGGTTCTAATCTTGTCATGTTGTGCTTTTAAAAATTTCACAATGGTAGACATGATTTAGTGCCAAGAAAGTTTTAATAAATTGACTTCTCACTAATATGATTGATGGAATGCCCGAAATGTGAAATTGCCAAGCAAATTATTATATGGTATATAACTAAAATATTGGCAAACAGTCATTTAGAAAATTTTCAATTAATCCTTAAATTGATTTCAACCAACTGCCTGTTTTTCTTCCTTGGGAACTATTGGTAATTGCCACATAAACTTCAAGTCTTGGTTTCAATAAAATTATAGGGAGATTCAGTGTTTGCTTATGAAAAAAAAAGCTGAAATGACATAACTATTATCTTGGTTCATGGTTTGATCCTTCTCAGAGTACAGCTGTATTTAAGAAATGATTGTTAAGATATTGCATAGCGAACATTCCAATTCCATTTGTGACTGTTCGCAAGCTGGGGTGCATGTCGATTGTCTATTGATTTTAAGCCAGACTGCAGAAAAGCATTGTGCTTTGCAGTTAATCAATTGAAGTCTTTGACCTTGTGCAAAGAAAAGACAAATATGACAGTAGAACAAACATTACAGTGCAATGTGTACTAGGTACTAGGATTTCAACTAGGGACTTTCAACTAACATTATAGCTGATACTGGTTTTTGACTTTTTTAAAAATTCAGATACAGATGTTGTGAATTCATAACTTTATAGAATACATACCAAATTGATATTAAAATCAATTTATGCTATAAATATTAATGACATTAAGCGTAGTGACTTGTATTTATTTCATCAGCCCTCTGATATGAACTTCAGTGAATAAAATTTTGATATGAGAGAATCATATATCAGTAGGTTTAGAAGAAGGTTTTATATGAAAATTTGATGCATTTTCTAACTTAAGTAGATTAAAATCAAAAATATTAAAAACATAGTGAAATAATCGTGAAAGCTGATGTAATTTTTAGAAAAAATCTGTATTCCCAAGCAAAAGAACATTGGCTGTGTGTAAAAAGCATTGACATGTAATATTCATAAAAAATTGTAAAATGCCAAATTTATTGATTTACAGTAAAGAAAAAAATCTAAAACAATGAAAATGACATGCTTTAATTAGGACTTCACTCTTTTTTTATCAATTCTATTTTATATCTGACAGCTAGCTGTCAATCTACAGTGTTCAAGTCAAGGTATATGTGTCAAACGTTTATAACAGTTTAATACAACACCAGTAGACAAGGTGACAGAAATCTAAAGTGATAGCAAACGTACAAGAAGATCTTCTTAATTTAGAATCTTTTCTTTGTAATATGCAGGACCTTGCATCAGAGCTGTAAGGTCACTACAGAAATGATCAATGCATCATTGTGACAGATATCCAAAGTGATTGCAAGCATACAAGATACCTTTTCCTAATTTAGAATCTTTTCTTTGTATTAATGTGTCTTGCATCAGAACTATAAAGTCCCTGCGGAAGTGATGCATCATTGTTGTAAAGGACTACCATAAGTCGATAAGCCATATGATAATTCGTGGTTTTGTTGTCTTTAACGACAATCAAGCAGTCACTCCGAGAGTAGAAGGCCCTGGTCATTTCACGTCACCTGACAAGACGGCGATTGCTGACTGTTTATAGCTGTATATAATTATCTTATTTGTCAGTTAGCAAGAAAAACTACACATCCCCACGTGTTTAACATAGTTTTGCCGTAATTTATACAAAGATTAAGACATTGATCTTTCCCTGTATATGACATATAAGTAATGGTCGTGAACTTTGATAGGCTTGTATACTTCTTATGATATTTCATATTAAGATATATTATTTATGATATTTCGTGATTTATACATTTGACGAAAATTTTAATTGTGTTTTTGAAAGGTGACCAGACCTTTTCTTTGGGAGGCGATATTGAGATTGTCGCAAGTCATATGTTGAAATTTTTCTGAGATCTTTAGTACAAGAAATTAGAGTACATTTATGTACTAAGAAAGTTCACAACAAATATTTCCCTGTTACAGCTTATCTGTAGAGTAATAGAAGTATACTTGACAAGGGTCATTGTCAGATGTTTATTACAACACTTGCGATATTTAAGTGGATCAATTGTGTTTTGTGATAACCCTCCATTAGCTGTTTATTGATTTCAGCAGATATTATTTCTCCTCAAGTGAAGGATGTTACAAACGATCCATGGATTGTAAATTCCTTAGACAATGCTTACAATAGACCTATAAATTGCAGCCATTTATTACCGGCTGCTGTAATATATACATGGACCCAGATAAAAAGCAATTTAAAAAGCCGAAACTGGTAAACATTGCTTGTTTTGGGAGGAGGGATATGAGCAATATGTTACCTCTTTATAGGATGTCAATAATTTGTTGTTTAATGTGTTATTAGACTAGGAAGTTGTTATCAGTAGAAATATTTATTGATCGGAATTTATACTCTTGAGTCAAATCTGAGCATGTTTCGATTTGCACAAAATGTTTGTTTGAGTCAGTCATGCATATGCTTGTGTGCATGTTGATCAAAAGTGATCAGCCCCATGGAAACTCTAATCACAAGAAAAAATCAGTGTCTCTCTCAGTTCCCCATACTTTTTCAAAGATAACATTCAACTCTCAGTTAATATAATATTGATTTTAAATTGAATCTATTTTTGGGGGTACAATCTCAATGTGATCTTCTATGGTGTTTATTTTTTTGTATTCGGGTGAAAACAATTGCTGATTTAGGTGATAGGGGAACTAGAATAAAATGACCAGAGAGTGTTATAATTAGCCACGGAGAACAAGATCATGGGCCGATTATGAGTATTTAGGGTTTTTGTTTTCGAGAAATCGGATATTAGTGCAGTTATAAAAAATGTCTCGGGGTCATAGAAGAAGAAACAAAGTCTGAAGGTTCCTTACGACTATTGACCATGGATATGAGTGATATGATATTGTATTAATATGTTCAGTGCAGGCAGGAAGGTCATAAAGTTGGTACAAAATTTTGAGAGGAATCATGTTTTCTCATGTCTTGAGCTAGTAAGCTTGTAAGAAGGGAAAAACCAGTGTGGTTGCTCACGACAATTAACATTCTGATATTATTTGAGCGTGTATGTTTTTGCTGTAGGAATAATATTAGATCCATATTTTGCCCTTTTGTGGGCTTCTGTTCTGAGTGACCCCTTGTATGTAGACTGCAGGGCTGTGATGGGAATCCAGCTTAAAACTTAAAAACACAAGCGTCAAAGTACTGTCTGACCAGCTGAAATCCCTCTGTCATTAAGTCCCCAGGATTTTAACCGAGTGACCCGATAGCTTTCGTAAGAGACATAAAAATCTTTATATTCCTCCCATCATAAATATCATCAAGGGATTTTGTATTTTTATGTATTACATCATTTTATCTTTAAAGTGACCTTTTAACGGAAATAAAATTAAAAAAAAGATACTTTTGGTTTTTTTAATGTGCGAGTTGATGACGGATCAATATTATCTAACCAAGTGTGAAATCCAAATTGTGGCAGGGTCATCCACAGTACAAGCACTGTCCCATGGTCACTGATATTATCCTTAGATTGTAGAAGTTTAATTCCTGTGGTTATATAAAGTGGCATTGCATTGAAAGAGTGGATTAATCAGCTTAGACAGTTTTTGTTTTTTTATCCTTTGTCTATAACAACTTCTCTCTATAAGCCTTTGTCTATAACAACTTCTCTCTATAAGCCTTTGTCTATAACAACTTCTCTCCATAAGCCTATCAGCTGTAGTGCCTCAGAGGAGAATGATTTTGCAGAAATACCTCATTTGTGAAAAATTTGTGGTCAATACATTAACCACAAACTTTAAAGGCTATCAATTAAATCACTAAAATTTGTTTATTACCTATATCTGTACGTACATGCTTCTACCAGGCATTAATTTAAAGTTTCTATATATTTTTGATAGAATAGCTTTGCTTTACCAAACAGGTAATGATAGAATGTCAGAATAGTTTTGGATTTTATAGGGTAAAAAAAAATTATGAATTTAATGTTGTAAGCTCTTGCTATTTAGGGTCTTCCGTTTCCAACGGAAGACCCTTTTGTTTTTCTTCGGTTTCTTTTTATTATTATTTTATTTTTTATTTTTTTTCTGACTCCTTCTCGGCTTTATATCTCAAAAAGTTTTCATCCGATTTCAATGAAATTTTCAGAGCTTTTGTAAAGTTACCGTGCCTCAAAGATGTTAAAGTTTCAGCATTTACGTCACTTCCGTTCAAATTTGGCGGCCATTTTTAAATTTAAAAAAAGTGATTTTGTCCGGAAGAATTCTCCGTAAACTTTAAAGATATCGCTTTGAAATTTTTACTGATGATAGATGTATCAATTTTATAATGTACTGGGGGGTTTAAAATTTTGTTCATTAATTTTGCTCAAAACCGGAAGCAGTTCCAATTTTTGGAAATTTTCATTTTTTTGAACAAAATAAGACAATACTACAGTCTTATAGAACTGGCCATGGTGAATTCAAATCTGAAATCCGTTTGAAAATCGGACGATGCATTACAGAGATATCGGGGTTTAAAAATAGATTTTTCCGGAAATTTTGTTTCCACGTCCTCGGCTTAAAAAATAGCGTAATGTTCAAAGTAAAATTAATTCGTACCAAAAATAATTGTTAAGTCGTGCTTGAACACATTCGGATTTTTTTTGTCAAGTCGTTCTTGAAATTAGAAAGGTTTTTGTTAATTCGTACTTAAAATCATTCGGATTTTGTTAAGTCGTACCAGGAATAATTCGATTTTTTCATCTTATTATTTAAGTTACTCTTGTTGTTGGTTAAAGAGCTCTGCTTCTTCCAAGAACTTCCGGCTTTTCTTCCGACATTAACGGAAGACCCACTCGTTGCTTTGCAACGAGCTTTGCTCTAGTTTTTTCTTCTTTTCCAAAGAGGGGGGAAAAAGGGGGGAGGGCATTAACACTCTTTCATTGGATAAAATCTGACAAGCTATTTGTGGTATAACTCTGTATAAACATTTCATTAAAGAGCACAGTTGTTTCTTTGTGTGAAGTTTTTGGCACCTTGACTGCTTTTCTGAGGGCATGGCTTTTTAAAAAAGAATCTCCTTGGTTCATCCATCTATGATGTAATGATGTGTTAGAATAAACTGTCCGGGTCTAATTGTGTTTATGTAAGCTCCTTATGTAGTACAAATAAAAACGTTAATTTGGTCATTCTGTTGGTATCGCTCTAAAATGGAGAGAGAGAGAGAGAGAGAGAGAGAGAGAAGAGAGAGAGAGAGAGAGAGAGAGAGAGAGAGAGGGAGAGAGAGAGAGAGAGTTCTAAGGTCATATACCAAAATTATTGAAAGCTGTAAAAAAAAATTATATATATTTCTTGGACTAAAAGAGAGAAAAACAAAGAGAGGAGGAGAGAGGAATACAATATTAGCCCTTTCAGCCTTAGAAATCCCTCATACACTTCTTTTTGTGTAGATCGAGGCAATAAACAAATCTTATTTGATTCAATAAAGAACAGGATGAAGGTCTATTGCATGCAAATTGCAATGATTCACTTGGCAACACAAGTTTGTGTAATGTTTAAATAACATCGTTTAAAGCCCTCGCATGACAAAGTGCACAGAGAAAGAAATTAAAATCACTAAATCATGTTCAAAGGGAAAAAAGGAAAGATATGGAGTCTTGCAGCAAAATTTAAATATTTCTGTGTCCAAAACAGACAGTCCATGTATTTCCTTCTCTTATTTTTCTCCTTCAATCTGATTTCTTTGAAACTTGATAAATGAGTTGCTATGTATGTTAACCCTTTAGGAGTTAAAAAAACACAGGAAATATGTTCTATGGTAACAGAATCATTAATAATAGGACTCTAACTGCCTCTTCCTGGCCTTGGGGGTAAGATTTAGGATTCCAAAGGTGGTAGTAGGCGGAAACCAAGTCCCTTTTTTGTTCTCTTTGATTTTTGAGGGGAGATAGCGATCTGCTCTGGCCATTAATATTTGCGGTTTTTCGTTTCGTGGTCCATGTTTTGAGATAGTCTATGTCCCCATGACACGATTCATCAGGTCTTTTAAACCTGAAGGTGTTAAAATGTCTGCGACATTAGTAATACACATTGAATTAAATTACAAGACCCAGCTGTAATTAGATTTTTTTTTTTTTATTTTCATAACATTCACATCTTGGAAGTGTTGTTAATGATAATTAGTCATACAGGTAATTGGAAACAAAGGCATAGTAGAGCTATTGACGTAATCTTTTTAGCCGTAGGAAAAAAAAAAATCCAAACTTAAAACAAAAACCTGGTGTCAGTCGATACATTTATAAACACTAAGTCTTTATGTACAAGATTCTTAATGCTTGTGTTTTGGGGTTTAGCATGTTTTAGATCTTTGTTTAGGTTGGCTTGTTATGAATAATGTTTGGTAGCGAGGTCTGCTTCGCCGTTCCATGTAATGTTGACACAAAGAGTTTGAAAATGATTCTTTCTTACAACAATAAAAGTATATATTAACACAGACATCTCAGCGATTGATGTGGAGATAAAATTCTTATGATAAACTTCTTGAACATTTAAAATCAAGGTCGGGATTTTTGTCTCTCTGTTTATAAACAATCAGATCTATCCTTATCAAAGTCTTTTTTTTGGATTATGAACCGAAAACAGATTGCAGATACAAATATCTTCGTAAAAAAGCAAAAAGTATATATTTATGCAGATACAAATGTCTTTGTAAAAAAAAAAATTTCCTTGTTATTTTTGAAATTCCCACAAGATTTAATATCAGCTAAACAAAACACCTTAATTTGTATGATTAATACATAAATATGTCTAAATGTTAAATATGATGTTTTAAATGTGATGTCATTCTTTGTAAATCCATGATAATCTTTGGGATTTAACATTTTTGGTAATTGATAATAATCTATATGCATGTCTTGTCTTTATCTTGGAGTACATTCCAAGATCTGACCTTGATTAAAAAATAATATACCACAATTGACTGTAGATATTTTTTTTTTGACTCACGTGTGATCTGAGATAGCATAGAGTAAAGAATGTGCCCACTAAATGTTTGTTTTAGAAATTGTTTGTTAGTAGAATCTTTTTGAAGTTGTCGCAGGTATCAAATTCCTGTGGTTAAAAGTCATACATTTCAGATCATTTAAATGCTTTGATTTATGATTTGGACATCAGAATGAAATGTGGTATTGGTTTTTTAATAATCTATTTTCGATTTGGTATGTTTGGGTAGGCGGATGACATATTTGCAATACTTTAGCTGATATGCATATCTTGTATTGTGAGATAACCTAGATGTCTGACCACTTTTAGATAATATATCAGCCTGTAATGTTTTCATTTTTGGTAGATGATGATGATGATGATGATGATGATGATGATGATGATGATGATGATGATGATTAAAGTTTTAAATTCCCTAAAGAAACATAATTTGCACAAAATATCCATCCTGTACTTTATTCTAGGAAGTCCATAACCAGATTATGATAATCCAATACATTGGATGTCAAGTACATGGTATAAGTCTGACTCATTGTGTGTGTCTAGTCAAAGACAGCTGATTTGTGTATATGTAGTCTCAATTTATATCTTAAGTCTATTGTCTTCTTTCTGTGGCTTACAGCTCATTATGATTCAGTGCATGGTTATCAGGAGATTGATTTATGATAGATAGGTGATGATCAAGTATGAAACGTCAATCCAAACACAGTTATAATAGGGATAGAATTTCCAACTCTCTTTTCTTAATGTTTTAAATTGGTGAATATGCGAATGTTGCTTATAACCAGCTTGGAGAAGGTCTGCATGGTTGTTTAAATTTAGCTTTTAAGGTTCTTGATTTTGTTTTTCCTTGCATCAGACAAAATCTCGCTTGTTGTTGAGACAGCAAGCTGTTTGTTGAGCAGACGTCAGATCAGCAATGGGTCAAACTGTGGACAGGTTCCTTTGGAGAAAATCAAAGGACCGTCATGTTTGCTTGGGAGTTGTTGAAAGAGATTAAAGTGACAAACTCGACCTTCAAAAGCAGCGAGCAGCCACCAGAAGACACATGTCAGACTGTGAAGGGTATACATGTACAAATAGGTTACAAATTGGAATCAATTAGAGCTACCACTGCAGGGGTCAATTTTAGTAAATACTCCACCGACCACAGAGAATTTATCTGCACGTGGTGCGATACCCAGCAGAAGGCAGTTCAAATTCTGAAATTACCTTCATATCCAGGTGTGAAAAAATTATTTGTTTGTAAATTAAAGGGTCCGAATTTCTTAGCTGCGGCGTGAGTTATTGGTCAGCGAAGGTTTCACTGTTGACTTTTTGATAATGAGATTACCGGTCAATTACACTGGGACCCCCTGAGGTCCAGAGTATGGAGTGATAAAACAAAATTGCATACATTCCTTTCCCCTGTTGCTGTCATAAGCTGTGCTAGTTACTTTTCAAAGTTCAAAGAAAGTAACAAGCATAAAATTTGTTAATAAAAATCTCCAATCTTAACCCTTCTGACCAATTTTAAGTCTTTTCAATATGTGTTTGATTAGTGAAGCAGAGAAGCTGCTTAAAGGTTTCCTTTCTCTAAATAATTCAGACTTTTTAAAAATTTAAATTTTCCTGCTTTTTTTTTTTGCAGGTGGCAATTAAGTACATCAAAAAGCTGAAGATTAACGATGAAACAGAAATCAACCGAATCCGAAGAGAAATCAAAATCATGTCCAAACTGAACCATCCCAACATCATCAATGTCCGTGAAGGTAAGGTCATGACCCCAGGGGTCATAATGATTATGATGTCACAGACATACATAAGGATATATATCATGCATTTCAGTGCAAATATTGCATTGCAAAAATATTGCATGCAATATTGATGTACAATGTTCTTGATTTTCATATATATCTGTCTAGATATTTTGGGGGTTGTTTTAAAGAAATTGCTGATACATGTAAAATTTTGTAAGTTGACACGCAACTCTGAAGTTTGGGCCTATTCAAACATTCTGTGCTAAGCAATTACTTGGCTACATGTAGCATGTGATATAGACATATATACTGTATAATCAAACGGTCTGGAATGCTTGGAATTAGAGGCCAATAATTTTCATAATGTATGCTGATAGTTTATCAAAGAACTTTAATGCATGCAATTTTTCAATTGGATGAAAAATGATTCGTTCCATTAAAAAACGCATATAGTTCCTGGGCATTATATTTCCATGTTTGGACATAATGGCTGACAGTTTAAATTGCCATGCATCAAAGTCTTTTCAGAGCTTATCAGATTTATGGTATGACAATATGTAATAAAGCCTCTTTATGTCCAAGAGGAGGAGTTGATTTGGCTCGTATGGGTTTAAATGAGAAGTTTCCGATTTCACAGACACGATTTTGATATTATTGATAAAAATGATGGAAAGCTTTCACTTGGGAAATTTAAGCAGCCTGTTTAAAAAATAGAGAAGAGTGATGACAGGAATTTATTTCCTTTTAAAAAATTTTTATTCTAAATTTTATCAACAGCTTCTAGAAAAAAAAATTGCTCCGTAATAGCAGACTATTGATGAATGTCAGTAAAGTACAGAGAATTACAATAAGATCAGACTACCGTTACTACTACAAAATTTATTGATGCAATGTATGTCACTATAAAATCGTATCTGTCTGCATTCCTGCATCTCATTACTTCATGAAGTCATGCACAAAGACCAAGGAAATTCCGCCTTGCGTAGTGATTAAAATTAGCCGTGATGATATCACTTGTTTATTGCCTTCGGCCACAAAGCGTCGGATCTCTATGCGGTTCTTTTTCTGGGTTTTTCCCTCTGGCGTCGGGAGTTGTGGACTTACGCTAGACGTCAGTCTATAGTTGACTACATTACCTGTGGTTTAATCCTCGTTAATTATGAAAAATTAATCCATAATGATTAAATGAGGCAGTAGCAAGTCGATTACAAAGTTAATTGTGCTAGATCAATCTGCGCTTATTATGAGGTGAATGCTGCAATCAATCTTGGAATTATCACGAACTTAAAAAAAAGATTTTAATTGTTTCAAGTTTTTATGATTTATTTGTAAAAGAGACCACACAAATATATAATACATCATCCTTATACACTAAAAGTTCGATTTAAAAAGTTTTTAACCCAAAATGTTGATCAAGGACAATCCATTTGTCTGTCTAAAACCGTCATGACTTTGGTTGGTGAAACTTTTCAATCAATTTTAATTGGTATTGAATTACTACCAAGTCAATTGTTTTGCTGAAATTGGGATGATGATTAATATGGGTTAAATATGTTCCAAACATCACATAGCCCCTGCAGGAAATCGCAAATATTAATATCATAATAGCAGAATTATGCTAAGGAAATCAATAGTTCTAGAATAACCACTTAATTCCGGATCAAGTGGATGTTTTAACAATTCTTTTGTGATGAAGATATACTCATAAAACGGCACTTTAACAAAGGCTTTTCGACCTGCAACATATATTATAATAGTTCAAGTATCTTTCTGTGTAAAGTTAGAGAAATTAGACCTTAGATTTCAGTTTACTAGCTTAGTATTACAGATGATTTATGACTGACAAATTACAATTGTTTAATTTGTCAACTTATGAAGATATAATAGGAAAGTGGCATTTTAAAGAAGGCTTTCAGACTTGCAACGCTTACAATATAAGTATCTGTATAGGTAACGTTGGAATAGTTAGACATATTTCAGTTTAAATACTACAGATTAATATTACAGATGATTTTTTTAACATGGAACAAGTTAAAATTTTATTGTTTAATTTGTAAACTTATGGTAGCTGGTAGTGCATGTAATTCAGACAAAGCAGTAAAAGACATTTCAGACAGGGGAAAGTTTTCTAGGTGAATTTGAAATGCTATTATGAATCATTGTTCGACCCAGATGAACTTTGTGAATCCACTCTGAAATTATGTTAATGGCAGATGGCTGAATGTTTTAAAAGATGTGTATTTCATTCATAAAACTGAAATGATTCATCATTTGAAGAGTACATCGCGAGCCCAATGTTAAACAATGATGACAGCCTATCACCACTCTGTCAAATCATCAACATTGACCTGGTATCATTTTCTGTTGAACATGGTACGTTATGGAATTTTTGAAGAGATCAAAATTGATGAATTATGATTGAAAGCTTCACCAGCATGCAGTTCAAGTTCAAGTAAAAGTACACAATCAGAGAATGAAAGAAAGAGATTTTGGAAAAGTAGAACCCCAAGTATAAGATTGACACACCATACAAAGTTACAGGAATTAAACAGAATGTATTCTATAAGGAACTCTAAAGAATCTGTACTATAATGCCCTGTATAATGAGCATTATGATATTAATGGACTGGTGAAACAGAATTGTAGGTCCATTTTATGAATCCTTTATTGTTTGATTTTTGGCTTCATTTTGTAAACACTTAGTACATGCTAAATATGGGGGGGGGAGTTTTTTTTTTGTACATATGACCAAGGTCTCTATTAAAGCCCCACATTATGCAAAAGCATTTAAAAGATTGCTATCTGTGTCGTGTTGATCCCCTCATAACAGATTTTAGTGTAGTAACTGGCACCCAGAGGTACAGAAATGTCTTACAGGGAAGAAGGTATTTAATGATCAAATTCTAGTTCCTCTGACATATTAACACACACTTATCCCCCACCCACCCATTGTTTACATTTTACTTAAGGTTGATTTGAATCAAACTAACTCCAGTGTATTAAATTGTATCTAATCTCGGACCTGGGGACTAATAACCATAATTCAGGAGCAGGTCTTCAAAAAGCGCTTATCGACTGTGAAGTATTTTTTTAACTTTGAATTTACGGACTACGGTCTTGAAAAATCTGACGTAAATATCGCCATGACTTAGCAGTGGGAAGTCCGTACTTCTCCAGAAATAGACTCTGAAAAGTCAACACACCAAATATAAGTAGTTATTAAAAAACTAATATTTGGATGGACAAGAAAAACAGACAATGGCCTTTGAAAGCTCGAGAAAAATAACTACCCTCTAAAAAATCTGTTTGTAATTTGAGTAGGCCAGTCGCGGAATGCCAAAGTGACAGGTTGTAGACATTGGGGCGAATGTTGTAGGCGATTGTTGTCAGTGGACCCAAAACACCTGAAAAAAAAATTAATACAGCCTGATGGACTTATGGTCACTGGACGCTAAACAAACACACACACAAAAAAGAGCACACCTGACAGACCTAAAGCGATATAATGGACATTGCCCTCTTTGGTCAATACGAGACGGGCCTTGTATAGCTTTATCAATTATCATTTGATAGAGAAACAATGCAGTCATTAGAACAATATTTGCCTTTTTATCGTTTTTCATAGGTCAGTTGATTGGAATGTAGACTTCCCTACTTATGTAAGGTGTATTGTTATATTTTCTTTAAGAATTAAATGAATAGAGTCTTTCAATGCACATTTATGAAGAAATATTCCAAAAAACAGCAGGGCTTATTGTTTATGATTAATAAGTTAAATTGAATCTTTTAAAAAAAGAAATATCAAAGAATGTAACTTTAAAAGTTTCAGTCACTCAGCTATGAAAAATTATTCAATCATTCGAATGCTATTTTCCGCTTGCAAATTTATTATTTTTATAACACTTATCTTTTAAATAAAAAAAAATTCCACATGTATTGAAATCCACACAGCCTTGAAGTGCAGGGTTACAACTGGAAAGAACAAACAAAAAAGTGATTTATGTAAGCAATGCACATTTCATAGCCATTAAAATCTGAGAAGAGGCATTAAAATCTGAGAGCAGAAGGCTTGACAACAAGATATAATAAATGTTTTTCTCACACACTTTTTATTTATTCCCATAAACTGATGCATAAAATTAAGATGAAGTGCAGAAATAAACACCATTAAACTCAAGTGTAGAATGTTGCGCGCATTTATTGATTTTCAACAAAATTGGGATATGGGGAATAGCGATTGGCTAGGTGAAAGTTATAAACAAAATTCACATGTTTTCGTAAGACTTTTCAAATAATTTATACAGTCTGATTTTTTGAAAAACTCTGAAGTGGTTTCATTTACATACGAAAATCCAATATTGACCTAAGACATTTTTGATTTGGCTCGAATGAAAATACCACGATGTATCAGCACATTCCGGGGTTCGTAACACAAACGCCCGTAACAATCAACAGGTATATACCTACCTGCAGACACAAACATTGGGCTTTTATATGTATACATTCACTGTAGACTTAGCTGGCCCAGTTTGTGGGGTCAGTTTTCACTTAAATCAAGATAAGTACTGCCCCTGGGCCCCAGGAGACTGTGGAGCGTGCCTGATGTTCAAACTTATTGTGTTCCCAGTGTTGTTGAGGGTGAAATCCATGATTAAACATTGTCATTACTTCATAGAATTGACAATTCATTTTTACACCTAATTCATTTCTAAACTTTTCCATCAGAAAGTTGACACAGAATTGTCGAGTCAGCACTATTAACAGCCATTTGATATTAACACTACCCCTCCTCCCTAACCCCCCCCCCCCCCCCTTAAAAAATGGGTTTTTTGTACCAACAGCTTAATTCAAAGCTGTGGATATTGTAGAACTAGACAGAAATCTGTAGGCAATGGGAAAGAAATCCCTAAAAAAATTTGTAGCATGGGAAGTGACCATAAAGCCACCTACCAGCATTCAGTAATTAAAGTTACAGATATAGCTACATGTTAGTCTGTGTTAGATGTGGTCATTTCACAGGCCTGCAGGAGGAACAGCAGGGTCTATATATGGTCTATATATATGGTCTGTACACATTGCTGTTAGTCTTGTCCACTGGTGTCATAAAAGGGGATATTTTTAGGCCACCTTTGTTGTATGACAAAATTATTGCCACTTTATGATTACTGATTTTTCTGTTGGTAGGATGTGTACATGTGGGAAAATAGGACTGAGAATGTAGTATTATATGTATCGTTTATTATTGCCCCCAAGTTTTATCTCTTTTGACCAAATAAAGGGCAAATACTAGGATACCCAATTAAAACTGGTTTCGTTTGTGTCCTTGAAATAGGATTGAGAAAGTACTTCATTATTATGAAGTGCATTCAACAACAAAGTTCCCAAAATAAATTTTCTGTAAAATTGGGAAGTTTTAACAATCTATTGGGTTCATGTTTCTCTATACTAATGTACAATCAATTGCAAATTTCAACTGATTTGCAACCATGTAAAGGGCTTTCAAAAACCTGTCAAGAATCCGAGGAATGCCTGTTTAACTTTTCATCTGCCTCTGTATAAATCGTCAAAGGGGATCATTAAGCGCTGTGTATAATAAGCTGGTCCTCGTCTCTTGCTATCATCAGGTGTGTTAAGGCTACAGTATCCCACTGTCATTCAAAACGAATAATAGACTCAAAGTGTCGGTAACATAACATATTTTTTGCTCACGATTCTGACATGGCTTCGAGTCAGGTATAGTCTGTACCTACAGCGTCGATCTTTAAAATAAGGGTTTAATTTGAATGTTTTCTCGTCATCTTAATTGCACCTGAAGTGCAGCCTTTTGACCACGAAAAGTACATTTATGCCTCGCATCATTGTTTCCGTGAAAAGAAAAGAAGTCCTCGACTTTTTGGCGATAACATTGCGGTAGGAGCGAAAAATGGCAGTCATGTGAAAAATTGTTTGGGGGCTCTGATATCTTCTCTGTAATCTGGCCTGCATCTGCTGACAAACAAATAAGGGTCTGTGATATCGCAGCATTAAATCGAAGGAAACAATTAAAACTTTTAAAGTGTATTCTGTCAATGTCCTTATCGAGTTCCTGAGAGACATTATGAAATCGATCATTTGATGTTAGATCCGAGAGATTTCCATAGATTTTCACAGGGTATCTTTTCTGAGTGCACTATAGTCCCGATGGTAATAATAGATGACGGCTGATCACAGAGTCCTAATTGATCTGCTGCTATTTATGGCAGGTGCCCGTACTTTTAAATGCTGTGCAATCAAGGCTGCTGAATAATTGATTGCATTCCAGGCATTCCAGAGACGGTAATTTTTGTTATTGGATTAAAATGCAACTGAATTGTTTATTTATGTCCAAGGAAACCAGGAGCAATGGAAAATCCAGGACAATGACATAAGGAAATCAAATATGAAAGATCAATACTCATTTTCATATGAAAAAATTTGTTTAAATATGTTACAGTTTCTGCACACATATTTTGACATGTACCAAGGAAAGAAATTACTTCCTGTTTAAATGCAAGCTTGCTCAGAAATGATAAATATTTAATTTCAATCCCAATTTTTTTTGTTCTCTCCTAGGATGATCTAAAAGTTGTTTCTTTTAAAGCTCCTGTCAATTAGCACTGCACGGAACAAACATTATTTTAATGGCTGTCTCAGAACTGTTTGATCTTCGTCTGATACTGGTTAATTTTTCCTGCCTGTTTGTTTGACTTTGGATTTTCTGTGAGAGTAGCCCGTTCCACAATGGGAGCAAAGTGTCCAATAAGCCCAGGAAACTCTTGGGCCTTGTATAAAGGCGCTCTGTCTGTTTACATTTTGTCTGGCAGATACTTAACACATATTGGTTACAAGATTCACCCAGGGCTTTGTTCTGATCTAAATCACAGACGTTAATTTTTTTTTCTTAATTTAAGGACCTATTTTCAGCTTGAAATTGAAATGTACAACACCCTCATGGCAGAGTTATAGCCAGTAATCTTTTGAAATGAATTTTTATAATTTAAAAACAATTTAGTCAAATTATCATCAGAAAATTTTGAGCCAAAGTTCTTGAAATTATCCCTTTCTATGATAATTGAGGACATACTTAGTAAATAATGGTCCAAGAGGTCCCATAAATAGGTAGAAAGTGTCTTATCAACCTTCGCTTATTTTTTTTAAATGCCCATTTCAGAGTTCATAGTACTTTGGACCAAGAAACACGAAAACAAAGGAAATACTGACAGTGTACTTGTTAATGCAGATGCATAAATTTCTGGTGTTTTTATTTATGAATCACACTTATTTCTTGTTTATGGTTTTAAGAAAGTCATTGGGTTTCACGAACTAAGACAAGAATGAATATTAGCAATAAACTGATGAACATGTATATTTATGATGTGGATAATTCTCTTATGGCTGATATTAGAAGTAAAATAACTTGATGATGTTCGCGGGTTGTCAGCCCACTAGAATACTTTGAGTTGATAAATGCTCCATGTGTGCTGTAAAACCACAGTATTAACATAATGAACACCTCTTTAATTCAAATGGTGTCTTCTAAAGACTGACTTTTTATCCAAAATTGATCGTTAATACCTGTAAATCATTTACATAGATGGCAGGCCTTTTAGTGAGTGTCATTAATTATCAAACATCGATTGTCCAGAAAGATGGAAGTTTAAAGTCATCTACATGCATCAAATCTTTTTTAAAAAAATCAATTGGAAATAGAGATTTCTTTTGTTTTAATAATTTAATTGTCTTTAGTTTGTTGCAAAATACAAATTTAGAATATTAATTGAAGTGAAAGTTAGCCAAGGGGAACGGTTATAGACTCAAAGTCAATTATACCAGTTCCATCAATACGGATATGAATTAAGTGATTATTTTGTTGAGGTTATGATAATGTAGGAAATCGTGCTAGGAGAACGGTTGAAGTGCACATTAAGCATGCTAACGTACAGGAAGTTTCTGGTAACACCTCGTAATGATATTTTGTCAGTGTAATACAGACGCATTAGCGACAAATCCACGCCCAGGAGACATTATTTCCGTGAAGTGATTCGTTGAAAATAGCTTTGAAACTTCTAGGTTGCTATCCATTTTTTAAAGGCAATTTTAACAAATTAAGATCCAAATTGTCATGTATTTAAATATTCAGTTACCATGCTAATCATTATATGAAAAATGAATAAAGGAATGCTGTAGAATTTTTCAATCAGTTTATAATGTATATATTTAAATAATCAAATAAATGTTGTTATTAAAAACACCCTGCTATTTTTCAGTTTTTGAGAACAAAGAGCGGATAATTTTGGTGTTGGATTGTGGCACAGAGGGGGAGCTGTATGATTACATCAACAAACGCGGCAAACTGACGGAGAAAGACGCGCGCCGAATCTTCAGACAGATCGTCGCAGCGGTCAGTTACTGCCATCAGGTAAATTGGGGGGAATCTGGACGTTGCTTTACCCTGTTTTATCTTTTTTTATATTCATTTGATTTCTTTTTTATTAATTCAATCAATATTCTATAAAGAAAAAATAATTTTGGTACTGTATGAAAAATTAAAAGTACAGAGTATTTGAAAAGAAAATTGTGAAAAAAAAAGTAGATAATATTTACATTCAAAGTATATAAAAAAATGTTATTAACACAGCTTATTGACTTGATGTTGAAAATTAATATATTTTGTTATGTCTCTTTGCAGAATGGAGTTGTCCATCGAGATCTGAAATTAGAAAACATAGTGCTAGATGAGAATGGAAATGTCAAGGTAAGGGTCAAAGGTCAAGGTCACATTGATCAGAAATTTGCTGGTTTTGATTTGTTGGTGTAAAGTCCTGAATTATCGTTGGATATAGGAAATAATTGTAAAAGTGACAAGATTGGTGAAAAATTGATTTCATGTGATAGCTTGCTGATCATTTGAGCTATAAGTAAGGTCAAGGCGGCCCTGAAAGGTATTTAGTAGCACCCAACTGGCATGTCAAGTATGTTCCTCTATTGAGTCCTTGACACAATTAAAATGTGTAATATGAAATGGATCCAATGACTGTTATATCAGTGTCTTTGTGCATTAGGATTGAGTGATGTAATTGGAGGAATTTGCTTTTTAATTCCTTTGATAAGATTTTCAATACTGCTTGCAAGGGGACTCTTAACGTTTCCTTTAATATTTTCAATAGTCTCGTTATCACCGTCATCTTGAGTCGGTAATTACCCAGGGATCAAGATGGCTTAGGGAAGTTTAAATATTTTCTTTATGCCCAAAATCAGAATTTTGTTAAATTAACTTTAGATTTTATTCTGTTTATAAGAGTACAAATCTCAAAACTTGATTTAATTGATTATGGCTGTTTAACCTTGAAGTTGTCTGAAATCGCATTATTGCAGGTGAAATTTTCGTGATACAATTTGTGAAATGGTTTCAGTGTGAACAATAGGGTGGGTGTGTAGAAATTTTCGAATCACTTTAATTTCGCAACCGCATGATCCATCAGCCTTCCAAATGTAGTGTATTTCCTGGTCTTGATTGTTTTCATTTTGGAGGAAAAAAATTAAATATGTTTGATGCCCAGACATGGAGATTGATGGAATGTCAGAGTATTGCATGATCACACAGAATAATTAGGTAATAGAAAGAAAATGCATGCCAGGGCATATTGGTCTGATCAGTTTAAGTTCCAGTATGATGGATCATTTTGTGAATATCAAATATTGAGGTTTTGATTGTGCAGAAAGAGCATTTTACAGAACAGACATGTTTTTATTTTTATCTGACGTAACCAATGAAGATTTATATATACATAACTAATATTAACAAATTTGTTAAATGAAGAATGTTCTCCAGACTTTAATCAAAAGTGAGAACCAATTCACTATGAGCATTACCATTCTAGACCATAAATTTTTGTAATACTAAAGTGTAATCGCATGGTTGCTGTTTTATAGGTATAGAATTTGGAACATTGCCCTTTTTTGCAGATTGCAGACTTTGGCCTGTCCAACTTTTACAGTTTGACCAATCTGCTGTCCACATACTGTGGGAGTCCTCTGTACGCCTCTCCTGAGATCGTCAACGGACATCCTTATTATGGACCGGAGGTAAGCTAAATATCTGGACACTGTAACCACCACTATCTATGAATCTCGACACTGCAACCAACCAATGTGCAACCATTACGCTATGAATCCCAGATCTGTCTAAATGTCTTATGCAATTTCCCGAAAACAGCTATGTCCAAATAACCAGCAGACTTTCTTACAAATGCCATGAGGTGGCGATATGGATGATACAGTCATTATGAAAACATGTGTCTAATGTGTCTTCAAATCTTAAAGATCCCAGATAATGACTAATGCTTTATCTAGAAAATGCATGAATGTACAGTCCTGCACATTGTCTGTGCCTGTACATTATAAGTTGTTAATCACACACCACAGCATTGAAGCTGTTCCATGTGACTCACACAGTTTATAAATCCGACTAGCTCTAATGGTCTGGAGATTTATTTTATTTCTTGAATTCGTGTTCAACATCTCTTGTCAATGAGGATTGAATCATGATCACTTTTTAGCTCACCTGAGCTGAAAGCTCAAGTGAGCTTTTCTGATCACTTTTTGTCCGTCGTCCGTCCGTCCGTCCGTCTGTCCGTCCGTCTGTCCGTCTGTAAACTTTTTACATTTTGAACTTCTTCTCTAAAACCGCTTATCCAATTTCAACCAAATTTGGCACAAAGCATCCTTATGGGAGGGCGAATATAAATTGCAGAAATAAAAGTCCGATCTGTTTTCAAAGCGGAGAAAACCTTGAAAATGTAGAAAAAGGGGGGTGCATTTTTAAAAATCTTCTTCTCAAGAACTACTGATTCCAATTCAACGTAGTTTAGCATAAATTATCCTTATGGGAAGGAAAATATAAATTGCAAAAATTAAGGTCTAATTCTGTTTCAAATCTGAGTTATTACGAAAATAATAATAAAGGAAAGCCGTGTTTCAATCAGTTTAATAGCCTCGGATTCGGCATCCGGTAAAATGGGTAGACAAGACTTGGCCTGGGCAAAACAAAAGATAAGCAGTTATTAATCTGCCAATCTCATTAAAATTTCAGGATAATTGATGGACCAGTATATTTGTATTTGCTGTAATTATTGCTGCAAAATAATGCGTATTTGGAATTGACGATTGCCGATCTGCCCCGGCTTTTATTTTGCCACGGCTCGGTTTTGCTTACCCATTTTACCAAGACTCGTATTCCATACTTCTAAAACGAGGTTCTTTGTTGAAAGCAGCCATGACATTATACGAAAAAGGGTCGATCTGACTATGATGAATTTGCTTGTTGTGCAACAGTTCGCGTATGAAGGGAAATTTTTTAAACATGAAAAATATATTGGTGCCGATTTTGTGAAGTAAATTGAGGCTAAATATTTCAATGCATTGACAGTTTTCACACATGACGTTGATGTTAGCTTGTTCTGATTTTCGTTTCGTTTTCATTATTTATGCTTTGTAACCTGGAAACTGTCGTCTGTATTTCGTGATTTTTACGTATCAAATCAAACAGGGACTTCGGTAAATCAAACAGTTACGTTAACTGTTTACCTGCGCAAATTAAGCAAAATCTGATGTAGGAGTACTGAAATACAATTCATTCTATCGGTAATTCGGCATTATTTTTTGCGTAATGGTAGATTAATGCAATAGGTTTTTGTTGAGATGCTCGGCATTTTCTCGAGTTTATTCAGTTTAAATAGAGTTTGATATCGCTTACGGAAATATGTAGGTATATACATGTATATATATGATTCATTTCGAAAAAATAAATTGTGTTCTTTATTTGTTATACATGTAGTGCATGTTTCTTGTGTTTAATTGTTAACAATTTCTATTTACTAACCATTTTTTAGTGTTTGCTTCGAATTATAAGCAAGATACAGAGATTTGCTAGCAATTCTATGTTTGTACACAGATCTTAAAAGCTTAAGATTAAATCAAAGTACTGATAGTACTGAAAAGCGCTAACCCAGCTTCTGTATGTATATAACAGATATATGTATATAGCATTTCAGCTTCTGTATACGCACTATATTATATTATGACAGTCCCTGGAATGATGTATGTAAGCCCCGTACATTAATTTCACAATAACCCGTAAGTTAGATTCACAATAGCCCGTGCAGTTATGTGCATAAACCCCTGAAACTGGTTCCCTAACCAGTTTAAATGATGTATACTTTTGCTTAGAGGGGGCGGTTATTCGATGCACTGGAAGTTGAAGTCTAACGACCATAAAGGGCTGAGCTATGCTTAGCGCTTTAAAAAGTAAAAAAAATTGTCAATATTTATTACGAAAATTTTCAAAATCTGTTCTTCCAGAAACCAACTTATTGAATTGTAAACTTAACCTTTTTAGCTCACCTGAGAATGGGGCCACAATGGGGGGTCGAAGTTTAACAAATGAATATATAGAGTAAATCTTTAGAAATCCTCTTCTCAGAAACTAATCGGCCAGGAAAGCTGAAACTTGTGTGGAAGCATCCTCAGGTAGTGTAGATTCAAAGATGTGAAAATCATGACCCCTGGGGATAGGGTGGGGCCACAATGGAGGGTCGAAGTTTAACATATGAATATAAAAAGTAAATCTTTAAAAATCTTCTTCTCAGAAACTAATTGGCCAGGAAAGCTGACACTTGTGTGGATGCATCCTTATGTAGTGAAGATTCAAATTTGTGAAAATCATGACCCCCCGGGGGTAGGTTTGGGCCACAATGGGAGATCAACGTTTTACATAGGAATATACACAGTTAATCTTTAAAAATCTTCTTCTCAGAAACTAATCAGCCAGGAAAGCTGACACTTGTGTGGATGCATCCTCAGGTAGTGTAAATTCAAAGTTGTAAAAATCGTGACCCCCGGGGGTAGGGTTGGGCCACAATGGGGGATCGAAGTTTAACATAGGAATATATACAGTAAATCTTTAAAAATCTTCTTCTCAGTAACTAATTCGAAGGCAAAGCTGGAACTTGTGTGGAAGCATCCTCAGGTAGTGAAGATTCAAAGTTGTGAAAATCATGACCCCTGGGGGTAGGTTGGGGCCACAATGGGGGATTGAAGTTAAACATATGATTATATACAGTAAATCTTTAAAAATCTTCTTCTCAGAAACTAATTAGCCAGGAAAGCTAAAACTTGTGTGGAAGCATCCTCAGTTAGTGTAGATTCAAATTTGTGAAAAGCATGACCCCTGGGGGTAGGTTTGGGCCACAATGGGAGGTCGATGTTTTACATAGGAATAAACAGAGTCATCTTTAAAAATCTTCTTCTCAGAAACTAATCAGCCAGGAAAGCTGGAACTTGTGTGAAAGCATCCTCAGGTAGTGTAGATTCAAAGTTGTGAAAATAATGATCCCCACGGGTAGGGTGGGGCCACAATGGGGGGGGGGGTCAAAGTTTAACAAAGGAATTTATAGGGTAAATCTTTAAAAATCTTCTCAGAAACTAATCAGCCAGATGATTCTTTATAATTGTTAAGACTTTGGCCCCAGGACAATTCTTTGGCCTCATGAGAAGGTTGAGAGTTTACTGTACGTTTATATCCCATATATAAACTATTGTTAGGGATCTTTTTGAGAACTGCAATACTCAACACATGATATGACTATAAAATCATCCTGTTAGAAAAGGGACTAATGATTATAAACATTAGAATATCCAGGGGAAAATGGATTTTATTTATACAGGATTTACATGAATTATTGTATATTGTCCAGATAGTTTGTATTATGACTCCATTGAGCTGATTTTATCATACCTATTGTTCCTCAGGTGAGCGATGTGGCCCATGGGCCTCTTGTTTTTCTTTCTCAGAAATGACTAATGGCGGTGTCAGGTTGTCAGTGTTTAGGGGGGCATTTATAATGTTGACACCAACAAGACTGAATATACATTTCTTTTAAATCTTATTTCTATAGTTCTTATTCTTCCCTTTTAAAGCGTAAACTCAAAAAGTGATAATCCTGTTCATCTTTCCCATTGACACACATAAAAGCTTGGGAGTTGGACCATCAGTCAACAAGAATGGAGCCCTCTTAATAATAGCATGTGCTAACCTTCATTTTCATGTCACAATGTCAGTCATCTGGAGTCAAGTGACCTTGAGGTCAAATTCAGTGACCTTGGAAGACAGAGTGCTTCCCATTTCCCGAATTCCTCGCATAACAGCAGACGACCCAGGCTGACCTCTCTATCTGTTAGCTGTCACTGAGAGGAGACACAGACCCAGGGTTCTTGTCACGCCCATTCAGGAGTCCCCGTGGTGACAGGCCTTACGTTAATTAAACCGCCTGATCATTAATATCAAGCTAATCTTTTTTAAACCCCAACCCCTCCATCAAATAAAGAGTTATAGATCTTTCTCGCCGACATAAAAAAAATCCAGCTAGGTCATGTTTTATAATAAATGGCTATCTTTTTTTCACTTTGTAGTGTATTTTTATTCTTCTTTAAAAAAACGTTTTGTACTATGTACTGTATATTTCCTGCATTAGAACATGTAGAATTTGATTAGTTGGTCACTTTGACAGTTGTAATCTATAATTATAGGGTTCTGGAATTGTGAAAAAAGGAAAGCTTTAATGCAGTAAAAAACAAGCTGATTTACTGCAGGTTCTGCCAGACAAATAAGCTGGATAGATGTTCAGACATGTAAATAAAACAACAATTTGCGGCATATAAATCACCCTGAATTCAAATCCAGTCCTTTCAAACTTCTGCCAAGTTTACTTAGAAAAACTTCCCCAGGGAATGAGAAGAAAATGTAAAGAAATTTACCCCCCAAAAAACATCACTGTTGAAAAAGTGAAACGTTCAAGCATTCTAATATTGCAAGTGAGAACTTGTTCCAGAATTAGTGCATTAAACAATCAAAGTAAGTGAATTTGAATGCAGATTATTGCTATTCCTTGTGGCTTGGAATTCTATCCAGACTTTTAGACCCAGGAGCCATTTCGCCAGGGCTAAGTTAATTAACTGCTCAAATGCCCAAATGCATTTCAGGTTTTCCAACATTCTATGTGGCCAATACAAATTTGGCATTAATCGGCTTCTATTTATTTTGGTAACATTGTGCCTTAGTTCTGTAATCTCTTAAGAACCTTGGAAAGATCAATGCAGCCTTTTGAACCCGGCTCAATATTCGAAAATAAAAATATATAACTGTACAATAGGGCTCGGGTGTTAAACCCCCTCGTGTAAACAGTCCCTGGGAAGGTCACTGAAGGATTTGCAGGGTTTTATAACTGTCTTGGACAAAAACCCTCCGATCGACCAATAGGCCGGTCAGACATGCGTGCGACATCTTACATAATTTATTTACTTCCACATGAAATGATTCCTCTCTAAAAGTAAACAACATTGACATTTTTTTGTAACATCATTTTTTTTTTACATAAATGAGGACAGATTAACTTCATTTTTTTTAGTACCTTTTATAAGAATTTAGGCGACAAAAAAAACCCTTGTTATCTGGGTTATTTATGACTGTCATGACCGTTGGTGATGGGGGAAGGAGAACTTGATCCTTTAAAAATCTAATTTATCAGAAATTCGCCAGCTATAAAATAAAAACAGATTATCCTGGGCCCATTATGTGCATGTTTCTGCTTGACACCGCTGTACCGTTGCAGCTGTGTTGGGCTTCAGTGTCCTTGAGTTGGTGAGGATTATGTCATCTTGACAAAAAGCAGAAGTTCAAGTTGAATGAATCATTTGCTCTGTTTAACCACAGTAATTATTTTATCAGAAGAAGATTCATTAAAGATTCATTAAAAATTAGAGATGCTCCATTGTAACAAAGAGAAATGTGCATAAAAAAATGCATGCATGAGTCAGACAGTCGTGTGAAGTGAATGCATGGCTAATACTTTTAACGGAGACCTAAAAATGAGAGAGATCCTAACCACAAAACTACGTTGATGATTCTGAGCAAACTTAGTCATTTGTACAGTCAAAAAATATAAATTGCAATCCGCGGTTGCCAAGATCCTCTTTCTGCGCAAGACCTAGAGTGCAAGAAAGTGCAAGCGGTTGGGATATAAAGCTTTCATTAGGAAACATCATGTCAGTATTGCATTTCAAGATAATGTTGACTCTGTACTTGAAAAACAAAGTTCTGAAAAAGATTTGTTGATCCACAGTAAACAGGGCCGAGAAAAAATACAAACCGCATTGATCCCGAGCTTAGTGTGTTGTTAAACGAAGGGTTTTTGTCGACTTGTCAAAAAACTGATAAATGCTTGACCTAAAAAGATTTTGAAAACAAACTCGGACAAAAACACAGAAGATATGCCAATAGATGACTCAATATGTCCAGCCAGTGTGGGGAATACTCGGATCTAACCCTCCAAACAAAGCCGGGCTTGAAAGGATGTTTTTGTCCAGAGTATAATTGAAACTGTTTATTATATCGGTGACCCTTGACAAACACTTGTAGAAAAATAAGGTGTGAATGAAAAGGTTAAGATCTTGAAGGCCAACTGTGTCCAAGTGACTTGGTTTTAGTGTGTAGAAGTAGTAATAAGATGTCTAAACACTCATCATACTATCGTCAAACCCCACCCCCAAACCCCCACCACCACCACCTTCTAAATTACAGTCCATTTACATTTTTGAGAACATTTATTCAAATGATACATATATTGTCATAAAAAAGGTCATAATTTTTCTCAATCTGTTGAAAATTGTGCAAGTTATCATTTAGTTTTGTTATTATCATGTTAAAAAGATTATCATGTTAAAAAGAAGTAAGTTGTAATGCAAATTTTACAGTTTATTAATTTTTTTGTCTAGGTGGACTGTTGGAGTCTGGGAGTAGTTCTCTACACACTGGTATATGGTGCTATGCCGTTCGACAGCTCAGATTTTAATGTGCTAAGGAAACAGATTTCCTGTGGTGACTACTATGAGCCCACCGAACCTTCAGGTACTTATTCTACTTATAAACTGAACAAGTATTAAGTTTCCTTTTTTTCTAGGTTTGAATATGGCATTTTAAGAAATAAACTAAAGTTATGAAATATATTTATGTAAATTTTAACAATGTCATTGTTTTGTTACAGAAGCTGCAGGCTTGATTCGTCATCTGTTGACAGTGAATCCAAAGAAACGTGCTAAAATGCCGGACATTTTGAACCACTGGTGGGTGAATCTCGGATACAGAGAAACCCCCAGCGGGCAGGTTTACCCTCTCCCAGAGGATTGTAAGCCCGTGACCCTGCGTGCCCCCACTAGTCTTTCGTCCGACAGTGAGGGGGAAAATGACCACACAAAACTGGTGCAGCCTTTAAAAGGCATCCTGAAGAAACCAAAAGTATCATCAGGGGATGAGGAATGTGTTGCCAAGCAACCTCTTCAGACCATCGCTCTTGACAACCAAGTCTTTGACGGCCATGACAGTGATAAAAGAGACACTGATAAGAAACCACGAAGTATTCTGAAACGCAAAGGGAAATTCAGTGGCGGAGACAGTGGGTGTGTGCTGAATGAAACTGGGCCAAAAAGCCCCAGTTCAGACACTAAAGAAAATGCAGAAATGACCTATAACCTGAGTGATATTGACAATGCTCTGAGTGCTTTAGAAATGGAAGGTTCGTCCATAAAGAGGAACGCGGCAGCCGATTTTGTGTACGATAATAATTCTCAGAACGGGACTCTGGAGTCGGGAACCACCACTGTGAATGTGGTTCCTCGCCGCGGAATCCTGAAAAAGACCAGCCAGGCCGACCAGAGGAAGAGATGGAGCGCGTGCAGTGTGGGGTCAAACTCCTCCGCAGACATGCTGGACTTCTCGTATGACAGCGGAGATGATGCCTACCAGTTCAATCTACCCGGTTGTCTATCCGACTCGGAAAACAAACTTTCGAACATTGATAAGTTAGATATTCTAGACAATGAGAACGAACTAGTCAGATCTAAGAACCAGCACGAGAATGGAGACATGGGACTTTTCCCAACAGAAGAAGCTACCATTGTTCTCCAACAAGCTCTGAAAATTTGTAATAATGTTTGAGTCCTCTTCTTGAACAATTTCGATTTTTTTTTTCGTCAAGAAGACAAACTGTAATGAATTAAGTGTTGAAAAGAAACTGAAGAGAATTCGTAGCATGTATTATGTAAAATTGGTATTATGCCTTTGATTTGTTTCAAAGAGAAGTTTTGCTGAAGTTTTGTTTTCCCCCCTCATTTACAATTGTTGTGAGGAAACCATTTTTTCATGCCAAAGGCATCATCCCATCTTTAACATTATCATCTTGACAATGAGATAACTTGGTGTTTTGATATTTTTGTTCATAAGTGAAAAGCAACCAAGGAAATATCATCATATAATGCTTATTTTGGGGGGGGGCAGTCATTCCAACCATTTCTTGAGAAGATGTGTGGTTAATGTTTTTCCCAATGGTCTCTAGTCGATAAACGTTGCAATTATTGAAGTCACCATTGAATGCCAAATAAGATGGTTATAAATACTGTGT
This sequence comes from Magallana hongkongensis, assembly GCA_015776775.1. Taxonomy (NCBI): domain Eukaryota; kingdom Metazoa; phylum Mollusca; class Bivalvia; order Ostreida; family Ostreidae; genus Magallana; species Magallana hongkongensis. Next base: position 15,403,422 of record CM027470.1, read on the forward strand.
GCTGCATGAAGGTTTCTGTGCTCTGTTTTACAGTCTAGATTCTCGAGGAATTTGTCTCAATATTTTGTGTACTCTGTTTGGAATTGTAGAAATCCAGTCAAGTAGATGTGACGGCTTTATGACATAAAAAAAAATCCTTTTCTCAAACCTACCTGAATAAATAATTCTACCTGATTTTAAACCAAACCTTCATAGTGTCATGTAGGTCTTTTATGTGTTAAAAAATACTTTTTTTCAGTTTACATGTTTTTTTTGTTAATTCAAAAGAGAGTATACATTTGCTTATAACAAAGAATATGAGAGAAATTGAAGACCTGTGTTGGAATTTTGTGTACCTGTTTGAGACAGGTGTCTGGGGTACGGAGAGTTTGTTAGAATTTTGTTTAATTTTTGAGAATATTGCATTTCATGGTGAGATGAGTCTAAAAGCCCCATCTTGTCATTTCTACCCACCCACGTGGGAAGAATTAAAAAAATTACGTCGTTCGCTGAATTTTTTTGTGGACTTTTTAAAACTCATCAAATGGGTTTAAGTTGCAGGTACTTGCAAAAAAAATAAAACAAATTGATGCATTTATTGACATAAAGATATTGATTAAGTTTTTTCCAGATATTGGTTATGCAATTTGGCAACAGAAAGAATTCCTAACATTCCTGTTACGTTCTTGACAACAAATTTCAAGACTTTATTTTCTCAATTGATATTTATGGCATGCATTTTTTGTGCCTTTTTTTTTATCACTCAACATTCGCAATTTACAAAATTAGAAAAAAAAAATGAACTTCCTTAAAATATACAGAGTTGAATTTTAATTAAAATTGATTTTATGTCATTGTACATAATATGAAGCAACTAAATTTTTTTGTCCATCTAAATTATGAGAAAAGCTTTTACATAGCAAATATCTGGAAGTGCTACTTCAGAATTGTCTTGTCCCATAGAATAAAAGACCTGTGCTCAGTGCCCTATGTTACAAAGAAACCTGCCTTCACGACATGAGATGTAAAACCGATCATCGGCGGGATAAATGATTTTCCCTCAAAATGAAATTTCTAAGGGGGTCTGTGACCTCAATTATATCTGGGCCCCCTCTCTCCCTCTGCTGGTTTGAGGGAAGGGGTGGGGGGTTGTTCTCATGTAAATGGTTTTGGAAATTCTTGTTTTACAAGTGGTCAGAAAAAACGTTATTATCAGTACAATGATCTTCTCAGTTTATGGTGAGAAAGAATTTCTGAAGCTTGTAGCTATGTAATATTGTGTCAGATAAATTAAAAAAAAAATGTCTCCCCACATAGAACTTTTAAACTATGTAGTGCTCTTGAACAAAAATTCAGCTTTTGAATGTTTTTTGTCCATATTTATATATAGCTTTATCTCCATTGTATGTACCTGTTTTTGGTTGCATGGCAACATTCATATCTGGGTAGTCATTTTGTTTCCATGTGTAAATGATTTTTTTTTTGTGCCTGTGTGTAACTATTTATATGAAGCAGAATGCATCATGCCATCATTTTATTGTCATGTCATGTCCCAGATTAATTTATTTTTTTTCCAAAGAAATTCCATTAAGCGTAATTAATTTATTTTTTTTGCCATTTATAGTATGAAATGTACATGAAATAAAAAAAGAAAAGAATGATTAACTTCATGTTGTGTTTTATCGTCTGCTTGGTCTGTCTGGAGGAAGCCAAGCATTTGGGGTACGTCTCACTGAGATGTACTTTACAATTAACTAGCACTTTAATTAGTTAATTAGTGTCAAAGATGTGTGAATACACGCGTGGCTACCTCTGTTACAATTGTTTTCTTTGGAGTTGCTCGGTGTAAGGTATACATGTACCAGATTGAACTAGAGTTCCAATACTATTAATAAACAGTCTGTTAACATGGAGTTAAATGACGTCATCTGAAAAAAAGATGTACAGTACTTTACAATTAACTAATGACGTCATCAAAGCTGTTTTGCAGAGTTTTATTTGTTCCAAGCATCTTCATCATGAATTTAAACGGCCCGAGTAAATATTATCTTTTTGGGGCATAATTCGAAAACAGAGTTTGTGTCTAGCATGCAGATGCAATTGCATTATGGGAACCATGAATAATGGAAGAAATTTGATACACAAAGGTCGTCCTTGGCTTGAAAATATTATTTGGGGTATGATTAATTTATCAATATGTACTATAGTTATAGACGGAATAGTGTTTAGTATTTATGCAAATATTTTTACGTTTTATAGAACCTAGCTAAAGACTTTATTGGAATTTTAGTATCGTGCAATAGCGCACTTTTTATTATTTTTTGGCTGTAAAATGTGCTGCGTCAAAAAACTTGAGTTAATGATTCCTAGAACCTATAAACATTGATATCACTTTCAAACGACGGTCTTCTTTATAAAAAGCTATAAAGTATTTATACATTGATCAAAGTTACTGGCGATATAAAATCCATCGGCTATTCGGGTGTCATTTCGTACAAATTGCAAGGTCCCGGATCTAAGTGTCAAAGGGGGGCTTTTAAGGTGCACTCGGTTTGCAAATTTATCGGAGAAGAAGATTAATAAACTACTATATCAATAAACTGAACGCACCCCAATAGGATCTCTTTTTAATTTAATCGAAGCTTCTTTTTTTCCCTTACACATTGAGAATAGTTTGTTGTTTAGACACCTGTCGTTGCAAGAAGATAAAGGGGTTTGTTTGGCCATAGAATTAAAAACTGCGATCGTAAATTGTTATGCTTAATGATTTATACCTCGGCGAGGTTAGGGAGTAAACATAAGGAAATATGACGAGGATTTTCTGTGGACTGGACTGGATGACCCATCTTTGACAACCTTGATTGTATAAGCTTTGCGATTTTGTCGGAGACAAGTAGAACAAAATGCTAAAAAAAAGGTGCATGTTCCGCCATTCAATGGATTAATTTTGTCCATTTTTACAATGTGAGAAAATCAGTGAAAGGAGCTGACCCTTGCGATAGACGGTTCAAATCCCACGCCTGGACAAAAGAATCGGTCCTTTTGGCTTATATATACATCTGTCCCCCCCCCCATCCCATCTCCCCGCAACGACCATCACCCCCGACCACATTAAGCTGGAGGTCCCGATTAGAGTTGTACTTTACACAAAAAATTAATTTGTGAATATAGGGATTAGTGCGCAAAATTCCAGTATCAAAAATCTGATCTTATAAATTGTTTGTAGATGTCAGAGTATGTTGCATGGTAAACATTATTTAATTTTAAGACCTTTAAATAAATGTCATTATTTGGTGTTACTTTTTTTTACGAAGAATTTTTTTTTATATTTGTAGATTCAAATTTGTATTACCGTACGGATGTTTTAGAAAAAAAAATGTTTTTACTAAAACTGACGAAGCATGGAGAAGACGTGAAAAATTCTCAGTGTCCAAAGACGGTAAACTTCTTCTGACAACTATATCATAATCTTCATCAATTAATGTGATTAGGGGTTATTTTTCCACATCAACGCTAAGCCTTGGTCCTACTAGAATACTAGTATTTAAGGAGGCTAGATGGCTTAAGGAGATCAAAATGGTCTAAAAATGGCCACGAACATCCGACCCTCTTTAATGCCAAAATTATATAAGGGTCTCCTTTTGGAATTCCAATATTTCAGCCAATTTTTTTACTATTCAAATATTATTTACAAAGGTGAAGCTGGTAAATAAAGTTCCTTTGCCTAGTTTTTCAAAAATTAAAAATAACCTGCATGAACAAATACATCTGTGTACAGTGTGCCTGTATTAGGAATTTAAAGCAATTAATCGAGCTGCAAAGTGCATGTTTAAGAAGGACAATCAAACAATCGGTACTCGGTTCTTTTGTGTCTACAAGGAATTGTAATCATGCATTTTTCGCCCCGACCTATTGTCATGTCAGATTTTTTTGAAGGGTGACATTCCCCACCCAAGTTTACTAAATATTCCCAGTACTTTATATTTTATATGCAGGAAACAAGTTATTGACAGTTGAGGCGGAACGATACACCGGCGAGCAAAGGTCAAGGCACACAATACGGCTCGCAGCTATGCCATACGATCTGTTGAAAGAAACACATCATATATTGTAATGATAATCGAGGCGAGAAATATTATATTCCGAATATTCTTATGACATGTTCTCAAAATAGCAGGCTTCATTTGTATTCCGAGGAGAACAAATATTTTGTCTCCTTTTGCTAATCCTGTTTATCTGGTCCAATTTATCAGGTTACAAGGTTCTCGTCTTAATTTCTTTAAAGTGCTGTCCCCGATTAATGTGTGAAGGACATTTGAATTTAGAGATCACAGAATCAAGAAGAATTTGTTGAAAATTTATAGATGTACTTGTGATATTATGATGAAACGCAATAATTGGGGATGATGGTACATGTACATCGTCATAAACAATTATCTCCTATAACGCAGGAGCGTGTTTATTTCTAGTACTTTAATACGCACCTGCCTAGCAGAGACTCAAAAAGTTATACAAGTTGTACGATCATTTCCTACTGGTCCTTAAGTTCTACACTTTTACGTTAGGAGAAAGAGATAGTATATTAGATAGTCAGAATACGACTACCTACTTATATATCTCAGAGAGAGAGAGAGAGAGAGAGAGAGATAAAAATACGAGATTCGTGATTTGATTTTTTGAGATGGGATATTATATTAAGACAGTTCACTGACAGGAAGTGACCGTTCTGCTAGCCCTGTGGGGCAACGGGCGCCTATCAGAAATGACTAACTAAAGACAGGCAGAAGAAAGGTTGCACCTCGGCCGGCTACCTGTGGCTGAAGACAATGACCATCACGTGCGACATTCCTCACCCAGGTGTCAGAATCCGTGTCGTTCTGTCAATGACCGCTCTAATCTACCTGTATTTACCTGGCTTCATGTCCAGGTAATCCCTCCCTGATTATTGTATTGATTTACACCTGGAGGAATGTCATGCCTCCTCCCCATTCCTCTCGTGAAGAAACTAGATTTTTATCACAAGTTTGCTGAACGGTTCATGTTATTGATATATAAAGCGTTTTTAAAGAACGATGATGAATCTCAGAGAGAGAGAGAGAGAGAGAGAGAGAGAGAGAGAGAGAGAGAGAGAGAGAGAGAGAGAGAGAGAGAGAGAGAGTACATGTACTTGATTATATTTAAATGATTTAATCAAGACTGTTTTTTTTAAAATGTAAGAGAGGTTCAAGCCGAAATTGTCCACACACGAAAACAAATTTTTACTAATCAAGATTTAGAGAGGTCGATGCCCGAAGTTTTAAAATTTTGACAAAATCTATAAATATATGTTTACAACCTCTTTATTATATATTCAAGAGTATAATTCCATATAGAGTATATAAAGTGCTCGGGGTGGAAAGCAACCCAAGGAATGTGACATTTGCACTATAAATGTGATAAACAATTTAAGCGGGTACACACTGGGATATATACAAAGCCCGTTGTCGGTGTGTTTGCACTGCCTGACGACTGACTATGGACGAGGATGTAGCGAGCAAATATTTTCATTACGCTCGAGGTATATCGCGCTGTTGTTTGTTCCTCAAATGTTTTGGAACTATTTTTCTAAAGAATTAATCCCATTAATTGCTGAGACGTCATCCGTTTTGGAAGTTGTTTATCTCCGAAGAAAAACATTTGAGACTGCTGGGTGCGAGTTGGCTATATAGTAAACTTAGAGTCAATTACGTTTAGAGTTGATTACATTTATAGACACAAATATATAGCATCGTTTCTGAAAATGTGGGGTACGTGCAAAGGGGATGGGGTTGGGTGGCAGACCTACCCCAACATATGGACAAGCATGCATTTAAAAGAAATTCTAATATTACCAGCCTTCAAACCGTTGTTCGTTGACTGGAGTGATATGCTATGGCTGGGTGGATGTTGTGCGTTCAGTATCTAATTAAAAATTTGAGCTGAATTTTATATATTTTCAACACTTTTTCTCAAAATGATTTTTTTTTGGGGGGGGGGGCATTTAATCAAAATCCATTCAATTTAAGTTTGATCATTTCGAAAAACGGAGGGGGGATGTCCCTTCTAACTGTTCAATTCTAAAAATTCATTAGAACAGAAGCGCGATAACTCTATTGGAACATGGCAACGTTCTTAAATTCAGAGACCCCCTATATCCCACAATCCCCATTACTTGGGTTGCTACGCATGATATGAATGGCAGATTACGCATAAATTACCCCCCCCCCCCCAAAAAAAAATATCAAAGGGGCTAGCAAATATTGACATCTATTTTTGGCTTTACTAAGTACACAATTTCCTGAATTTTATGAAGTTGTGCTGACAATTTTTGTCAGTACTACATGTATATTTAATATGGCCAGACTTCTATACACATCAAGAATTTAGTTTCGTGACACTCTGTGCAGCGGTTTATATGAGGAGATGTGCTGACAAATTGAGCAGTATTGCAATTAATAAACGGCCAACATTCTAAAATCAAAAGGGTCAAAATTCCCAGAAAATTAAGGAATCGGAATTTTCTTGTTATATGTACATCTTTGCATTGTGTCCTTATTATATCTACAAAGTTTTTGGAACTTCTGTGCAGTGGTTTAAGGTAGTACAAAATAGATAAGCTAAATTTTTCCTATAATTCAATTTTTCTGAAATTTTTATATTCTTTTCTTTGGAATGAAATCTTTTAATACGAAAAATTTGAAAAAAATCCGACCGCACAATTTTTGCCCACATCGCCCCAAACCTACCATTGGAATCTCCTTTCAGTGGAGTGTAAAATGAAATAGTCATTGTTATAATTTTGTGTGCCATTAAGTTATTTTTCAAGACATTACAAATATTTGTGCTGCTATTTAAACAGAAAACCTTCTTGTTACTTAAAAATACTGAAATAAATTATAACTGGTAACTTAAGATAATTTCTCATGCAATATAATGTAAAACTGGTGCTTGTTAAAACCCTTTTAAGACGAAAATTTGCAGCACTTAACGGTATCTAAAAAGAAAATGTATAATTCAAATTTGAATAAAATTTAACAGTATGATTGTCATGACCCTGTAATTAAAATATATTAAAATAAAGAAAATTTAACCATTTGTTTTAGATTAACTAAGGTTTAAGTATGTTTGACGGAGGTATAAATTGATAAAAATCATAGATGACGCCATCATATTTGACCTTTGACCTGCTGATATGACCTTGAAATTTGTTTGACATACATGTAAGCCGAAACACTGGTGGTGGTTGTGACCAAATTTTCAGGCCTTTATTTTGAAAAGAACACAAGTTACGCATTTTTAAATGAGATAAGGCTAAATTGCACAAAAATCATATGAACACCATCCAAATGTATGTTTCAAAATTATCGAAATACGTTTTATCCTAAATTTATTTGGCCTTGAGTAATTGATGGGTATGATGTTTTTCTTAAGATAATGGACTGAAATTAATTTTTACATCATATTAGGTCATTATTTTGTGTATTTCAGAAAATATTTCAAATAAATAATTTCAGGGGTGTTTCGTACTACCTTAAGAGACGTTGCGCTGACCGCTAAAAAAAATAAAGATGAAAAAAGGAAAAATAGAGGACTAAAAGATTGACTGACTGACAAACGGGTCAACAACAGTACCCCCCCCCCCCCCCCCCCGCAAATTGTCCTTATTGGGTTTAATGAACATATTGGATGAAAACATTTCAAGTTGACTCTGGTCATGCAATGATTTGCCTCTGCAATTTTGATACACCCTTTCCTTATCGTTTTTTTCCCCAACAATTTTTACAATACACAATATACAGACTGTAATGATAAATACATATAAACATGCCCTGCAGTGTTTTTGTAACCACTAGATATTTTTCCCGTCTATTTCTTAAGAAAATATATTTTTATTCAAAGTGACAGTGACAAGACTGAAACAACCTGAATAGACATATTTTCATTTTTATAAACTGCTTTTAAAGGCATTAAAATATAATTAAAAAGAATGTAAGGATTACCTCCCTAATTTATTAACACCAGTGAACACATACAGTATGTAGGATAAAGAAAATGAGAATTGTCATGAAATCATTCAATCTTGTCTGATCTTAATGCAAATAACATGTCACATCTTCAGATAGTGATCAACATATATTTAATTTTTTAGAATATGAAGTATTTTAAAAAAAAGTCATGTTGGGGGGGGGGGGGGGGCAAATTATGTCGACAGACAGAAAGACAGAGTGATTCCATTATAGCCCCCTAAACTTCGTTTGTGGGGGTACAATAACGTGGTCAAGCCATCTTATTGCAGCATCACAAAATTCAAAAATATTCTGCTCATTCGTGATAAAATGTCCCACAGAGTTCGCCAGCAATGATAGTTTTGGTGAGTGGCAGTTTGAGATTAAAAGCAATACCAAAATTCTTCATTCAAAATAAGCAGTGATGAAATCCCTTTAATAGCTACATAAAAGCACACATACACAAATAATTGTGTTTAACTAGAGCAATGAAACAAAGTACATTTTTGGATTTTTAAAATAGTTGATATTTTACTTTAAAATCTCTTTTTATGAAAATAGTACTTTTTGCATTAAAATATCTAGTAATTTGATATTTGAAAATTGATTTTCATAATCTGTCCTGTTATGTTAAGATCAATTTTGATGCAACGTTATTTTAATAGTAATAATCCAGCTACTTTAATCTACATATAAGTCTATTTTCTTTTTTATTTAATTAAGTATTGGGATCAACTGCTGATATACAATTGTGATATAAGTATTTAGAAATGAATTTCCTATCTGGTGTGTAATGCACTTTGTACATATACAGTCGTACCAAGCATAATCCATGGTGGAAAAAGAAATTTATTGAGTAATCAAAGAAGTTTTGAAATGGAATGATCCTTTAAATCTTATCTATAATTCTATTGCACATATTTAATATCTCAAAAAGATTCTCTATATTAGGCTTATAATACTTTCTTATATTTCAGTTGACAACAATCCAAATTTGGATTGTAACGTGTTTTGTCCTGGGTTCTCAGGGATAATATATGCAATAAATTTTCCTCTAACTCTACCTGAGTTAATAATGATTAGTACAATGATTTTTCTCTAATTGGGTAACGTTTAAATCAGTATCAATCATAAATGGGGATAATGTGTGAGGTGGGCTTTCAGTACTGTGTGTCTATACCCGGTTCCTATTGAGAGAGAAGTACTTGGTGTTTCAATCTTCTTCAGATTTACTACACCGAGCACCTCACCTCAATTCCCTGGGTTTCTTGCCACCAGTTTCTATCTAACCCTACCTCTTAACTCTTCTATCTTTCTTCTTTCTATTTCTTTCTTTCTATCACAAGTTTCTTCTCTGCTGTCTCCGGACGACTCTCCCACACTCTACAGCACAGCTGTTTATATAACCTTGGAGTAGTCCACTTTAAGGGTAGTCAGGTTATTCCATTTCCCCCACCCAAATCTAATTCATTACAACGTTTATTGTAATAAGGCATAATCATTACATTACCCACGCCTCTTTTACCATGCGTCCCGCATGTCTACTGATTTTTATTTTAATCAAATTTTTTTTTTCAAAGGTATTTAAAATATTTATTTTTCAAATATAAATTACAAAACTAACATAACTTTCTGTTATTGGCTGAAATAAGACAACTAGTCTCGCCATAAATCAATTACTGTTCTTCGAGAGTTTGTTTCCTTTGAATTAATCAAACCAAGTGTCCTCTTCAAATTTCTCAATATTTTCACCATTCTCTTGATATTTTCTAATTACTCTGATAATCTTCTGGTGGCCTCTCTTCTTTTGATCATCGACCTTAAAGTTGGTCTGCGTTCCAACGTCTACTTTTTCCCTCCCAACAGCCTTACAACAAGAGCAATGACTCTCTTTCAGGGGTTCTTCTTGGGACGTCGTTTCACAGATCTCTATTTCTACCTCAGGTTCTTTACCCTGTCCCTCTGACAATACTGGCTCTTCTTCTACAGCTTTGCGTTTGACACCTGGCAATCTTGGGGTGGTTCTCTTTCGGTATGTTCTTCCGACCTCCACTTCGTCAAATATCAACTCTCCAGGGTCTTTATCCCAATCTTCATCTTCTCCAACACTCTTTGGTGTAGACTGAACCTGGTCTTTGGTGGCTGTTTTCACTCGGTCGTCACCGTGGACTCTTTTGATGTGCCTGGTTAAAATTGTCTTTTTCCCAAAGGCCTGATCACAAAACTCGCATTCAAATTTCCTTTTGGACATGACTTCCAAACCACAAGCTAACAAATGTTTACTCCACTCATCTTTAGACGGAAGTCGAATCAAGCATATTGAACGCAGAAACCCTGGTTTTCTAGCTGTCGATTTTTCATTATTTTCTGTCAATCTAATATGGGAACACCCAATGTGGCCTTGTAACTGTAATTCATGCTCCACCCCTTGTATATACATTTTACTTTGAGATACGTCTATTACACAATGGCTTGATTTCAGAAATTCAAGCCCTAAAATTCCGTCGGCTTTAATGTTGGCAACAACAGCTGTACATTCAAACTTATACTCCCCTAGTTGGATTTTAAAATTTCCTTTTCCTTTCACTTCCAAAGGGGTTCCATCTGCACCTACTATGTTTTGTGCAACTGTTTCCAAAGGAATACGACCAGCCTTTTCCATATTCTCAAATATTCTATCGGCAAGAATTGTCAATGTTGCACCGGTGTCAACTAACAAATTGCAAGGAACCATGTCTACAAGCCCGTTGATAAATAAACCCGATTCTGTACCGACTGTAGCATTCTTTATAGTGGCTGTATTCGACTTTGTATCATGGCTTTTATTCTTGAACTGAGTTTCACAATGTTCACCTGGTTTAGATTTAGCAGCTTTCTTTTGAGCCTGTTCTTGGTTTAACTTAATAAAGCAATCTTTGATTTTATGTCCACGCCTTCCGCAGTGATGGCATTTAAAAGGGAAGCGATCGACATGCTCTGCATCGGTATCATTTGATTTGTTTGGCGCCTTGCTTGCTGACAATTTTGATATTTTATTTTCCAGATCTCTCATGGACTGTTGAATTTCTTGACGAAGCTTCAAAATTTCTTCATTCACACCAATGCTATTCTGTGCAGAAGCCGTATTTGTTTCTACCGCGTCATTTGTAGCACCTCGAGCAAATCCGACGTCGTGCCTACGTTGACGCTCGGCTCTACAGAACGCTTCTATTTCAACTGCTAATCTTACGGCATCATTCAGAGACTTAGGACGGGACTGTTGAATACGCAGTCGCATGTCAAAATCCGATAGCGCATCAATAAACTGATCTTTGGCAATCATTTCAGTTACATCCCTTGGTGCCGTAGGGTATGCAAGATGAGTCAAGCGACGTATGCTTTCCCCTAGCTCTGGTAAAGTCTCTGTCGCTTTTTGGCGTTTTTCCCTTAGCATTGCTCGGTACAACTCGGTCTGATTAACAGGTGCAAACCTAGCCTCTAATGCATCACATAAATCCTCATATGTGTAAACTGTGCCTGTTTTTATGTTTCCGAGTACAGTCTGTGCTTGTCCTCTTAAAGATGCTGCCAAGTATAAACTCTTCTGTCGAGGACTCCACAAGTTAATACTACAGCAGGCTTCGAAATGAGCTTTATAGTCTATCCATGAGGAAGTGCCATCAAATGTTGCCGGTTTCATGATAGTTTTACCCATATTATTATCTACAAGATTGTTTTCAGTGTTACCTTGTGAGTTAACACTCCGATTAAAGACCTGGTTTGAATGTGGTATATCATTCCATGCACCATGTCTTGATGTCCAAGTAACACTTGTTGTCGTTGATGTGGCACCTAGACTGTGTGTACTATGTGGAAAACTACCTGCGAGCAGCGTTTCCGAAAAATTTGGTTGTTCAATTGATCGAGGGTTTAAGTAATCACTATTCGCTTTGTACGTTTCTTGACTTGTTTCCCCTCGATAAACAGAGAAATCTGACTTTGGATATTTTGAATAACCAAAATTCTCCGCTGTGTCCGATTTAACATTTGCACTTGCAGTGTTAGCATACTGAGATGATCTATCATCCATACTTGTATCATATTTTGGTCTTACATCTACCCCGGAATCTGGTATCATAGAAGGATTAGATGTATGTGGCGTAGATCTCAATCTATCCAATGTCTCTTTTAGCTTCTCACGTCTAGCATCTATTACGCTAAGATCGGTCCAAAGTTCAGCTTCTTTGTCATTCATTTTAAATTTTCTATTATCTACACTAATACAAAAATACTACGCAAAAGTTTTCTAATTCTTTTATTCTTATCGTTCACTAATTTAAAATTCAGATACACGGTTTCTTTGAACCTGGTACACACTACCCGGTAACACTTCACTTGGTTCAAAGCACCCGGTAACAATGCACTCGGTATCCAGTTCCTAATATAAACGCTATATGTTGATTCAAAAACAGCAAAATTAAATTCATTAAATCAACGAAATCTCTTATATTTTATCCCCGAACCGGCTGCCACCAAAATGTAACGTGTTTTGTCCTGGGTTCTCAGGGATAATATATGCAATAAATTTTCCTCTAACTCTACCTGAGTTAATAATGATTAGTACAATGATTTTTCTCTAATTGGGTAACGTTTAAATCAGTATCAATCATAAATGGGGATAATGTGTGAGGTGGGCTTTCAGTACTGTGTGTCTATACCCGGTTCCTATTGAGAGAGAAGTACTTGGTGTTTCAATCTTCTTCAGATTTACTACACCGAGCACCTCACCTCAATTCCCTGGGTTTCTTGCCACCAGTTTCTATCTAACCCTACCTCTTAACTCTTCTATCTTTCTTCTTTCTATTTCTTTCTTTCTATCACAAGTTTCTTCTCTGCTGTCTCCGGACGACTCTCCCACACTCTACAGCACAGCTGTTTATATAACCTTGGAGTAGTCCACTTTAAGGGTAGTCAGGTTATTCCATTTCCCCCACCCAAATCTAATTCATTACAACGTTTATTGTAATAAGGCATAATCATTACAGGATTTAAGACCCTTTTTCATTGGAAACAAAATGATTTGTTCAATACCATCAACTCGTATAAAATCTTTCAGTTCTTTGATTGTTGAAGCAAGTAAAGGTGCAGTATGCAATATTTAGTATAAAACGAAGTTCATGTTTGGTATAAAATCAAAATACCAGTTTAATTAAAACAAAGCGCTCAAAACCTAAAGTCATATGAGGTCACAGCTAAGCTTGCAAAGTAGCACCCTCCCCCTTTGGGATGCTACACTTTATCTTTATTTGACAGCAGCACAGTGAATAGATTCTTCATTTTATTTAGCATGATGAACAAGTGACTTTGCGTTACGTTTACCAATTTTGTTTAATTTGCCTAATTTTTGAAGAAACCGTTTAGTTCCTCTAACCTTCCACCGATAAAACGAAAGAAAGTAATTATAAACAACAATGCAAGTACATGTAGCAGTGGTTTATTCATCGTTCCAAAAGAAACAGAGAAAATTACAGAAATGTTTGCTTAGTAAGGGGTATAGTAACAGTAGTAAAGACGATGATTTCCGCTTCCGGATTCCATTGGATGACTTCCGGACACCGAGTCGGAGTTCAACGTGTCTTCGTCATCCATTTCTATGACTTCCTCTCTAACAGACATACCACTGACCCTTTGGCAGGAGGACGTGTAACGCATCAGGTAGAACGGATCCGTGTGGGGGAGTGAAATGTAAGATTTGCTGCTTCCGTCACTCCTATTCAATGTGCCATGCACATATTAAAAAACCAAATGGAATAGTTAAACACGTTCATCTATGCATCTCCAACACTATTGAAAAAAACCAGAATTAGGATTAATGCTTAACAGTACTAACAAACCATAAGCAATGAATTGGAGACAAACTTTAGTGGTACATGTATTAGCCAGACCTAATTCGAATTGTAAACTTTCACGCTGTACTTATATTGAAATATGACATGACATATGTCCATCCAGCATTAAAGTATGGAATACAGTTGCATACAAAACACATGCATAATTGGTGTTGACAAGCAGTTTAAAATTGTTTGTTTAAAAAGACCTTAATTTAATTTTAACCACCAGATCTTACAAATTTTGTCACGAATTGTTATGATATAAACGATTATGTGGTAAAGAAAAAAATCCATTTATTTTACCTTTTAAATCTGGGTATTTTAATAAATGTTTAAATGGAGCTTTTCTTTAAAAAGAGATCAATACAGTCTAAAAATGGCCACGACCAAGCATCGAGCCCTTTTAAACTATACCTGCAGCAGTAGTTGATTCGAGTAGTCACTGTCAAAACTCCCCGAAGGTAGATATCCACCTTTACCGTTCATATTGTAGGTGTCTTCGTCATCCCAGTAAACACTACCAGAACTAAAACCTATGAAAACCATTTTATTATATTCTTTTAATATAAAGTATAATTTTTTGTTCACAAACATTGGGGATAAAATGACTATAGAAGGTGGGTAAGAAAAAACCCCAATTTATTCACAATATATCTACTTCTTAAAAATAATCTTTTTTTCAGTGACAATTTTTATCTAAACTTTTTTCACATGATAATGCTTTATTCTTATACATTTTTAAAACATAAATGTCATTTAAGATATACAAATATACAAATTTGGCTTCCATTAGTGTACATTGCTATCTGTCACTGTTAAGCATGATAATATATAAACTGCGGAACTTTTATTCAATAGCCAACACTCTATTGTCATTTTTTTTAAAGACTGATTTTTTGGGTTTGGTTTTTGGTCAGTACCTGAATTTTTCTCCAATTTTGACGTCATCAGGTCTATGAAAGGGTTATTATCAGCCATATACTCAATGAGGGGCATATTTATTTATGCTTTGATTTTATAACCCTCTTTCTTTTAAATAAATTAAAAATCCCAACAAATGTTTGACAAATCGTTTGAAACTTTACCTGAGGGACAGTGAGAACCATATCTCATGATGCAGTAGTTTCCCCGAGGCCACGACCCAGATCCGGAGCTGGAGGTTTTGGAGCAGTAATAAGATATCATGTCGTTGAAAAAGAAACCTGAAAGGTAATTATGTCAATTAATTAGACAATTGTATAAAATGTATCTACAATGAAAATTTAAAAACAGTTTCTGATTGTCGTTGCTTTTTTTTTTCATTTTAAGAAAGGCCGCCAAATTTCCATAGAGAATGCTTATTTTCTTCATGAACAACTACGTAATCCTTCTTATTCATAAACTGTTAGATTCATACAGTGATACTATTTGAAATTCAGTCGTGTTATGTGATTTTAGATCTCGTTTTAGAACTTGCATTTTGAAGGCATATACATGTATTAATTTAACATTTCATCAACTGAAATACCCGACGACTGATTAAGGTAACATGTAGAGAAACCTTTGAAATTACTAAAATGTACATATTTTAGATATAATTCATTTTATCTAAAAGTACAATATCAAATGAAATAAATTGCATTAAATTAAGTTTCTATATTTTTCATAAATATCTGGGCAATTAAGTAACTATTTGACCTTGGAAGTGATGTTCAGTTGTTATTCTGTTCTGGGTGCCGGCGTCCTCATTGTCCTGATAGCGCCACCCAACCTTAAATCCGGAGGGACATCCGGTACGAGGGGCCACCATGGAGTATGTACCGGAAGGCCAGGCTACAATGAACAGAGAAAAAAAACGTTTTCTTAAAATAATGAAGATGACATGAAAAACCAAGGTTAGTATCAAATTATTGCTAATATTAAAACAGAAAGCATAACGTTGCGCTTCAATATCATTATATGAAAAATATTATCTAACCCTTTCAAAGTGATTCATATACAAAGTTTTGGAAATTGTTAATTATGACATTAAAAATTTTGTATTTTACAGACAGAAATTGAAAAACAAAGGAAAATGCGCACGTTAGGAACGACTTAAATACACCTCCACAAAAACAATGTATATCATTGAAAAAAGGACCGATCTTCAACCTGAAGAACTAAATCAATATATTGCTTATAAATTATATACTTTATCAACGTACAGACCTTCGGATAATCCGACACAGAGACTCAGTAAGGTAACAAGTATTGTAGATCCCTCCAGTGTGTCCATCAACTTGAAAAATCACAGTCGTACTGTTAATGTCTTTAAAAATATTCATTTCTCATCTAACAGATAATAAGAACAGCAACGAATGCCATTTATACGACGTTTGCTTTTTAATGTTAGCTATAGAAAACTTACCTTTTGCAGTTGCTCGGACGACAGTTATCATTTTATTTATATATTAAATGCTTACATCAGATAAAAACATCATCAGAAACACATGCTGTCCATTCGATGACATAACATGCGGAAACCTGGACACTTAAACATGGAAAATGTAAATAATAAAAACCCAACCGAAACCTGAAAACGATTTCATCAGAACATGTACTGCCACTTGAGAAGATAAATGCCAGCTAGACGCTGCCAGAATATACCAACTTCCTGGCTGCACATGTAGCAAGAGGGAGGTATGCCTTCTACTCTCTACTCTGGACAATGCTTTTTGCGTCTCTATTTTTGACGATTTTCAGATTGTTATAAAATAATTTTTGGTTTTCTTCACTGTAAAATTTTTATTTTAATTCACTGAAATAGACAATAATTAGACATTATTGATATGATATATCTCAATGGGTCTCACGTAAATTATAATGGAAAAAAGGATCAACAACATATTTCAGAGGATTTTGCTTTAACCATTGACATAAGACTTATAAACTTGTGTTGGCATTGAACTTTAAGTCAAGATCATTACCCTTACCAACAGTTATTTTTAGGTTATCCGAGCAAGATTAAGCCAAAAGGAAATAATTCATGGTCGACAACTCAAATCGTGTCCATCTCAATCTGGATTTTTAGATCTTCTCTGACTTTTAAATTTCACCCTGAATCATTGCACACCCTTTACTGAAAAGCACTCGACACTTTGTTGGTAAAGTATTAGCCAGATTGGTCCAAGGGGAAATAATATATGCGCCGCACAAGTAATCCCGGACGGACGACCGCCTGCAGAGCGGAGCCCTAATTATGAAAAAAATTTAATATGGAGATTAAAAAATACCTTTTAGTGAAATGATTCATCATTAAGGGCGATAGATTAATTCTCATGAAATGTGAATGATGATATATAGTTACTTAAAATTTATATTTACGCGAGTATGCGTATATCTATATCGAAAAATTGAAATTGTGAAAATTCGCGTTGTTAGCCATTTTCAGTGCTCTATATATTCAATTTACTGGCTTAGTATCTATAGATATCATTAGACCCGACACGTTAAAGGTGCCTTGTGTTATTAATATTGGGGATATGTTTTGTTAGTTTAATAAATGTATACAATGTACTTTGATAATAATAGTCATTTGATAATAACTAGAGGTACTGCGAGCAAGCTCACAAATGAAAATATTAAAACTGAAGTCTTTCTCTAATGGAAAAGAATCGATATGTCTCTTTTTCTTAAAGTTATGTTGAACTAGCACCAATGACCAAACCCCCATCAGGACATAATTACAGGTCACAAACAATCTTTGAGTCAAATTTTAGCTTAAAAAATTCTAATCATTTCCCATTACAAGATATGGCCCAATCGGTGAAAAAACGGCACGTAGTTGAAATTTCATTTGTGTAACATGTTGTTACATAAAATTCATTCAGTGTATCAATTATGAACATACTTAGTATCATTTGGGTATTTCAAAGTTCATTGGGGTATCATTGGGGTTCATTGGGGTATCATTGGGGTTCATTGGGGTATCATTGGGGTTCATTGGGGTAAAAAGACGCACCCTATATTTACATTCTACAGTGTTTTCCCATTAAAAATCTTTAATCTTTAAATGCCTCTAAATGCAACACCCAATCACTGCGTATGAATTTACATAAGTAGTTCTCAAACAGTAATTTCTATGTTATCGGCTAAATTTTGCAGATTTTGTTTTCCGCTTTAACATTTTCGGCAGTATTCTAATATTATAAGTTAAGATTTAATATTTTAGTATTTTTAATTTTGCATATTTTCTGTTGGTTTTTCCTCACTTAATTATTAAATCAATTGAATGACACGAATTGTTAGAGTATTGAAAAATTCTTAAAAACGACAAACGACACCATATCATATTATTTTGTAAATAATTTATTAAAGTCTGCTTATATACAGCTATAGTTCAATGTATTTATCTAAAACTATTCATTTTCAATAATTATGTACATGACATTTAATATTATATACTTCAGTGTTACGAACTATGATTGTTTGGCAATAATATCAATTTTTAAGATTTAAAATTGATATGCCCTGAAAATAATATCGATAATAGATTTGCTACATGTAACAAATGACAGTCCTGTTTTAATATAATTTAAAACGATTATATGTCTTGCGTTCGATGAATCCTGTTATATAGCATATATAATTTAAACAGATGAACTCAGATAATAAAATAACAATACAATGTACTATAAATCCATCATTTGGTTAATTCGTTTTAGAACAGTGTATCGATTGTCATCTCTTCTCCTGGCGTTAAACACAACTCTTCCTGGTTTGCAGGTCTAACGAACGGACGCACAGTCCTTTACAAATATTGCTGCCGTTCAAGTGTAAGGCCAGGGGGGACAGTCTCTTCTGGGAGTTCCGAGGCATCAAAACGAGTTGCTCCTCTCTTCCTAATTGACATCGGTCTCACCTCCCCGTCAATAGGTTCCTTCAAATATAATGTCAAGGGATCATCAGTCGTGACCTTGAAGTGATGAAATCGCCTGATTTCTTTCACTGCACGGAAAAGTTTGGACAATATTTTCTCTCTCAGTTTCTTGACTTCCAATCACCACTTTGAAAGGGACAGCTTCATTTTTAGCTGCTGATTTGTTGATCAAGGTGACAAAAATAATAATATTCTGACCTTCGGATAAGTTTCCGAATGCGGGCAAATCCACTGTCTACAAGACATATAAAATAAGAAAATTAGAAATTCAATACCATCTAATTAATGATTTTAATTTTATGCTTTAAACACAAAAAGATAAGACTGAATTGTGTGCATGTCCGGGTATTTTCATGGAATACTCAATTTCTTCATGCCAACCCGCCCCAACTCGCCAAAATAAATAATATGCTAGCATGTACTGGGTCTTATTTTAGCCTGTTTTGGTTTTATAAAATAAAACCCGACATAATCAATTGCATGTTCAGCATGTGATATGCATGACTTGTGAATGTTCTGATGACTCACCAGAACAATTGTCAGCGTTTAGAAAACATTTTCGCTATTCAAATCCATTCTCCGTTAAAGTATGGTTCAGCATACTAATGACACCATTTGGTAATATTCCGTCATGTCCTTGAAAAAATATATTATTCATTGTTTACTCAAAACAAAAAGTCTAATAAATTTTACAGTATCTTTCTGACTAATATTATTTTCCCTTAGTCACATACCTATAGTTTTATTTTCATCAATTACATAATTCATTTGCCTGGACACCCCATCGCCAAGCAGTTGCATTCTGCAAAGTTGACCAAAATAAGTGGGTCCAATTTGACGGGAGGGATGTAGCAACTGAACATGATATGCAAAGTCAAAGGTATAATGAACATTCACTTGGTTTGTTCACCCCCTCCAAGTGCGACATTCTCAATGCAAGTTCTGTAGTGACTTCGTGGTTCATCTTTCATGTAAGAAGTCACGAAAGAAAAGAGGGAAGGGGGGTAGCTGGTTGATAGCCTCCATAAACTCTCATGAAAAGTCATCGACAAATAGCACCAAATCTCCCATACCTAAAATCTCTCCTAAACTCAGCGACATATAGCGCCAAATCTTCAATATTCAAACTCCAATTTTCCCACACATAAACTCTTTGAAAAACTCAGCGACATATAGCACAAAATCTCTTATACCTCTGCTCCCTCCAAAAGTCAGCGACAAATAGCGCCAAGTCTCCCATACCTTAACTTTCAGAAAAAGTCAGCGACAAGTAGCACCAAATCTCCTACACCTAAACTCATTCCCAAAGTTGGCGACAAATAGCGCCAAATCTCCCATACCTTAACTCTCTTAAAAAGTCAGCAACAAATAGCACCAAATCTCCTTCACCTAAACACTCTCCCAAAGTCAGCGACAAATAGCACCAAATCTCATACTCCTAAACACTCTCCCAAAGTTGGCGACAAATAGCGCCAAATCTCCCATACTTAAAGTACCTTTAAAAGTCGGCGACAAATGAGCACCAAATCTCCTACACCTAAATTCTCTACCAAAGTCATCGACAAATAGCACCAAATCTCCCATACCTAAAATCTCTCCTAAACTCAGCGACATATAGCGCCAAATCTTCAATATTCAAACTCCAATTTTCCCACACATAAACTCTTTGAAAAACTCAGCGACATATAGCACAAAATCTCTTTTACCTCAGCTCCCTCCAAAGTCAGCGACAAATAGCGCCAAGTCTTCCATACCTTATCTTTCAGAAAAAGTCAGCGACAAGTAGCACCAAATTTCCTACACCTAAACTCTCTCCCAAAGTTGGCGACAAATTGCGCCAAATCTCCCATACCTTAACTGTCTTAAAAAGTCAGCGACAAATAGCACCAAATCTCCTTCACACCTAAACACTCTCCCAAATTCAGCGACAAATAGCACCAAAATCTCCTACTCCTAAACACTCCCCCAAAGTTGGCGACAAATAGCGCCAAATCTCCCATACCTAAACTACCTTTAAAAGTCAGCTACAAATACGCACCAAATTTCCTACACCTAAATTATCTCCCAAAGTCAGCGACAAATAGCGCCAAATCTCCCATACCTTAGCTCTCTTAACAAGGCAGCGACAAATAGCACTAAATCTCCTACACCTAAACTCTCTTCAAAAGTCAGCGTCAAATAGCGCCAAATCTCCCATACCTAACTCCTCTTCAAAATTCAGCAACAAATAGCACCAAATCTCCCATACTTAACTCTCTTGAAAAGTGACAAGTAGCACCAAATCTCCTCACTTAAACTCTCTCCCAAAGTCAGCGACAAATAGCACCAAATCTCCTACACCTAAACACTCACCCAAAGTCAGCGGCATATAGCGCCGAATCTCCCATACCTAAACTACTTAAAAAATCAGCGACAAATAGCACCAAATCTCTTCACTTAAACTCTCTCCCAAAGTCAGCGACAAATAGCACCAAATCTCACATACCTTTAGTCTCTTGAAAAGTCAGCGACAAATAGCACCAAATCTCCCATACCTTAAGTCTCTTGAAATGTCAGCGACAAATAGCATCAAATCTCCCATACCTTAAGTGTCTTGACAAGTCAGCGACAAATAGCACCAAATCTCTTACATGTATACCTAAGCTTTCTCCCAACGTCAGCAACAAATCTTTTATTATACTTTAGCTCTGTCCCAAAGACAGAGATTTAAAAATTATCAAGTTAAAATCTTAGTTCTCAAAATGTATTTCAATATTCAGAAATGTTTACTTAGTTTGGACAGAAAAGAAATAGCCATTGTTTCTCTACATTCAATAATGGAAAGAAATAGCACTTTAATGTATTTCATCTCTATTACCAGTACATGATGTAATAGCAAGATTAATCCAAGATTAAGGAGGTTGGATGGTCAACAAATTAACCACCAGATTAACATAAAAATTTATGATATGATTTATTTTGATAAACAAAACAATCATATATTTAAACATTTAAATTTGGGTATTTTTCTTTAATTTTACATAACTCTTGCATATGTTGATTTATTTCGGACATTTCTGACATGCCCCTGGAATGTTTAACCCATTCTATGCATGACTCTCATAGGGACAGTCTCTAGCAGACACTATGTAATGTATAGTATCATATCATTACATGTCATGCACATTTCAAGCTGCTTGTTTACAACCATATATAGTACATTTATGACCACAAACCGTACATGCTTTACTCTTCCGCTTTACATGGAAGTATACCGCTTCTTGGCCCTGTCACCTATTTAGTACTACTTTTTAAAAAAAGAAAATATACTACTTTTCATTGTTTTGGTAGGCCACTTTGGAAGCCATTGTGGTCCCAAAATTTTGTCATATTTTGAAAACAGTGTGACCTGAATTGAGGGCATAGAAACGCTTTTTAAACAGGGTGAATGATAAGTTTTCAAGCATGTGTTTTACAGTGAAGGATGAAATAAGCCACTTAGTACATTGATTAGTTATGAGACATGTTGGAATTGTCCTCGCCAATGAAAACACGCTTTGTGCTATTCCATGCGTGTCTTTAAGATGACAGAATATATCTATTAACTTGGCCATAACGGTAATCTTTACTTCCAGTTTATTGCAACACTGCACTTCCGTCTATGACAACCAGGAATGAAACCTCTGAATTTTTTGTATATTATCTTTAAGGATGACATTTACTCAGAATGAAAACAAATCCACGGATGAAAATGAAAAACCATCGTTTGTATGTTGTAGACCTTTGATTGTAGTGTTATACATGTATTTCACTTTCAAAAAAGTAGGTCAATGACCTACTGTTTGAGTTAATGACCATTGAATATTTTTTGAAAAATAAAGAAAAAACCCATAAAATTCTACACTATGATGAAATTTTCTTTATTGTAAATATATTACAAATAATGAAGTACATGTACTATAAAATATGAAATACAGTTTATAATTTGTAGTGGCACTTCATAGGCACAAAAATTAAGATTTCAGCAACAATTTAAGAAGTATTACAGTATGGAACTACTTATATTGACCTTATTCTATTGACATAAAATTTATAAGAGGTCAATGATCCAAATTTTGAGATATGGTGTCTTTTACCTGTTTTTCAGCATTTTTCAATATTTTGGCAATTTGTGCCATACGCTTATTTTATTAATAATTGAGGTAAAACCATCAGAAAATATAAAAATTAAATGGACTAAAATATAGAACCTTAACTTTTAGTATTAGAGTACTGCCAAAAATGTTAACGCGGAAAACAAAATCTGCAAAATTTAGTCCGAATTCCCTGTGTTTGCCTAAAAGTCTATTTTTGTTTGAGCCTAATTCCATAATAAAGTACAAATATCGAATGTTTTGTCAATAATAATTCACTTCATTAATAATATTTTTGTTTAGAACAAGTTTTACTCATTACATTGAACTTAATAACAATCCTGAATTTGAGAACTCAAACCCTGAGTAAACAACACCCTTAATGTTATGTAAATATTTGACATATTCTTCACGATAGTTGCAAAAATTACCAACTCCTTTTCTATCTGAATTACACATAAAGACTTAAGATAAACAATTTTCATTATATAGAACTTTAATCAGATCAAACACATTTAAAATTTGAAATTTAGTTATAAACCATGCAATAAATATTACAAACATACATGTTGAAGTGGTTGGCTCAATATTTGTACTCATGAAGCATTCTCCAGGATCAGTTCAAATTACACGCAAATGTTCATTGAATTTTTGTCCAGCAAATCATATACACAAAATGTACAGATTAGCATACTACCGGTATTAAGCACATAGGGAAGTGGCTGTTGGCTTTCTGTTATTCCTTTTTGTTGATGTCATGGCTATTTTCGTAAAAGAAATGTTTCCTCTCTTGACCATCTTCCTTGGGAAATTTTCTCTTTCTGTTTTTCCAGATAAGAATGTCCTGTGTGGTTGAAAAAGTTAATGTGGGCTCTTCGTCTTTTTCTACTTGTAGCCCTCTGTCCACCTACTATGTTGCCTCGTGTAGATCCATGAGGGTTATCGCAATTAACATCACTGTCAATTGTGCATGCCAATTTATTTTTGTGACATGGACATCAGCTTTTGCTGCAAAATTTCTGATTTTGAAGCATCATTTTGGGCTTTGATCTCCCACATCTACATTTCTTCTGGACACATTCTCTCTTTTCACTAGATTGTGGTTCAGCATCTTCCTTTAAATCAACAGTCTGAGGGCATTTGTTCATGGCGCTATAATGTATGCAACAAAAAGTGGTGTTGAGACAATATGCATACTATTACTTTGTATCAAGATTATCTCAGTGTCTACTCAATGCGCAAAAAAGTATACAAAGCGCTGATATAAAAATGTCACCCATGTTGCCTTCAAAAGTACCTTTCTCTCGATAACATTCAACATTGTAAAAATCATCATCAATATCAAAGAAACTCTGATAAAAGTATATAACAATTTGGAATATTATGAAATATCTTTTGTAAGCCATATGCCACAGAGTAAAAAAAGACAATTTCCATCTTCAGGAGTATCTACAATCACCATGTGTAGTCGAGATGCATTATTTCCTAAAACAGTTAAATGCTCAAGAATCTCGGCAGATATAACAGGCTTAAGTAAATGTTGTCGATTTGATGAAGCCCATAAAAGTGATTCCATTGATGTTTCTTTCAAATCTACTGCCTTAAAAGATTTTAATGTTTCACAAAACATTAATGTTGACCGATAAACATTTTCCTCGGATTCATCTAAAGTCATTGTTTTGTTTAATTCCACGAAACCCTTTTCTTCTTTTTTCCCCTGCACAACTTTTGGTGTAACTTTCCATTTCTGTTGGTCCCCGTTCCTGTTGGAATATCAGATAAACAACCTTTCTCTATGTGTTTTTTGAGATTCATGCTTTTAGTGCATCAGATGAGAAAATGGAAGTATCAGTACTGTCTGTCAACTTTTCCAACTATCTTACAAAATTATCAAAGGAATTGAGGATTATTTCTAAGTTAAGTGTTGATAGTTTTCTTTCTTTCTTGACATCATTGCCTAAATACTACTCTTAAGCTTTTTTGTATATCCTTCCAAAATTCATTTTTTTGGAAACTTTTTTTGTTATGCTTTTAATAGCATGAAATATATCTAGTTTTTACATCAGCGTTTGCAAAATGTTTTTGAATTTTACTTTTCCAGTGACAACAGTTGTCAAGTACTATCAATTTCACAGCATTACCTAAAAAAGTTTCAAGAGATTTAATATGATTTTCAATACTTGAGAAGGCAGTCGTTTTCACAAATTCAAAACTTAAGACTTGACCAAATTCATTTAAGATCATGAAAAGAGAATCATACTGCTTTGTCCAAGTTTTTGTTTTAGGGTTCATGAAACCAATATTCACAGAAACCTTGAAAGTGTGGTCACATGATAAAACACAGGCCGGCAGTTTTATGAAAAGATTCTTCATAGGATAGTTTCTCTCTCTGAAAATGGTCTAAAAATATGTCCTTTATATAATTGTCACTTGGATTGGGATGGCATTTGAGTGAGAACTCTTCTATATCTGGAAAATCTTCAAATGATGATGAGACATTCCCTGAAGGTTGTTCCAAAACTGCATGTCAAAGCAGAATTGTCTTTGGGAAATGACATATCTTCTGACTGCATCGCTCTTCATTTGGATTTCAATGTTCATGAAATTCACTCCCGACATGATTCTGAAATGAAATGATATCTGTATAAATGTAACAATTATTTATTACATGTAAGTACATGTATTAAACAATGTTAATACCTCATTCTTATGGGTTTCCTTAAGATGGTTTTTGAAATTTGTATTCATATACAGTAATAAAGAGTATATTTATATATCACTTTCATAGTTTTAGGTAAATAATAAAGAGTATCAAGTAATATCGACTGTCTTATTAAATTTAAACTGTTTTATGCAGTGAAACTTAACTTCAATAAGAATCTCACAAAGATTAGAATTTTGCAGTTAAATGAAGGTGGTATGGGACACCTGTCTATAGTAATGTTTTAATGCACATTAAATTTAGAATACTTTCACCAGTTTAGAATGTTTAAATTCTACACTATTTAACCACAAAATAGCTTTTGAACTTAATTTTCTGGAGAGGTGAAAATTGTAAAACTCCCAGCGGGATTCAAAATCATGAGGTACAGATTTGTAGTAAACCCTCTAAACCACTGTGATATTCTGTTAGATGACAATATCGAGAAAAAAACTAACTTGTATAATTAGACTTCATTTTGTTGTTTATTTCAATACACAATACATCACAACATGGAGGTGTCCCATTCCACCTTAAGAATGTTATTATACTATCTTAATTTTTTAATTTATACCCAAGGTGAAAAAACAATTCTGATTATACCTTTGAGTGACATTCCATTGCAAATTTGTGGTAAATCTAGCTCGATGATTTAAACGGAATGGAATCTCAATGCCTGGTGGAAGTTGATCTGTTATAAAGCATTCACCTGATAGAAAGTTACTGGAAGATTCTTTAGTTTTGCAGATATAGTTTCTCATTACAAGAACTATGGGTCCATATTGGTCATAAATCCAACGTGGTTGCATTGTTTTCTTATATCTCCATTGTCCAGAAACTAAGATATTGTCATGCTCAGTGCATACAGGGGGATTTCGTTGAAATAATGGATATTGGTTAAGAGGGTCCTATAGCAAAACGCATGGTAATAAGTATTTGCAAACTCGTGGCTGCAGCATTCCATTTTGCTATCTGTCATACATTGGTTCTATTACATGTGGATTCATGAGTCCTTTGTTTTCAACTAGCATTTCTATGTAAATCCACACATTTTCGGGAAACAATTCAAAAGCACTGGTCAAGTGGAGAAATATAGCAAACACAGCAAGCACCTCCATTTTTAATGAAAGCACACTCTTCAATTTTGCATAAACATTTAGTGAGAAATTAGAAATTTCTTAGCACTGGTATCTGGACAATAGAAAATAAAGACCTGTATTTGTTAACAACAATTAATATCATGAGATTAAAGTAAGAATGTCCTCGTGTATATGAAGTACATTGATTTGGAGTATAGTAAATATTCAAGTGGAGTAGATATCATTAATAAACAAATATGAAATTTTATAGTATGAGACACCTCTATGTTATTACTGTAAGCAACCAAAAGGAATAGCATATGTTCATAATTGACACCACTTTGAAAATAAATAAACTGTTTGATGTTAAAAGCTATTTTATTACTGTGATCATGGTTGATCACCACAGGTAGATGGATAGAACCCCTCATGTTGCTAAATAGCCATATGGTTCTCAATGGGGGGTTGCAGTATGTACATTGTTATAATTGAAGCCATCAACCCTCAAGAGGATGTTAAAAGAAGAAAAAGAAAACACAATAAATTAGATGGGGTCCTGTGGTTAATGCATATTTTTTTTTTATTACAAGAAATCAGCAATTTATATGCTACTGTATATGTTTCATGTATGGTCTACATGTATATTTTGGAATATTTCATGTTAATAAGAAAAGAACACACATTGTCACTAAAATGAAATATAAAATTTGGAGTTTTTTGTAATCTTAACATTTTGGAAAAAGAGGCAAATTTAGTAGGACTATTAGAGGATTTAACACAAACTGTCAATATTTCCCAGTATGTTTTTCTGTACTCTTGGTCTTGGAAATCAGAGTCATATACAACGTGTACTATGTAATATGAACTACTCATATCCTCAAAATGGAATCAAGAAATACTCAGATTTACAAGCTTTGGATGGACATGCAGGGCATTATTGGTCCTGCCCATTTGTGGCCTCTTACTATCAGACGCTTATTTTGGACACAGACACTGGGCCACTAGATAGAATTTTGATTTGTGCTTTTTCTTATGTGAATTGCTTAAATCCTGAGGTTTTGATAGAATGGATCCAATTACTAAGTCTTGTAAAAAATGACTCTGCAATTAGGCACGTGCAAAGTTTTATGCATTGGTAGAAAGGGGTAGAAACTACTCCCTCTATGCATGGAACGTGTCAATGAGAAGGTATGAATGGTTAGATGGAAGACCTCGAATATACCTTAATCGTGAAAGAAGGTAACAATCTACATTTATCTCCGTATTTGCATGAATTTACAAAGATGCTAGCTAATCATAATTATTTAGCAATAAATCTATCAAAAAATACTTTATTATATAAGTTTTCATTTTATCAGGAATGCTTTATTATTTGCATATTGTACAGTAATGCTTTTCTCTCATAAGGCCTCTTTTTTATATCCCTCTCCCTTTATTTATTTTTCTTGTTTCAGAAAAAACTTCAATTCTCATTGTTCTCAATAAAGAAGTAATTTTTTATTACAAAACTGTTTGAGACATTCCTTTCAAGTATTATTGTTTGGTGAAAAATTCAAACTGTAGTTGGCCACAATGCAGACTTGATGTGATGATTTGAAACATCTAACAATCATCACTACATGCATTATATAATAATATCAAAGTGTAATTTTTTTTAAAAAATGAATACTTAAATCAGAGACTGGTATGTACAACTACTGAAACAGTTCTGAAGTCAGGATAGGGACAAAAACTTTACATCTTAGAGAGAGAGAGAAAGAGAGAGATAGAGAGAGTAGAGCATAGAGGTCAGTCATACAGGCTGATTTTCAATGAAATAAACTGTGAAAACAAAATTTACGCTAAGCATAAATCAAGATAAAGACTAAGTATTTCCCTTATCATGGATATAAAACAACATAGAATTAAAGCATTTCTCCATTGTATTTTTGGGTTTACTCCAAAAAGAAAAGCATAGAGGTCGACAGCATTCCTTAACGACATTGAATTTGGTTGCATCATTTCGCTTATTCCATAGAAGGTTTAAATAACCAAAACAGTTTGAAATAATGATTGGAACAAATATTTTACGAGAAGCATAGAGGTTGATAGCAGTATTAACGACATAAAATATTGTTCTATCATTTCGCTTATTCCGTAAAAAGTTTAAATTACCAAAACAGTTTTAAAAGTTTTTCATTCATTAGCTGTTATCAGTTCCAGACAAAAGATTACCTTCTAGGGAGACACCATATCGAATAGAAATTAACAACATGGGGTAATTACTATTATCCAATTAATGAAAAGCTACACTAATAAGTCTCATAAATTATTTTGCCAGTACCAAATTTGGTGAAAAGGGAGGGTGAACATGAGTGGGAAGAAACTATTGTCCACTCAATGAGCATTTTAAGCAATAAAATTTATAAAAATCCAAAACTTGCGATTGGATGATCTGTATATATGTAAATGCATTGTTCATTAGTGTTCATAATTCTAGTGTGTGTGTAAACCTGAACTATATCAAGACTTTCAATTCTTTAATGAGATGGCATCTCCATGTAAAAGAAGGAAAACAGGGAGTCAGCTTCAGAAAAATCGTTTCAATTTTGGAATAGCTGCACGAATGAAGTTTCAGGTTTCTAAATTTCTTTCGGCCACCGTGACTAACTTTTTAAAACTAATGACAAAGTCCAGGAACACCTCTCCAGAGATGATAATGGCAGCCGCCCTTCCAACCACTGCTGCATGTATGGGGACAAAGGCAGGACTGCCGTTAAAACCATACAGTGACTATGTTATATCCGGAAATCTCTTCATGATTGGTAAGTCTTTCATTAGTTCTTTTAGTTAAGGTAATCCTTAATCAACTTTATTTGGCAATTAAATTTATCAATAAAACAAACAACTTAAATATACCACTTGACTCATTTTAAGGTATCCAATCCATAATAGCCCCAACTTCAATGAAACATATATGTGTAGGATTAATTATACTCAGTATACATGGACATAATATTCATGTTTAAGTATCAGTATGTAAGAGCAGGACGTGTCCTAATACATAACCTTTTCCTGTTCTTGAAGAGTTGTCCCCCTTTGCTTTTAATCTATAAAATCAATTATCAAAAATCTATAGTATGTATGATATATTTTCAATAGTTTTTGTGATCCTAATGATTCAATGCATCTTTCCACCATAAAATTTATTGATATTCTTAGAAATTAGTTTAAATTTTATTTGAAAAAATGTGCTTGTCTCCATAGACCTTAATGCAATCTTCATTATTAGTCCCCTACCGGTTTCACCGGAGGGGACTATAGCTTTCCTCTGCGTCCGTCAGTCCGTCTGTCTGTCCGTCCGTCCGTCCGTCTGTCTGTCCCACTTCAGTTTTCCACACTTTTTTTCTTTATGCATTTGAGGAATAATATGAAACTTGCTGAACAGCTTCAAAATGTCAAACTACAGATCAAGTTTACACTTTTGTAGCGTCTGATTGACATATTTTCGAGAAAATTAATTTTTTATATTCCAATTTTTTAATGTTCGGGTTCGTTATCGGGTTCGGTGTGTACTGAATAAACGAGGCCAGTATGTAGTCAGTAATAATATCGTGCGTTACTTGTACCATTCCTTTTATAATTTCTAACAAACAAATAAATTCTGTAAAATAGTGTCAAACATTGTGTTGTAAATTTAATCGGCAGGGTTTTTTTTTGTATTATTACTGTAGCAAATTTATTCTTATAGTACTAATTATAATGTTCAGATTGTAAGGTGTTATTTCTTATCAATTTCTCATCTCCGTTAGTCTTATCTATCTTTATGCCAGACCCCTAATTACCTTTTGATTATAGTGATAATTAGTTAATTGCCCGAACAGTTATAATTATTTAATATTATGTATTCCCTCCCCACACTGAGGAGGTAGATTTTTCACTCCCCACACTGAGGAGGCACTGTTCACTATATAAGTAGGTGAAAGTACCAGTAGCAGGACAGTGTATTGACAGTGTATGGACAGTGTATAGACAGTGTATAGCAGTGTACAGTTAGTAACAGTGTATAGACAGTGTATAGCAGTGTACAGTTAGGAGCAGTGTAGTAGAAGTGGTACAGTGTGTGTAATAGTAGCAGTGGACAATGAAGTAATAGCAGTGAGCAGAGTAGTAGAAGTGGTAGAGTAGAGTATAGTAGTAGCAGAGCAGTTTATTAGAGTAGCAGTAGATAACGAATATATTTGGATTTATACATGTGTGGATTATTTTCTTGTGTGAATTGTTCTTATGTGATGCGTAGACTTTGTGCGTAGATATGTAAATAAATTAGTAAACTCTTTAACGACTTTTCTATACTAAGACTTAATACATTCATTCGGATCAAAGTTAAATGTGTTGTAACTCGGCAATGTTTAGGCCGCACGCTCGGCGGAGAACGTGCGCTACATTACAATCGGGTTCGTTGTCGGGTTGGGCTGTTTAACTGTTTGGTTTGATTCGGGGTACAGAAGACGGTAAGAAATGATATTGTGCATAACAGTGCATTGTTTTCACAAATTTTTACCAGCGAATACAGAATAGACTTGGCGAAATTATAGGAGATGAAATAAAGAGTATTATTTTACCTATTTTGTATATAATTTATATATCAGCTATATAGTTTTAATTTCCTCTGTTCTTTTATCTCTGATTAAAGCATGACATCTCGTTTACAATAGCTCTGAAATAGTTGTGTGCTTGGAAGCTTTCATAGAATAATACAAACCGGTAGGGGACGTGTATTGCTTATGCAATACTCTCAGAATGCTTGTTTAAATACTGCTTAGTTCATAATATTTTTAAAAATTTTCTCTCTGTAAAGTCTTTTTACTCTTAAATGCTTTAAATTAATATCATACTTTTTGATAAGGTTACTTGAACCACTTCTTGTTGTTTTTAAATTGCCTGCATTGATCATTGATAAGATTTATTGTAAGGAAACAGATACATGAAATTTATTTCAGGATGTGCTTTTTTTCTAGAACGCTATGGCCCTTGCTTGTGGTAGTAGTTTGGAAGCATTAAATAAAGACTGTGCCATGAACATGAGATTGTATGTCCTTAACCAACTGCTGGAGGCAAGCAGGGTGCCACCAGCACAGAGGACACTCTGTGATATGGAAGGATGTAGGAGACCAGGGCAGAGAGAAGCCTGGATAGGATGTGCTGTTTGTGGTAGACGGTGCCATATTTCGTGTGTACACATCACAGAGGCGCCAATAAAGGGTTTTATATGCCCGATCTGTGTAGCAAGATATGAATGAAGTTTAGCTAGATTATTTTTGTCTTCATTTAAAGCTGACATAAATTCACTCTATATGATTTTGTCTTTTATGCAGACATGCACTGTTCATAGCCTTTTCTTAATACTTTTTTTATTTGCATTAAAATATGAGTCCAAAATTTTGTAACCATTTTTAAATTTACTGTTGTCTTAATTATGTACTGGCATTTGAAGCCATTAGTAAAGCAAGGTTTTTTTTCCTTCTAAATTTGACTTAGATATTTCTTTAATTGTCACTACATGGGTTCATCTTCATACTCTATTGAAATCATAACTAAACAACAGTTCAAACTATAAGTATTTGTTAAATTTATGGATATTCAAGGTTAGAAAAATTAGGTCTTAATATGGATCGGATACCTTAAGTGGAGCTCCTGAGTTCGAGGTTCTATCAATTAATACACAAATCTGATCCAATTAATATATGAAGATATGAGATACTCAATCATTGATGAAAATATTATGTGTATATACGAGGATCAATCAAAAAATACGAAGACAATGTGGCTGTCTATCATATATTTTTCATGAAAGTCATACTTAACAGATTAATCTGTGCACCAACACTTCTGTTATTAATATGCCAAGTTTTAGTCCATTTGATGAAACGGTATTTTTGTGACCCCTTTTTAAAAACAACATGTTTTGTCATCACGGCGCACGGTAACGTTCAAAACATGACGTCAAGATTAAACACGCAGAAATTAAAGATATGCGCAATCTTTATATCACGCTTAGTATCTTGTGCCTTTCTCCTTACAATTTAAAATGGCACTGAACCACTTAACATCATATTTGCACACATTTGTTCGAGAATCATATTAAGTAAGTTCTTCAAAGTTTTCATTTTCTAACCGTGTATCTCTTAGTTTACAGTAAGGATAACCCTGAACCTCCGTTGACGTTACTTATTTTTGGACCAAATATTTACAAATAATCTAATCCCTTTCGGACTGTTTTATATTCAAAATACATTTACCACCACCCCACAAAATTTATTACAGTTAAACACAAACTTACAAATAATTGTTGACCTATTTTTTGCACCATTGAGCATTTTCACAGCTTGCATCGGCTTTTTCCTGAGTTAAAATCCATTTTGTTTGTACTTCTCGTTGCGCCGTGACGTCCGGCGACGTTGATGTTTTTAGTCAATTCTAAAGAGGGCTATCTGACTTTAGCTACTAATATCTGTTCGACAAAACAATATATCCCGTCATTATTTGGAACATAGAATACCAAGACAAAACTAAATTTGAGGTTACAATTTTATTTGGTTTTGACCCCAATTTATAGAGATATTACTTTCAACATTATATGGTTTATTGTTGACATAACACAAATTTTGTCCGTGCGCCGTGACCTCATTTTTGCAGGATTAGATTCTAAATAATTCTTAGAAATAAAGAAATTTATTAACTTTTTTTCCTTGCAGATCGTTTGAAACTATTGATAAATTATGTCCACCACATTTAGTAATGATATGACGTTAAGTAACATAGCTATGACAAAAGTCTTCGTATTTTTTGATTGACCCTCGTATGTATCATTACAATACTATTAGAATGCCAATTAGCTGCATATCTCTTCAATCTCAAAAATGATGAAGTGCATAGCGCTATAGGTTTTGTTCGGCATCATTTATGTCTTGCCTAGATTATGTAGATGACCAAGTGGTTAGTGTGTAGGAGAGTGTATTCGAAGGTTATGGCCAGAACAGAGCTGTAGCTTCAATAATGTGAATTTCTCTTTGCATATTTAACATGTTTTATGTATTTGGTTTAGAGGTGTTGCAGAACCAGGATGTGGGAAGTCCTCTGCAGTTGATATTGCCATGGGCATGACACTTAATGCTTTGAGCATGGAAGAAGGGAAATCCATACATGTGGCAGAATGTAGTAAAGCTGCACTCCTCAAAGTTCAAAGGGACTTGGATGGAAGGGGCATAATATGTGCAGATGAAGTGCCCCAGTTTCTAACAGGAATGTTGCGAAGGAGTCTGACAGACAACTCAGGTAAAGAAAGCCATTTACAGAAATGATTCGAAGACTGGCACTTTTGGTAATCATATGCAAATACATAAAAGGATCAAATAATTTCAAAGGATATTTCAATTAAGATACAATCATTTTTATTTACTTTTTTGAAATTATTCTTTTCAGGTGATAGACAACTCCTGTTAACCTTGTGGAGAGGAAGGGGTTACAACATAGCCTTTACCAGCAAAGCACATATTGAGCTTCAGAAGTCAGGACTCTGCATTGGAGGTTTCATCCAACCTGATAGGATGATGGGGATCATAGAACAAATGAAAGGAAGCAGTGATGGTCTTTTTGACCGTTTCTCGTTTTGGTTGCTACCTGGCTACATCTACAATGGAAAGTATGTACCCAGTATCTGGATAATAGTTATACTTTGAAAGAAGTGTGAGGTGTACTGAGAACTTTGAATTGACAAAACATTTAATTTACATTATTTGTCCATTCAAAGTTTAATTTTTAAAACATTTCCCATTATTAATTTTTGAAATAAATATCTTTCCATTCATGTTTATTTCTATGGGTAGAAATACCGGTAGATATATAAAGTGTCAAATGAATGAAAAAATCTTTAAATTGTTTTCCCTTTCTATAGATTTAATTCAGTTGTACTTATTTAAATTGTTAAATTATAAAAATTATTGTTCAACCAAACTCTATGTACTGTTAACTCTTATTGTGAATTAGTTAACTGCATTTTGAACAAAGACTCCACCTTTTTTTAATTGAAGAAACTAATAATCATTATTTTATGCTTATTGTGATACAATTGTAGTCTCATTTGAAATTTCATGCATTATTTCACAGAAAGATGAGAGAGGCACACAATTCATTCAGGACTTCCTTTCTACTCCACTCCCTCAATCCAGTGTTTCTGGAAATTTACAGAGCCAATAGCACGGCTTCCTTCATAGTCTATAGATTCTCGTCAGAAGCACAAGATTTCTTCAATGACATTGAAGACAGGGTGCGGATAGGTGTAGTAGAGATTGCAGAAGCTATTATTGTAGAAAGTGGTGATGAGGATGATAGTGACGATGAAAGAGAGCCTTTCAAATCTCCAATCGGAACCAAGTTTATTGATCAACTTGGTTGGCTCTCTCTCTTTACACCTATTTTCATCTGTTTTGGAACAGATCCTTGGGCGCATGGAAGGGCAGATTTCCATTCCAGTGGAAATTTCTTTGGACACCATAACAAACAACTTCTTGATCACTTAATGAGACAGAATGAAGTGATTTTAGATGTAACAAATGAATCCTCCATGTTCATGGCCCAAGAAGTTTTGAAGCCAGTTGTCGATATGAAAACAGAGATTTCGAAAAGAATTCTTCTCGACGCTGGATGTGCATACCCCATTCGCCTGGCAAGCAGAACTAGATCAAGGGGAAAAACTGTGAAAAGTTCGGTGGTATCAGATGTCATTGAGACCCTGACTAAAAATGGTTTAGGAGCTGAGAAGAAAGTAAAAGTCAGTAAGACAAAACCTCTCAGTATATTTTTCGAGGAAATTCCCTCTTCAGTAAACAATCCTGCATTGGAAGAACTGGGAATTTCCTTTGAATTTTACCAGCACCATATCTATTTGCCTGTGTCTGTGGCATTTAACATAGAAAGACATCTGTTGGAACTGCATCCAAATGCCAAGGAGATCAAAGAACATGTTAAGAGAAATAATCATCTGCCTTCAAATGACAGTTGAAAGGGGATTTATAGTGAAAATGAGGAATTGCAATATTCAAATTTATTGCATCAGATGTGAAATGTGTCAAATGTTATATATATTGTTTTGCTTAATTTATGCTTTCTTTGGTGCAAACAATATGTAAATGAATAAATGCATCATGACATATATATAATAATGTGTTCTAGAGTTTGTTATTTTGATTACCAGTAAATATACCTAGATATAAAGGGGCGAATTTGTAATTCTTTTGATTTCAAGGTTTGATTATCAAATATAGTACAAAAACAAACTTAAGACCTCAATCATTTATATTAAGAGGCAGTCTACGATAGAACCATGCAAAATCGAAATTTTATAATGAAGGGTGTAGATTAACTCTCATAGCTTATCTGAATATATCTAAAGTATATTGTCTATTTTATCAAATTTTCATGGTCAAATATATCTGCACCGCTGAAATCCCACATTTAAGACCATTTCTATTTTTAGCTCATTATTCATGATAAAGTTCATGCATGAATTAGGCTAATTTCAGATAGTCATTTATGTATTAAATAGAGTTTAATCATACCTAAAGTCAGATTCACATAACATCTGATACAAATACCTTTGAATTGCCGCACATTTATTTTTAAATTCATTCATTGATTTTAAGCTAGATGATCCGTCTGTCTGTCTGTCCGTCCCACTTCAGTTTTCCACCCTCTTTTACTTTATGTGTTTGAGGAATAA
The DNA here is from genome assembly GCA_015776775.1 of Magallana hongkongensis. Lineage (NCBI taxonomy): Eukaryota > Metazoa > Mollusca > Bivalvia > Ostreida > Ostreidae > Magallana > Magallana hongkongensis. The sequence continues at coordinate 15,439,844 of CM027470.1, forward strand.
TATAATATTTGCTGAACAGCTTCAAAATGTCAAACTAAAGATCGAGTTTGCACTTTTGTAGCGTCTGGTTAACATATTTTCGAGAAAATTAATTTTTTAAATTATAATTTTTTAATGTTCGGGTTTGTTATCGGGTTCGATGTGTATTGAATAAACGGGAAAAGTATGTAGTCAGTAATGATATCGTGCATTACCTGTACCATTCCTTTTATTGTCATGTCCTTGAAAAAATATATGATTCATTGTTTACTCAAAGCAAAACGTCCAATACATTTTTAAACAGTATCTTTCTGACTAATATTATCTTCCTTTAGAAACATACCTATAGTTTAATCTTCATCAATTTCATAATTCATTTGTCTGGACACCCCATCGCCTAACACCAAACAGTTGCATTCTGCAAAGTTGACCAAAATAAGTGGGCCCCATTTGACGGGAGGGATGTGGCAAATTAAAATGTTATGCAAAGTCAAAGGTATAATGACCATTGGTTTGTTCATCCCCTCCAAGTTCGACATTTCTTTCACTGAATTCTCAATGCAAGTTCTGTAGTGACTTCGTCCTCTCCTCGCATTTTCTAAATGTTTGTGTAACATTTCAGTCACGGTCAATTTCTCCTCCTCAGTCACAGCATCGATCACCTGCTTTCTAAGACATTTGCATCGATGGCAAACACATTCGCGAGGTTTGCTTATCTTTATATAAGGTACTAACACATTTCAACCAAGCTTCTTCAAATGATGAAATCTTCACACCCATTCTCAATAAAGGTGTGCAGTTACGGTCGCCACTTGTTGTGCTTTAAAATGTGTATATTTCTAAAAATATTTGATTCTGTTTAACTTAAGTTAAGATCTAGAAGTAAAATCAAAACATGTTTGCCTTTCCCTCACCAATGCCAAACAATAAATTTAGGTACATGTATAATGTTAAAAAAATGACACGTACGTTACTGTGGCAACGACTAGTCTAGTTACCTGTAGAATATGTACTAAAACATTGTTAGTTAGTTGGTGTTGACTCTATTCCTTTACATATGTGTTTGCAGAACTCCTGTTTTATCGTAAAAAGTTATTTAGAACTAATCTTGTTGCATTTTTCCTGAAAAAGACAGAGTAAAATATGCTGTCGCAAGTTTCAGTTTTGACGTCTTTCTTTGCAATTACGTACGTCAATAGAAATGAATACTTTTTCAGTTCCAAACCATTTTGAAACAGAAATTTGTATTATATTGTACTTGAAAAGAAAAACTAAAGTGTAAATTTAGCATATAATTATTCACGGAGTCAGAATAAAAATAAGATATCGAAGAAAAGTTTAAAAGTCTTAAACGTATGGATAAGAATTTAATGTACTAGATCATATAATTTTCTTTAAACAATGAATTTGAAAACATTTTGGACGTTTTGCTATTTTTGCTATTAGTTTTTGTAATAAATAGTGGGTCCACAACCATTACAAATACATTATGCAACTCATTTACAAAAAAAATCACTTACATTAAATGTACGTTACCGAACCGTACGTTACCAAACATCCTAAAAACATCCTAAAAACCGCTTTTTTGGCAGAACGAAGCTTCCATATCGTTTTCATAAGCAGACGACAGAGTGCGTTATGTTATGAACTAGAAAATTTTATTTTAAAGAGGTGAGTTATTTTCTCCATCTATACCCAGCTTTTGAAGATGTCCTGAGCAATTTACATTGCTTTACACAAATGATAAACACTCATGCATGTTTTCAGAATAAATAAGCATTGATCCAAAACTCGATAAATGATTGAAGAGTTGAGCGGTATGGAAGATCAGTCGGGGTAATGTACGATACAATATGTAACGTACATTTCAAGATATTGATATGATTGAATCTTGATGCTTAAATGTTTTTCTAACGTTGTTTTTGTTGTGTTTGGTTGAAATGGGGCACAATTGATTATCAACGCTTGCAATTATACACCAAAGCATGAAAAAATTTATTATTTAATTATTTAAAAATAAGTATTGAAAAAGTGTGTCGGTTGAAATAAATATGAGTACTTATCAGATACAACAAAATTGATTTATAGGAGTCATATACAATATTTGTAATTTTCATAATGTTCGAACACAATAAAAAAGTGATCTGAAATGGTTACACCGTCTAATTGCCGTCAAGTTTTAAAACACTATCTGTTTATATTAGTAACGTACATTTCACCAATGCTTTAACGTACAGTTTTCCATTGAAATTGACAATTTATTAAATTTAACTTGTTGAATTATTTCATTAGAGCGATGCCATTGAGTCGAGCAGAAATACAAAAGCCGTACAGAGAGAGGAAGAAGGCCAAGGAGGGTGAAAGTTACCTCCGAAAGGAGAGAACAAGGAGAATGAAATATTATGTTCCCTCAGCAGAGTTGTCAACCAAGGAAAGAAAACGAAGAAACAAACAGAATGCAGAGCGAGTAAAGAAACATCGTGAAAAAAAGAAAAACAGAGGTTTTGCAAGCAGAAGAAGACAATATAGGAGAGACAAGTGGTTATGAGAGTAATTTGACGGCCACAGGAGAAGAGAGGCAATTGATTGTAAGAATGAATTTCAGCAGTTCAAAGAAAGGATCAGCTCGAAAAAGGATCAGTAGAGCGGTCTCAAAAGCTAATCGAGAAATAAATCACCTTAAGGCAAAAAATAATGAAATAAAAAAAAAGATAAGAAAGCTACAAAAAGAAATGAGCGATTGCAAAAACAGAAGCAAGGAGGTGTGTCACCTCAAACAACAAGAAGTAAAACAGACAGAGATTTGAGAGAGGCAGATATATCTCCGAACAGAGGAAAAGCAGTGAAAAGAAAGCTTTTATTAGGCAATGCTCTGCTCTGTGAAATTAAGGAGGCTAATTTGAAAGCTGGTTCATCAACTGTGAAGAAGCAAATGTTATAAGCTATTGCATCAGGAAACACACTTAAAAGATACAAGGGACTAAAGTGGTTATGACGCAAAACGGGGATGAACAGAAACAAACTTGGGCATACTGTAAAGAAATGGATAGATATAGGAAGGAAATCAAGAAGAAGAGTTCAAGAGAGATATAAAAAAGATGTAGTTTCTTTTCTTGCAAGGGATGACAATAGCAGAGCACAACCAGGCAAAGCAGATGCGAAGAAGATAGAATCAGGCGAAAAGATACAAACCCGAGTACTCACAGATTACTTATCCTATTTGCATCAGAAGTTCATAATGGAACATCCCAATGTAGAACTTTCCGTGGCATCATTTTGCAGAATGAGACCCAAACACATACTTAACACAAGTATGATATCTAGAAGCTGCTGCTTATGTACAAAACATCAAAATATGGCGTTACTGCTTCGGTGTCTGAAAAGTAACGGGATCCAAGTACCATTGAATCCTGAATCATTTATGAAGCAAACTGATCAACCCAATCTCCAAGACAAGCTACCAGATGATGTTAAATACAGTCAGTGGAAAAGAATCGAAGTCACAGAGAAGGGAAAGACAAAAAATGTTACAAGAATTGTAGAACTTAATGCTGAAAAAAAATTGTTCATACAAAGTTTTCAAGCACAATTAAAAGAATTTGAAAGTCACGTTTTTAGAGTTGGAAGACAATATCAGGAAATAAAAAGTCTAAAGGATAAACTGCCAAAGCATTATTTCATTGTACAGATGGATTTTGCGGAAAACTATTCTTGCAAATCGAATAAGGAAATCCAATCTGCATATTGGAATATGACTTCTGTAACACTTCATCCGATTGTGGTTTACTTTATGAACACTGACATGAAATTGGAACATCAAAGTTTTGTTGTTGTTTCAGATGAACTGAGCCATTCGGCAATAACTGTACACGGACTATTGGAGAAGATGATCCCAAAGCTCAAAGAAATAGATGAATATGTTGAAACAAGATATCTGTGAGCCAATGCTCACTAGTGATACCCCCGCTCTGATGTGAATATGCAAAATAAGCAAAGTCGACATTTAACAGAAAGCTGGCATCCGACTGGTACAGAAATATATCCAACAATATGGCATGCCTAAACAAATAGTGTGTTAAAATTTCAAGTATCTGCGATAAATAGCTGCTGAGAAATCTTTGAGGAAAATTTGTTTGAAAATTTTGGCTAAAATAAACAAAGTCATTATTTAACAGGAAGTTGATGTCCGATTGATACAAAAATATATCCCATAATATGGCATGCCAAAACAAATAGTGTCTTAAAATTTCAAGCATCTGCGATAAATAGTTGTTGAGAAATCTTTGACGGAAATTTGTTTGAAAATTTTGGCTAAAAATAATAAAAGTACTCATCAAGCAGGAAGTTGACGTCCGATTGGTACAAAAATACATCCCACGATATAGCATGCCTATACTAATACTGTGTAAAAATTTCAAGCATCTGCGATAAACACTTGCTGAGAATTTCTTGACACAAATTTGTTTGAAAATTTTTTCTAAAAATAATCAAATTCGTCATTTAACAGGAAGTTGACGTCTGATTGGTACAAAAATATATCCCACGATATGGCATGCCTATACAAATACTGTGTAAAAATTTCAAGCATCTTTGATAAACAGTTGCTGAGAATCCTTAGACAAAAATTTGTTTGAAAATTTTTGCTAAAAATCAACAAATTCGTCATTTAACAGGAAGTTGATGTCTGATTGGTACAAAAATATATTCCACGGTATGGCATGCCTATAGAAATATTGTGTAAAAATTTCAAGCATCTTTGATAAATAGTTGCTGAGAAATCTTTGACGAAAATTTGTTTGAAAATTTTGGTTAAAAAATAAGCAAAGTCGTCATTTAACAGGAAGCTGACGTCCGATTGGTACAAAAATATATCCCACGATATGGCATGCATTAACAAACACTGTGTAAAAATTTCAAGCATCTGCAATAAATGGTTGCTGAGATAAATGCGACAGAAATTTTTGTTACGGACGGACAGACAGACGGACGGACGGACGGACAGACAGACACACAAGGGTAAAACAGTATACCCCCTCTCCTTCGGAGCGGGGGTATAATAATTCACTATTGGACTGATGGGCCAACCAGCCAATATCGTAACAAACAGGTTTTTTTCACTATTGCTAACCACAAGGAAATATTCGGAGTACAAGCACGCTGGAACTACTTCGAAGCCGGGCATGGCAAGGGGCCATGTGATGGTCTCGGAGGAACCACCAAGAGGATGGCTACCCAACAAGTTATCCAACACGCTGATGATTTTTTTTAAATGGGCTGTTGAATCCAACTTAAAAGGAATCAAATTTCTTTTTGTATCCTCAGACGAGTGTAAATCAGCTGCAAATATTCTGTCCGCGAGAAATGTTAAGCCTCTTCAAGGTACATTCAAAGTCCATGCTGTAATTGGAAAAGGAAATTCCATTGTAGCTTGGAATGAGGTGAGTTGCTACTGTGATCAATGTTTTTTGGGTGATAATCCAAACTTTGACCATGGTTGGAAAGTACAAAGCTTGAATAACCGAACCAATAACCTTAAAATAAACACAGGAGAGGATGACAAATTAGCGGAAGAAGCTGATAAGGTAATTGAACAACCACCAACTACAAATGAACGCAAGATTGAAGGAGAATATGTTGCTGCAAAGTACGATAGAATCTGGTATATAGCAAAGATTCTACAAATCGACGATTCTGACAAAGTAGAGGTGACTTTCATGGAGAGAAAAAAGCAACTTTTCCAGTGGCCAGCAAGAGGAGACATCCTTTGGATACCGGTTACAGATGTTATTTGTTAAGTCATAGAACCAGTGTACACATGAAAATCTAAAAGAATGCTGAAACTTCTTCCTGAAGACAAGGAACAAATTCTGAATTTGTTTCAATGATATTGTGTGAAATGTATGTTACATAGCACGTTAAATATGTGCATTAGGTGATTGTTTATAACAAACTATCATTGTTCAGAATCATTAAAAGCATATGCTACCATTCATTTAAAGTTTAAGCACGATCATTGTTCTTACACATTATAAAATGTTGCTTATTTGTTTCTTTGTAAACGTACGTTACAATTTTCAAAGTAGGTTAATGTTTATTTTATACTTCTTGATTTCATTAAAATTAGCAAATATGACAAATTATTCTCTGTGTTATGTTCATATGCATTCTGGGTATTTACTCTACAAAGTTTCGGATAAAGCCGAAATTTTGAAATGTACGTTACTTTTGACATGCGCCTTTTGGTCGAATATTTCTTGAAAACAATGCCGATATATGTAATAGTAAAAAGGTTAATACTTTTTAATATTTTCTTTACTTATTAAAAAAAGGCGTTGTTTATCATTCATGCTTTCGTATAAATATACAAAAGCTTCGATTGTTATACGTTTTAAAGTAAAGATGATGAAATATTAAACATAAAAAAATCAGATTCTTTTCATTGTTGGGAAACTGATATTTCTAATTGTGTTTAATTTTTAATAAACTAAAAATATCAAACATTACTAGAAATTAATTATATACATAATATGATAAAAATAGTTAGAATAATGTTCACAAAAGGTAAGTCTTCCAATGGTAACGTACATTTTTCGAGCAAATTTTATCGATTTAAATGTCTTTAATCTCTGTAGCATAGTAAAAGAATGGCAAATATTTACGTGAAAAAATTGATGAACTCGGAATCAAAAAAAACGACCAATTAAGAATTAATAACAATTTTAATTGACCCCATGATAAATATTTCCTTTTCATCTTTTGCCATTTCTTAGATCCCTATGATCCCCTTTTGCTTTCTTTTAAAATAAAATAAAAATTCTGCCGACTCGGGCGAAGTGAGTAACTTAAAGTTCAAATAGATGCAAAAGCAAGTTTGATATCCCTGGATCGTTTAGTAAAAGTAAATGTTAATTTCAAATGCATAGCTGAAAACACAGAGATGATTAGCTTTCTCAAACCTCCGTTAAAGGGACTTAGACACGATTTTAGATTAAAAGGACTATGTGCGGTTTTATGCATTTTTCGTCACCAAAATTAAAGTTTTATAAAGTGCTTTAAAAATAATGTTGAAGATAGTTAGAATCATATTAAAGATGAGGGTACAAAAGGTTATCACCACAGTGACGTCATAATGTAGAAATGACGTCATGGAGATTGCCTAATTTTGACAAATTGATGTTTTGTGACGAAATATGGTTTTTCTAATGGGAAACATCGAGCGCAGGCTTGCTCAAGTACCATCTTTTAGTAAAATGTGTATAATTATCTGAAGAAATACATACAGTATGATGCAATAAGTATTCGTACAAAATGGCTGCGTGTTTACATTCGCGACGGAATTAGGTCACTCTTAAAACTTCAGTTTTCATGTTTAAAAATATTTTTAATAGCTAAAACTTACCTAATACTTTGTAAGATGACCTTTCAGTCGAATAGCGTTTTCTAATCGCCGAGGAATTGTCTGATATAGGCTTTTTATATATTCAGACGTGTTCTCAGTCCAGATGCGCTGGATTACATGGAACACGTCTTCTTTGTTTTCTATTCTCCCAACTCTTCCCTGAAGTTTTCTTTTCATCAAAAGTCAAATATTTTCAATGATGATGATGTCGGGGCTATGTGCCGGCCAGCTCATTGTTCTTATGCCATTTCTGTATAACTAATCTTGGGTAAAACGCAAACGGGGCATTATCGTTTTGGAAAACATAGTTTCCAGTCGGAAAATGATGGACTAAAACGGACCACAAATTGTCGTATAGTATCTGCTGATATTAATATGCATTAATGTTACCGTCTACTGCAGAAATAGTGCCGACTCGATGCATGTGAGACATCCCCATACCATCACTTCGTAACATGGCTTGGTTTTCCGCGCCATCGCCAAATCGGGTCTCCAGCCCTCGCCTCTCTTTCTCCACACATATATTATTTATTACAATTCTAGATTTCTTACAATCTTACAAAAAAGAGATAAAAACATTTTGAATATCCAGATATATTAAAGTTCTTCACACTTTTGATGACTCCACATTCAATACCCCCCCCCCCCCCCCCTTTCCGAACATAAGATAGATAGATAAAGGATATTTAAGGGAATCAAATACTGTAAATTCCTTATATTACGCGAGTACTAGTACTTAATTCCGCGATCCTGCTGGATTTTATTAAATCGCGAGAATATAAAATCGCGAACGTTGAACTTTTCTCGTATATTCTTTTAGTTTTCAAATCTAAGAAAATAATGGCGAGATTTTAAAATCCGCGAAGGATGCTTCTCGCGATTTTACGCAGATATTAATTCCTCGCGTTTAATTAGGAATTTACAGTATCAAAAATCTCCCCAACCTTTAAAAAAACAAAGTTATTTAAGCTGCCGAGAAGCAAATTAAAAAAGCAAATATGTAACAAACATGAAGATGGTCAAATTCAATGCCTGTGTTTCCACAATTTCGGGGCATTGTCAAATTGCATACACGAATTTATTTTCAAAAAGAGAAATATTTATTCTTTTTAATTAACCATTTGCAACTCAAATTCCCATATAAGACGCTTTGGCTACAGCTTTCATTTATCGTTCTGGTGTATATCAACAATAATTTAATGACCTTTACTTACTTTTTACGATCAATTCAATTTATTAATTTATTAAATGGAAGATGTAAAAATTAGCAATAAAATTCCTTCTTCAGTACCGGTGATACATGCGGGCTATAGAGATAGCCACAATACAGACCGCGGGTTACGTTAATTTTTTCGTTATTGATCGCAACTTTTTGTTTATGTTTATTGTTTAAATATATTGTACACACTTAGTTAAGTGTATCAAATACGACAGACCAACAAAATACAAAAGCCACCCCACGTGCTGTATCTACACTTCTATTCAATCGCTTTGTAAGTTCACACATATCGTTGTATTTTTGTGATGCGATTTTTATAAACCATAATCGTTGAAAAATTAATTATATATAAGCATTATTCACTTTTTTTTTAAATGAAAGATTGCAAGTAAAGGACTATGTGCGGTATCGTCAAATATCTGCCCCCGATGTCAACCAATTTTTAAATAGTATCGTATAAAAACAAAATCTTCACAAATCATTGTATAGAGGATGCCTATAACTTTAATAATGATTTTAGTCATCATTGCTCATTCGCTGTGTATCTATGACGTCACATAAATGGCCCAATTCCTGCAAATTTGCAAACAAATGAAAATATTCTCATTTTTGCTCTATATTTTGCATTCGGAAGTATAGAGCGCAGGTCTGCTCAAGTGCAATTTAAACATATGTTTTTCTTCAGATAGTTATACACATTATACTAAAATATGGTACTTGAGCAAGCCTGCGCTCGATGTTTCCCAGTCGAAAAACCATCGGAAAACACCCATATTTTGCTACAAAACATCAATTTATCAAAAAAATGCAACATTCATGACGTCATTTCTACATTATGACGTCACTATGGTGATAACCTTTTACACCTTTATTTCCAATATGATTTTAACTATTTTTCACCTTATTTTAAAGCTCTTTCTAAAACTTTGATTTTGGGGGGCAAAAATTGCATAAAACCGCACTTAGTCCTTTCAATAAGACTTCTGCATTAATTATGTCCATTCTTTAGCACTAATTGGTATTACAGTGCTGATAGACGTAGCTTATACTCAGTGAGAAGTAACTTTTTTACATGTTGACTAAATTTAATTTTCTAATTATCGATGTAACACGATGAATGAATCTCTCTCTCTCTCTCTCTCTCTCTCTCTCTCTCATTGAATTCAAATATTGGCCAAGTGATTATCAATTTTAAACAAAATGACAAATTAAATGATAGACGTTTATAAAGTGCATAAAGTTGCATACGGTATTCCGAAGTTTTAAGAAATATCGCGATTCTCAGATTTTTTTTATATTGCTGTACATTGTAACAAACACAAATAAACATTGACTGCAGTATCATCGAAATTTGTTTCTTGTAAAAAAAAAGAAAAGACGAGAAACCATCATCTATGAAGGTGAATTGTACGGCCATGCATGTTATTATTTGTAAATGTCGCACATGTAGTGGCTTTATATTTATCGATAAACATGAATTGATTTATAAAACGGCAATTTTATCGACTTGATATCAAACGTATAGTAGTATAATGATTGCGTTTACAAACCTGTTAAATTTAAGGAATTTTGAATCATGTACGTAACTGATTTGAGATAAATATAACCATATAAAACGCTATAATTCCATGAAAATGTGTTGAGTTTTCAGGCATGTTATGACTGATTTTTTTTAATGTAAGTTAGCTCAAAAAGTACACACAACATGTGGATTTGGGTTGTTAAATTTCACAAGAAAACAAAATATGTTGCGCTTAAATAATATTCGTAAATGTATATATACTTTTATGTTGTTTCATTAAAGGCACTTTACATGAAAATTTCACTTAGAATCAGATTTTTCCATGAAATCAAATGCGATACATCAGAGTAGATTTTAACACTGTCAAAATTTTTCCCGAACTCTTCTAATCCGTTAGTTATAGCTTTTTCATTCGTTAAATGATTTAGAAATTTTATCGCAAATTCTTAAATTGTAATAGAATATGCGAGAATTTATTTTGTATGTTGGCGGTAGCACTATAATTGAGACATAGCCGCTTCTCTCGTGTTCTTTCCGACTAATTTAAAAATTTAGAATGGTCTCCCGTGAGGTGAACTTCCAAACTTAAGATTTGAAATATTTGACTTGTACTGTTTCACAGCTATCTTGCACAGATAACTGTTAGATTTGAAAAATATTGCTCTGCATCGATTTGGTATGTCTCAGCCTTCAACCCCTCTTATCAACAAAGAGTGTACATTGTATTTTTTTTTGCTTTATTAAATCATACTTTAATGCTCATGCAAACTTAAGTTGTATAATTTTACTCAGATTACTTTACAAATCATCATCGGAAATCCACGACCCGTCTCGCATTCAATTATACGTGTATGCGGTCTGTGGTTTCTGACAATGATTTATAAAAAAGTGATTTCCCAATTAGAGCATATTTTAATTACACACTAGAATGTAAAATGTAGTGTTTAAGTTACATAGCGGATGCAAAAAAGCAATTTTATGACGTCTCAGCATCAACCTGTGTGCAAAATTAGGCGTTCGAAATGTGTTGATACTGACGTTACATGTGTATATTTCATTTATCAAATGTTTATACTTTAAATCAACATGTAATATTTCACTAAAAAATATTATTCGCGGTATTAAAACAAGGCCAGACTCTTGTCATTCAGAAAACACAACACAGACGCAAAAAAAAAAAAAAAAAAATAGAAGCAGAAAATTAAAACAAACTGCGTTTACAATGCTACAACTTTGACGTCGTTTTCTGAGCATTGTGACGTCTAAAGATAAGGGCCCTTTTCTCATGACGGCAGTCATTTTCATTTGTTTACAAATTTCCGGGAATTAGGTCATTTAGTTAACGTCATAGATAAATAGCGAATAAGCAATGATGACTAAAATCAAGAATAAAGTGATATGCGTCCATTGTACAGAAGATTTGATTTTTAAACGACACTATTTAAAAATTGGTTAAAATTGGGGGCAGATATTTGACCATACCGCGCACATAGTCCTTTTATATAATTGTTGAATTTGATGCATAAAATGGTTTACTTCCGCATTTTGAATGAAAACAAAAATTTGAATGTTAGAAGTCAAGTTAAAAGAGGGATATCGAGGTAAGAATTTATTGTTATGTAAACAATGCTCGAGTCTTTTATTTGTTTACAAATAATGTAAAGTATGGAATAACCATTTCTTTAAGAATCTGACTCGTGACAAACAAGATACACTGATTTAATCAATCGCAGATTCTCGGGCCTTTCCGGCAAAGCTCGAAAGAACACCTCAAATTTATAAACATTACTGGATATTAGAATTTTATGCAAAATGGAGTCGCTTCCCATTAAAATAAGTATCGGCTAGAAACCTTGTTTGTCGCTTCTTTGGTATGTATTTTGGTATACCATTGACTATAATAAAGTCTTACTCACATCTCAACAGAAGGTAAAATGTGTATTTTTATATCAATTTTATAAAAAAAGGGGGTTGTCATTGACGCCTAGGTAATACATTCGAGGTGTTTTTCCGAGCTCTGCCGGAAAGGCCCGAGAAGATGCGATCGTGATATAATGTGTTCATAACTTCGAGGATGAACGCAACATTTTTCGAAACTTATACCAATAAACAACATATGTAAACAGTAACGAGGCTCAAGCTTTGTTTATAAAAAAAGGACTATCAATCTCTGTATCTTGCTTATAACTCAATCAATATTTGACTTCTAAATTTTAACAAAGCATTAAAAGAACCCATATTAATTTTCCAAACATTAAAAGTAAAAAAATTAAATATATAAGTTTGATCTTAAATTGTGTCCATTTCCCTTTTAGCTTTTAAAAGAAATATTTAAATTTTTTCCCAAGAGTTTGCATTTTAAAATTCTCAAAGTTTCTGAATTGTTTTGGTTTCTGTCCCATTTTAAAGCAATGGATTAGTTTAATTAAGGACACACATTAAAACGTATCTTAAATGAGATTTTGATATTAATCTCATAGCGACATTTTACACATCATTTAGTAACATATTTTTAACACCAATCATTCAATTTACTTTGTTATTCCGATGAAATTTTATACATTTATGATAATTGTTGTCCCCTTGAACTTGTTTAAGAATCCTATCAAATAACATGATCCCTGAGAATGTGTTCGGAATATTTTCTTTATCGGTGTTAAGAATGTAATAAATCCAGAGGTGCTCAGATGAAAGATCACGAGATTTCCCCGAATTTTGTTCAGTTTCTGTGAAATTTGAGTGGAAGAATAAGTGTTCGGATATTATTTCTAAAATACGTAAGTACTGGTCGTTTTTCATATATTATATCCTACTTTGATTTATGTTAAAACATGTAAATCTATCAAGATATATGTCTTATTTTATGCTCTAACAGTTGTTTAAAGTAAACGATGATACTGTAAATTCCTTTCATTACGCGAGTACTTAATTCCGCACCCCCGCCGGTTTGTATCAAATCGCGAGAATATAAAATCGCGAACGTAGAACATTGCTTTTTATTTTTTATAGTTCTCAACTCTCAGAAAATAATGGCGGGATTATAAAATCCGCAAAGGGTGCTTCTCGCGATTTAACGCGGAAATTAATACTTCGCGTTTAATTAGGAATCTACAGTATTCAGAACAGAGGTATCGTTCGTGTTCAAACACTCTACACGTGGTTGAAAATATAAACATTGGTTTGCCTAATAAAATCATAGCCACGTTTGGTGCTTTTTGTGTGCAATACAGAGTGGGTGTCAAATATTTATTGAAACTTATTATATCGAGCCATTTTCATGGAACATTCTTCATAAAATGGTATTGTCTGTTTCACTATCGATGCTATTACTAGGTCAGGAGCGGATGATCCGCCGGATCAAAAATTGATCAATAGGGGGGTAGCTACATAGCCTGTTAATTGTTGCAACATCAGAAAAAACATCTATTTCTAAAACTCATTTTAACCACCGATTAATGAAGATAAAGCTAAAAATCAATAAACGTCTAGATTTTATATTTGACTACAAGTGCCTAGATTCTACGAAATATACTATAAACACGAGGCACGAATTTTAATGTGAAATTGAAAAGGTCAAATAATTCCAAGTGGTCTAAATTTAGAAGACAATAAAATTTGCATGGGTGAACAAGTTTTTATATAAACGGCAGAAAATAACTTTTGCTTTTATGTAGGGTTTGCAGGGTTGAATTAAGTTGACCGTTAAGGCCAACAACTTTCTTAGATTTGTTTTCGCTCGACCAAACTACATTTTTAAACTATTCAGCACCTCAATGATACATCAAATACAAAGAAAATAATAACAATAACTTTCATATTCTGTTAATCATTTACTCAGAATAAGATATTACACATTTGCCTTACTAACTGTAGTAGCAGTAGTAGAGACGATGGTTTCTGCTTCCGGTAACCTTGGGATGACTTCCGGACACTGAGTTAGTGTTCATCGAGTCCTCATCGTCCGTTTCTATGATCTCCTCTGTAACAGACATACCACTGACCCTCTGGCATATTGAGGATGTGTAACGCATCAGATAGAACGGATCTGTGGTAGGGAGTGAAATGTAAGAGTAGGCGCTTCCGTCACTCCTAAAGTGTGCGAGAAAAAAATAGCTTTGGTAAACTTGCATGTAACTGCAATTGTCTTATAGTCGTGGCTGTAGTGTTTTTTCTTACATTTTCCAAAGACCATGTATAAAGCTTTCATACGTGTTAGGTATTTAAAATCGTCCGGAAACATTGATATTCTTATGACTCTGTACCTGCAACAGTAGTTGATTCGTGTATTAGAGCCATAAGTCCCGGAGGGTACATATCCCCCCTTCCCATTCATATTGTCCGTGTCCTCGTCATCCCAGTAAATACTGCCCGAACTGAAACCTGTTGATAACAAATATTATATTAAATGCTCAATAGAAGTTCGTATTTACGCCTAAATAAAATACATTTGTATCCAACCAAATTTTAAGACTGTTATTAGAGAAATGAATACGGAAAAATAACACCTACTTAATTTTTTTTCTTAACAAAGCTGTACATGTTTAACAATTTAAAAAAAAAACCAAACCAACACTACAGCATGAAATTTTGTAGTCAAATTTCGCGATTAAAGCAACAGTTTAACAAAAAATCCACTGACCATTTCTTATTCACACGTGATAAAAGAGAGCTTTATTGCTCTCGAGCAATTACTCAAAGAGATCTATATATGCACACTGCTTACCATCACGAAATATTTTTGATATTATAATCGAAACTTTACCTGAAGGACAGGAAGAGCCATATCTCATGATGCAGTAGTTTCCTCGAGGCCATGATCCAGATCCAGAGTAGTAGGAGGTTTTGGAGCAGTAATAATGAATTGTGTCATCGAAAAAGAATCCTGTAAAATACAAAAGTAGTATTGATCCAATTATAACGAATGATTTTGATTTAAATCGCAAAACGGTGTGGTTTGCAATTATTCCCTTTCATATTTTGCTGAAGTATTGCAAGATCTATCCATATGTCGGTAGAATTGTCGTCCATATATAGAGAGATTAGAACCAGTTGTTAGATGAGCAGACAAATTATAATGAACCGCGAATAAACCAATTATATTCATATCGTATCATGCGATAAAACATTGTAATATACATATGTATTATATATTATCATATTGTTCTTAAAACTTGATTCCAGTAACATTTAAGTGAAAAAATAATGAGGATGAAGATCAAGTATCCTAACATGATGTTTAAGTTAAGAGATGATTCACGTGAAGTCAAAATCACGAGACTAACAATACTATTAGCTCAATCGAATCTGTGACCCTTCGAGATATTGAATTAAAGGGTAAAATACCGTACCATTGAAGTGGTGATTACTGGTCATTGTGTTAAGATTTCCAGTGTCCTCATTATCCTGGTACCGCCAGCCCCATTTCCATCCGGAAGGGCACCCAGCTTTAGGGGTTATCATTGAGTACGTTCCATAAGGCCATTCTAAAACGTTTAGAAAACCAGAGAAGTTCACGAAATGATCTGACCATTAATTAGCATTGAAAACATAACGAAACTGATCACTGAAAAAAGATAAATCCTAAACATTAACCATAAAATAAATTATAAAATAATACATTGGAGTTAATAATCAAACAAAACATTAGAGCTAGCTATCCAATCTAATGACATTTGTTTAATCTAAGGTGGGTAAAAATTAAAGCGTTAAAATAATTTGACCAAATCTGGACAAGTATTACTTAGTTGATATGCAAGATACATTACAAATGTTATTTTTTGTACTGACCGACTGCAGAAGAGGATCCAACCCAGAAACTGAGCACGGCAAGGATAAAGGCTAGTCCCTCCATTGTGTCAATAACCTAAACCGTTAAAATTTTAAATACCATGCAATTTTTTTTTCACAATGAAGGATATTGAAACGAAAACTTACATATACAAAGAATTATCATTATGTTAGAAATAAGGGGTAAACTCAATTTTTTATTGATTTCCTAGTATCAAGCCTATCTTTAAAATAACTCAATATATATAAATATATATGATAAATATATCAAACATTTTCCAATTAAAATTGTCGCATACATGTATAAGTTTAAACAAAGAAATTGAAGCATATTATAATAAGATTTAATAAAATTTTAATCATTTAAGCAAACTCACCTTTAAATGTTCAGATAAAATGTCCAGTAAAATGTCACTTAGATCGTATTTATATATTTTGCAACAACCGGAACACGTTCTGTGGTATTGATATAGTATATTACCTGAAAACATGTGTTGCTTGTGATTTTTGCAGAATACATCTGAATCCGGGTATTTTAATTTCAAATCCGGAAAATCAAAATGAAAACAAAAGCCTAAACCCTGAAAACGATGCTATTAATGTCCAAATGATATATATGTGTTAACTTTCAGACTGCAGCTGTGGATTCAGACTCTATTGTATGCTGGTGGTCAGTTAATAGGTAACGCGTAAATTAAGGAAAATATATGGAATACAATTCTGACTTATACATGTAATTCATTATATGCTGTTAAAGGTAAGGTGAAGAAAGTTTCGAACTACAGCCTACTAATCAACATCTTCGCTGGCCAAGGGTTTACTATTCACTTAGCTCCTCTTCAGAAGATGAGCGGAGTGGATCGTAAACCCTTTGCAAGCGAAGATGGATAAAAAATTACCATTCTATATTGTGTTTGTTGTTTAAATGTTTAGGGGTTTCTTGTGATGCGTAGATTTTTAATTAATTTCTTGTTATATATAATTATTCTGTAATAATTATTTTTTCTTCCCCTTTCCAATAGAAGATTTGAATTTTAATACGCGCAATTTTCAGTTGATCTTTTAAAAATTCCAAACACGTTATATTTTTACACATTTATCTAAAATAAAATACTTTCGAATCAGTCATTGTTCGGGGGGGGGGGGGGGGGGGGGGTTTACATCCCCACGAACGTATACACAATCACTTGTTTAATATTTATTAAAACTATCTCAATTAAACAATACCAGCGAAATTACGCCCCCACGAACCAGGAAAACTGTGGCTACCAACGAACATTGACCCCCCCCCCCCCCTGAATAAAAATGATTCCCTAGAAAGTAACTTGGTTCATGGTAGATTAACTAACACCAGGAATATCTTGAACATTACAGTAATACTGACAATAAAATGTTGGTTTATCATTACAAAAACATTTTTAGCATTAAAAAAAGACCAAAATCGTGACAATGCCCCTTTAAGTAAGAACAATGATTTAGTATAATCCTTATTATTCCATCCTCATCATGTTTAAGCTATTCAATGATTGTTTGAGATTGTATTTGTGCAGTTAACAAAAAAAAAACGTACAAAAATTAAATATACCCCCCCCCCTCCCCCAGATAATGAAAAGCATTAAATTGGATTGTTGTTCTTAGCGTATCGGCGCGACAATCATATCTCCATAATTCCAGTATAACCGATTCCCATCGATATAGGATTGTACGAAAGTTTCATCCCTTTAAAAACTTTGTCCTTTAAGAAACTGAACGGGAAGTGTAGAAGACAGGCTATTTTCGTTATGCCATGTTTCAGTATACCAATAATCGTAGGCTTACTTATCAAATGTCTGAAAAAATAAAAAAA
Source organism: Magallana hongkongensis (assembly GCA_015776775.1). Lineage (NCBI taxonomy): Eukaryota > Metazoa > Mollusca > Bivalvia > Ostreida > Ostreidae > Magallana > Magallana hongkongensis. The sequence goes on from CM027470.1 coordinate 15,457,596, forward strand.
CATTCCAGGGTGGCGAATTAATTTTGCTATGTATACTTGAGTAAAGCTAACGGCAGGTCATTACAGTATTTCACTGAAGGTTCTGGGGTCCACATTATATTAATTAATTTGCGTCATTTTTTACATTTTCATACACCACTTGCCAATTTAAAACCAAAAAATCACTGAATATCAAAACACCGTGTACATGCATACAGTATAACTTTGATCAAATTTTCATAAATCGGTGGCCACCGTGTACACCGTGGTGTTAAAAAATCGCTCATAACTTTCGGAAATGAGTAGATATCTTCATAATTTTTTAGTCACACAACACAATGAGTATTAATCAATTTATTAATGTTGATTTTGCGATAACAAAAAATGAGTTATATTGCATGTGTCATTACAGTATTTCACTGAAGGTTCACGTCAAAACATGGCTGAGGCAAAATAATTCCCGAATTTTCCTTTGAATTTGGGGCGTTTCCGCACGAGACAGGAGCTGATTTTTTTTATGAGATGAAAACAATGTGTAAAAGGTCTAACTATCCCAGTTTTGTACTTCTCCTCTCAGTAACAAGGTCCTTGCTGGATGGATTTCCCTTTAACTCTATTCGTGGTGTTGTTTCCGGAGGGGGTGAAAAGGCCTGGGGTTGATTTTCAAGCACATGTGTAACTTCGAGGTAGACAAAGTCTCATGCCTTGCTGGATGCACGTGTGTATTTTGCTAGAAAATTGTAAATGAAGCGTTGTTTAAAAAGATGTAAAGATGAATATATCCAGAAGTTCGTTTTGCATCTTTGATCTGTATGTAAAGTTGTGCAATTTTGGTAAGAATATATAGTAAAATTTAATACTGTAGTACAAAGACGTGGTTATGATATCTACGAGGGTTGTCCCACAATAGCGTAGACAAGTAGCGTTTTTCAGTTAATCGAAGACACAGGAAGATGAAACTTGTGACATAAAAGGTTCATGTAATTTTCCTTCAAATTATGTTTTAAAATCAAATACTGTTTGAGATTAAATTTGTGAAATGAAAGCATGTTAGATCATAAATTTGACATGCGGCGCAATGTCAAACACGAAAAGTAAGAATCAACATAATGAAATGAAAATATGAAAATTGCGAGGAAAGTACCTTTCGAATGAAAAAATAGCCAAAATAAGTACAGAAACAATTGTTGATAATTCTATTATTTACTCAATAAATGTTTTGGCTATAACAAAACTTTGAAAGATTTTATAGCGCTTTTTTGACAAGTTGATGTGTTAGCTTGTAATAAAATGACAACAGCAGCGTTTATCGCGGCGCAGCAGTAGCTAATAAATTTGTACAGACATTGAAACTAATCCTAAGCGGCTTATGAAGTAAATAAAATTAACAAAATCACTTAAGAATACGTTTTGTGAATTAGTAGTCTAACAACATTGAAACTTATTGGACGAGTATGATGACAATAAGTGGAAATAGAAACACCGACCGATAGAAATGGACGTCAAAATGCTGAACGACACATTTCAATAGGACGGGCATTAGACAAACAAGTAATACAGGGCAAGTTTGAAGTCGGCAGTTCGTTTGTACTTTAAACATAAAAATAAAAACAACTAGAAATGTATGATGAATGTGAATCCAGGGTACATGTTCAAAGAACATATTTTTCCAGGACATTTTCGGGAATAAAACGTAATTGTTATCGTAAACGACGTGGAGGGTTTAGCAACAACGTAATGATTGGGAATTTTGGACGTCGCACATTGTTCCGCCTGACAAAACTTGTTGTTACTAATTAAGCCCTTTTTATTTTCTCAAGAAATAAATAAAGTACAGATTCGAATTTTGCAGTATTATTTGCCAAAGGGTCATTGAAAAAAACGTAAAAGTCTTATGAAATTGCAGTGAACAGATTTGAAGTTATATGTTCTGTCTACGCTATTTTTGGACAACCCTAATATGAAGCCATAAAGGAAAAAGATATTAAATCTTAGAAAATCGTCTCTTCACCAATACTGTATACCTTTATAAATAAAAAAAACCCAACTAAATTCATAATTCTGATCTCCACAAAGTCTACCTTAGTTGTAAAATTCACATTCCTTGTGACAGAGGTTCAGGCCATTGGGCGGAGCAAATATGGCCATATATTGAAAAAGAAATAAATCTTAGGAAATCTTCTCTATGTATACATGTATTTGATGGTACAGCGATAAAAACAGATATTTTATCTTCGGCTCGACAATAGACATTTCCATTACTAAAGTGAACGTATACATTTCAAATCCACAACTTAATATTTTGTTGCATACAGGCCTTGAAAAGTTAAGATACAAACTTCTTTGTAGAATATGGGGAGTAAGAAGGGTGTCCAAGGTGATAAATTAAAGCAGGCAGGAGAATAAGTTCACTCAAGGTTCAGAACAAGCAGCCATCTCAGCCGAGCTGTTTCGGGCTGTATTTCCCGAATTACTAAAAGTGAAACAATAAGAAGAAATTTAACAATTACCGTCAACATTTTTTTCATGATTATTGCTGTAGATATGTAATTCTTTTTTAAAAAGCTTGGGTTGAAATTACGACATGTTATCTCGAAATAACCTAGAGAGCTGTCTACAGATCTCTAGATCTTAATCTACATGTACGATTTCATTCGTATATTTGCATACAACAATCGTATGAATGCGTAATGTACGTCACTGAATAAAGCGAATAAAACTTAACGACTCAACTACAAAACAATTGGGGTGTGTTTCCGTTAGGAATAGGGGAGATTGGACAACTACGTAAATGTATCATCCCCCTTTCTAATGTATAAACCATAGAGAGTGGGAATAGGAATAAACGAGATAATATAACTCAAACGACACATTAGTTTAATTTAAGAACTATATATAAGAAGATATTTTATAAGAAGATACATAATTATTTGGTATCCTCAATAACATGATGCATTTCCTCAAACAATGTTTTATGTCGCAAGGGGATGCTCCATTTTGCGGTGCCCTTGTTGGTTTTTAGATTAGACATCATAAATGCCAGCATAAATGTGTACAGAAAATAAGTAGGTCGGTGTCCTATATATAACACTGTTGTCTGCATGCTTACAAAATCAGCACCCGGTCTCTAAACATGACAACCAAAGACTCCAGATCCTTTGGTGAGTATGACTCCTCTCCCTCCCAGCAGATTCTCATTAGGGATTCTAGTGACACTTGATTTAAAGATTTACGCAGAGGAGTGTATATTCTGTTTATTAAGCTAAATGATTTCTCAACCACGGCCTGGTATGATCATGTTCATCAGTGTCAAATAGTGCATATTGGGATAGCACCACCTTAGCACTCAATGTCTCTCAAATTCCAGCAAGAGCTCTAGAGTAAAGTTTACGCAGGTTTTGTAATAGTACATTGAGAATTTGATTTTGCATTATTTTTTATAACAAACTGACACACCTTTTTTAATAACATGTATTTTCGAAATGCTAGTATATCCTCATAAACTTAAAGATAAAGGTTATTTTCAAATTGGTTAATATTCGTTATCTGTAAATAATTTATCATTAGATGTTCAGTGAGTTTATAAATCAACAAATCAACAGTCCGTCCGTCTTTATGTGCAGTAACAAGTCTTTGCAATATATTTCTATAAGCCTGGATTTTGCTCTTTTTAAAAATAAGAAATCATCAAATGTCAACGGACAATTCCTTTTCAAAACATGTTGCAACGGAACATTCAAGGCACCTGTGTCTTTGTCTTGGATAAACCAATCTTTTGCAAAATTCTCTATCTGTGCGTGGCCCAGATGTTCTGAGGAAAGTAAAGAGTCTTTGATAAAAGCAGTAGCTTTTTTCATTTTATTTTGCTCAGGAATTTCAATGAAAGAAATGAGTTATTTCACATGTTTAGAAAAGAACTATGATGAAGCTGTCTATCAAAGTTATCAATAAGATATTGTGAAAGCATTTGAAAAGTGTTCAGGGAAGATGATTACAGATGTATAGCAATGGAGTTATCTTCCCTTTCTTCTTCATAATGGAGTTATCTTCCTCCGCTTGTTTATATTTAGTAATTAATATATAATTCATAAATATAATTTACTTAATAAGTTGTATGATCAAAAGAGTTATGCAAGTATTTTTATCATTTGAAACAAAAAAAAGTTTTAATATTTTCTCAGATAAACAAGTTGACTTGTTAATAGTTAAGTAATAAGTAGTATAAGAGCCACCTTGTTAAGCTTATAACATATAAACATAAACCTATCTTGAAAGTTAATATAAATGGGTAATATTTTCTATGAAAGCTGTGCACCTTTTCAGTTGTAGGCCATACACTCTAGAATGAGCTCCAAGTCTTTATCTAAACTATAGGATTAGGAGTCATTTCAGGCAAGGAGGTGGTTGTCATCAGAATATTATTTTTTCTACTCCATAATAAAACTCAATTATATGCATATATAAGACTTAGACCTCGACAATTTTGTTAATGGGTTATAGACAGGGAGGTGGTTGTCATCACAATATTATATTTTCTACTCCATAATAAAACTCGATTAAATGCATATGTACATGTAAGACTTAGACCTCGACCATTTTGTTAATGGGCTATGGTACTCAGGTGACCGTTAAGGCCTGTTGGCCTCTTGTTTAATAAACACATAGTATTGAAGTCTAGTCTTCGCCCATACTGGTTCTATCTTTTAATTACAGAGTCTGCCCTTGATTCCAAACCTTACAGCTGTAGAAATGGCGCTCTGGTAATCAATAATAGCTAACCAATCTTAACAAGAATAGAATTCCTGGGTCCCCCGCCGGTCAAGCAGTATACTAGTATCGAGTCTATCGACCAAGGCTGATTTAGGAACTTGACCAAGGTATTAGTGGTATAAACATTTGGTATAAATTTAATGAAAATCCGTCAACATTTGTAGGCATGAGAGCGCTTACAAGGTCAATTTTTGGATAAAACGGAGTCATTATTGTGGTCAATGTCCCATAACTCCAACAAAAGGTATCGACCAATGCTGATTTTCGAACTTGACCAAAGTATTAGTGGTATAAACATTTGGTATAAATTTAATGAAAATCCGTCAAAATTTGTAGATATGAGAGCGCTTACAAGGTCAATTTTTGGATTAAACGGAGTCATTATTGTGGTCAAAGTCCCATAACTCCAGCAAAAAATATCGAACAATGCTGATTTTCGAACTTGACAAAGGTAATAGTAGTATAAACATTTGGAATAAATTTAATGAAAATCCGTCAAAATTTGTAGGCATGAGAGCGCTTACAAGGTCAATTTTTGGATAAAACGGAGTCATTATTGTGGTCAAAGTCCCATAACTCCAACAAAAAGTATCGACCAATGCTGAGTAGTATAAACATTTGGTATAAATGTAATGAAAATCCGTCACAATTTGTAGGCATGAGAGCGCTTACAAAAAAGTGTGACGGACGGAAACACGGCAAACGGACGGACGCCCGGCATTTTTATGTCCCCGCTCCGTGTTGCGGCGGGGGACAATAAACTCTGGCGTAGGAATACATCCATGTGCGACCCCCCCCCCAAGAAAAAAGAAAGAAAAAACAGAAAAGAAAAAAGGAAGAAATAATTTGTACATTTAAAATCTGATATAATAAAGGTTTCTATAATAAGTTTGAATTCCTTGTGAGAAATGCTTCTGAATACATTGCATCGAAGTTATTATTAAGTACTAACTACTGTCAGCGGTGGTGGTTTTCAATGCATGATTGTGCGTAGTTCCAAAACATGTTTCACTATCATTTTGCCAAAGTAACTGCATAGAGAGTTGATTAAAATCAACTTCCAAAAGCGAAATCAAGTTTGTACGGGACTATGTGGCTTGGCGATTGCCGAATTCTTATAGGCTGCACAGATATTCAGCTATCAATGAAGGTACCAAGGCCGGTGAAGGATTCGCCAACATAAAGCCGACTAAGGTTGACGGTCTCTTCAGTAAATGCGCCAGATCTGCTTGCGTATATACAGAAACGAACAAAGCTGAGAGGACATGAATGGATATCAATGGATATTGACTGGAAGTCTTTCACAAAGAATTATTCATAGATGCATATATGCAAAAGGTGCATGTTTATGCATCAAGAAAACGTGATATTCTCGAATCTTTTTAATCATCATTGGGGTTGTGGAAAAAATGTTTGCACATTTCGTGCTTAATAGAAATATCAGGCTTAAAAGGGAATTGTTAAACACCAAAAGCGCTTCAAGGATGGTTCTAGACCAAAATATTCTTTTTCTTGATAATTAAAATATTCCTACACTTTCATTTCTCTCAGTTTTTTTCTTTTTAATTAAATTAAATATTCCTAAGTTTTAATCCTTTTCAATAATCAAAATACCATTGCAACTCCTGGAAACTTTTTTCAGGTGTATTCAAGTTAACACCAAAGGGAAATGCACAATCCACACTGTTTTGAGCATTTCACGAGAAGCATATATTTATGATTTTTTTAAATCTTACATGTATGAACAACGCACGTCAATGAGGAATCCAAAAATAAATATATCTATATAGCGCCTCCCTTCCCCCAAGTTTTTGTAATGATGAATATTCTTATCGCTAAGTAAAGGGCCTACATGTTCTTGTTTACAGTGGCTGTTAATAATACTTGAAGATATACATGTATCTACATACCCAAAAAAGAAAATAATTGATTAGTTTTAACCTTCCAAATATCTCTGTACTTCATGAAAATCATACCTACATGAATATATTAAAGAGACAGTACGGCGCATCTTATCAAAAAATCGACTTGAAAAAAAATTTCCGATTGGGTTCGGTATTTTTGTACTACTCATAAATGTATAAACTTTCTGAAAATTACAAAGTTCTCCATGAAATAAATCTAATTGTTTCATAAAATTAATAATTACGTATAACATATCACATATTTACATCTCAACGTGTTAACGGGTTCAGCCTTTACTATTACGCATGCGTATGTACTATAAACAAAACACATGGAGGGCTCGCAAAGATTCTCCTTGACATTTTTGTTGATTAAAAATATGTTTTTTCTATTTCTCTCAGGTAATAATAGTTCAAAGTTTTTAAAATAACCACAATTATTATTTTCTAGCATGTATTTTTCGTGTTTATCATAGGAGTTGCTAGAACCTAAATTCATTTGTGTAAATGAGGCCTCTTGAGGGGTTATTTGACATATTTGTACATTTTGTTTGAATCCTTGTGTAGCCATGTTGTCAGGTCAAAATATAAACTTTTATGAAATCGATAATCTAGAAGTATAACTTTATCTGGTTGTTGATTCTTACTTTACAATGGACTCCCATCATTATTAATGTACTCCTTGTGTTGTTATTATATATTAAAACGCCAAACCGAACTAAATAGAACACATGATTTTACGGCGAATATAGCGAAGAAAATTAATCTGAAACAAAGATCGTCATACCTCGATGCCTGGAAGTCGGCTAGGTTGAGATATATTAAAACAAGTGAAAAGCTGTCAATGTGACAGCAAACCGGGGTTTTCTTTTATATGAACTGTATCCATAATCCATGTCAACCCGTATCCAGCGAAAAGAGTACCCTATATGCAATATTTTGCCAAAAAATGACTAAGTTCAAAAGCAAGTATTTTTTTCATAAATAATCAGAAATCAAAATCCTAGCAATATGCACACCTTTAATATATGTACAATTCAATCTGCAAAAGAACAACTTCCTATCTTGAAAACTGTAGGAGGATTTTATCCGTATATTTGAGGGTACCCTATATGCAATATTTTGCCAAAAAATGACTAAGTTCAAAAGCTGGTATTTTTTTGATAAATTATCGGAAATCAAAATTCTAACAGTATACACACCTCTAATATAAGTACAATTGATCTGCAAAAGAACAATTTCCTATCTTGAAAACTGTAGGAGGAGTTATCCGTACAATGAGGGTACCCTATATGCAATATTTTGCACGTTTTTGTTTGTAATTTATTTTTTAAGATAAGAAGATTTTGGTATTTTTTCTTTGTACAGTCCATTTATAGTTGGGTGGCTACTAATTAAAATCGCAACAAAGCGTAAACACAATACAAACTGCAAGGAAGATTTACTTACAATTTCTATTTACGAATTTCTGTCATTTAACATGTTATCATTGAGAATCTTTGAAGACGGTTCATCAAATTTCCATGAAAATTCATAATTCATTAAGGTAACGCTTGCTACGTAGGTAATAAAAAATCACAAAGAGAATTGTAATTATTTTTAACATTATTTAACAATAAAGTTTTTATTCTGGTATTTTTTCTATATGAATCAATTATATTTACGTTCGAGAATGAAGAATCAATTAAAAGTGTGAATCAAAGTATTTGTGTGCATTATTAGAATCAAAACTATTGTGTGCTGATCCCTGTTATGTACGATCATTGTATATGTCGTATACATGTAAGAGTTGTTGACGCTAATCAACATTCAAGAGAAAATCAATGTTGTCGCTCTTCAATAAGTTAATGTAAGAAATGTTATATTTGCAAATAACTTTTTGATGAACAAACTGTATATTACGGACTATATACACAGGGGCGAAGAAACTATTGCTTTTAGTGTATATATGTGCATCGCATTGAAAGTTTCGATAAAATATTTCTTAATATTTTATTCTGTACGAAAAAAATAGCTTGTAACTGCATCATAGATAAACTTATTTTGTTGGACTTTGTTATCGACCGTGTAATTTGAGCATGGAAAAATAGGATTCTGAACATTCACATTAAGTTCAAGGGCTCAAATTAACGATCTAACGTTCATCTGATGATGATTTAAAAAGTATTCATTTTCACATACTGATCGGCATTTGATATCGATGGTCAGTACAACGAAATATCTTTTTTTTTTATCTCTATGGAACAAATCAGGTTATCAATAGGATATTACGTCGCTCCACCCCCACCACCTTTAAATTCCATGTCTATTTTCATTTTGAAATCCCAATGAATGATTAAACTATTCTTTAGAATTTTTAACACATATTTTATATACTAGTAAACTAATGAAAATACATGTACATATACTGTATGAATGTACAATTCGTTAAACAATTAAAATTCAAGAGGAAGAGTAAGTTTAAACTGCACATGAAAAAAACCGTTTTGGATGACATGGTCTGGGAATCTTCGGTTTTCATTGGAAACAGCGCGTACCTCCAGTCGTCTTAATGGTGCATTATTTCACAAAATCAAGAATGATGCAAGTGTAAACGAACGTATTATGTATCACCGATTCATTGAAACTTGATAAGTTAACAATGACAATATACAAATGGTTTTAAACAAAAACGCATTTAAAAAGCACTTATAATTACATAGATAGAATATTAAACACACGGGCTTTCCACATTTCCTTTCGTACATGTTGGTATCAATAAACATTCTTAATATGTATGGTTGTTTTGTCTAATTAAAGCCAAAGCATAATTGTATTTATGAAAACGTTTAGACAATCAGTCGAAACATTTACTCTATAACTGTTGAAATATTACTATATTGCTAGGTTAAATTATCGGTAAGGTATATGCATGCAATAACCAAGATATACAGATCTTAATGTATGCCAACTTGTCTAAAGAGCGTTTACGTTAAAAAGATATAATTGCAAAAGATGGAATAAAATTTTTCAAAATGTATATAATCATTTAGTTAAAACTAAGCCACAGTCTCCTAAAGACTTAGCACTGTTTGTTATTCCCTCGAAACACTGTGCTAATTTTTTTAAACACCAAGCTAGGCATTCTCATGTAAATGGTTTGTAAAAGGTTTGTTAACATTTCTGTGATTTGAACTTTTTAGATGAAATATTCATTAAACAATTATAAGCTTTGCTGTCTTAAAAGATTGCTGCGTGCTAAAAAGAAATTAACAAGATATCTGTGAGCCAATGCTCACTAGTGATACCCCCGCTCTGATGTGAATATGCAAAATAAGCAAAGTCGACATTTAACAGAAAGCTGGCATCCGATTGGTACAGAAATATATCCAACAATATGGCATGCCTACACAAATAGTGTGTTAAAATTTCAAGCATCTGCGATAAACAGCTGCTGAGAAATCTTTGACGAAAATTTGTTTGATAATTTTGGCTAAAATAAACCAAGTACTCATTTTACAGGAAGATGACGTCCGATTGGTACAAAAATATATCCCACAATATGGCATGCCTTAACAAACACTGTGTAAAAATTTCAAGCATCTCCCATAAATAGCTGCTGAGAACTCTTTGATGAAAATTTGTTTGAAAATTTTGGCAAAAAATAAACAAAGTCATTATTTAACAGGATGTTGACGTCTGATAGATACAAAAATATATCCCACGATATGGCATGCCAAAACAAATAGTGTGTTAAAATTTCAAGCATCTGCGAAAACTAGCTGCTGAGAAATCTTTGACGAAAATTTGTTTGAAAATTTTGGCAAAAAATAAACGAAGTCGTCATTTAACAGGAAGTTGACGTTTAATTGGTACAAAACTACATCCCACGATAAAGCATGCCTATACAAATACTGTGTAAAAATTTCAAGCATCTGCGATAAACAGTTGCTGAGAAATCTTTGACGAAAATTTGTTTGAAAATTTTGGTTAAAAAATAAGCAAAGTCGTCATTTAACAGGAAGTTGACGTCCGATTGGTACAAAAATATATCCCACGATATGGCATGCCTTAACAAACACTCTGTAAAAATTTCAAGCATCTGTGATAAACAGTTGCTGAGAAATCTTTGACGAAAATTTGTTTGAAAATTTTGGTTAAAAAATAAGCAAAGTCGTCATTTAACAGGAAGTTGACGTCCGAATGATACAAAAATATATCCTACGATATGGCATGCCTTAACAAACACTGTCTTAAAAATTCAAGCATCTGCGATAAACAGTTGCTGAGAAATCTTTGACGAAAATTTGTTTGAAAATTTTGGTTAAAAAATAAGCAAAGTCGTCATTTAACAGGAAGTTGACGTCCGATTGGTACAAAAATATATCCCACGATATGGCATGCCTTAACAAACACTGTGTTAAAATTTCAAGCATCTGCGATAAATAGTTGCTGAGATAAATGCAACAGAAATTTTTGTTACGGACGGACAGACAGACAGACGGACGGACAGACAGACACACAAGGGTAAAACAGTATACCCCCTCTCCTTCGGAGCGGGGGTATAAAAATGATAGCCTAGTAGCAGTGACATCTATTATCAAAATTGCTTTACAAAATGATTCCTCAATTTTAACTGTATTGGATTCAAGCGTTTTGCATATAAATAATACATTCAATATCCCAGGAGTCATAAAAACTTAATTTCAGATGAACATGATATATATGTTTTAAAGATAAATTATCCAATTTGCTGCATTTCCACTACTTTTTAGCAAAATGTTACTGACGGGGTAAGTATTTGGAAACCTAAACTGCATGATTTGTCCTTCACCCACAGTTTCAGAGATCCCAACGCGGACATGTCCAAGATACCACTTGACCCAAAATCGGACATACTCTGTACTTTTGAGAAGCGATCCGCTGTGCGAGTTGTAGCATGTACTTGCGTATACAAAACCATCTCTCAAACAACTCTCCAGGTTATTCCATCCTCCAATAACCACCCAGTAGCCAGAGGACGCAGACGTGTTTCCAGTAGACAAACCAAAGTAAGCATCAATGGATGCTCGGACAGCAAACTGAATGGACAGCTTCCTTGTTAAAACAGAACCGATGTCCATCCAGAAATCTCCCGAGGTTACTTGGATCTCTAAAATTGATAAAATATCATGAATATATAGTTATCTGTTCTCATTATTTGACTGGGTTTTCCAAAGGAAGAATCCGGTTTTTGAAATGGTGAAAATGGCGGGCGTGCAGCTGCCAAAAAGGTTACCCCTATTGTATGTATGATTTCGATATAATATAATCATGCATAAATATACATTTGGTTATCCAGAGAATAAAAAATGTCTAAATGATATTAGAAAAGAGTGATTTCTATTTTGATACAGTTAAATCGCCATTAAATCTTACATTTATGATATTTTTGTTCCATTATTCATTTTTTTAGGAGCCACATATTTAGAAAAAAATAAATAATTTTGATGAATTTATTGATCAACCAAATCTCAATATGCGATTACAAGCACAATAAAAAAATTCCCTCACTTTTGCAAAAATGTTTCCACCCTGTTGCTTGTATCCAGGTTCCTGCTGGAAGGGTACTTTTCACAATACATGCACTATGAACCATACACATCTGATTATTATTGTGACACGAAAAAGATTCGCCGTTTATAGTTTTGGCTCTTATGGCGCATTCTAAGCAATCAGCCTGCTCTCTTTCGTATATTACATACAGATCTGAATATATATTGTTCATCCCATTTATCACTGGCCATATCATCTGTTCGGCATATAAAGCATGCACAATATAAAGAAAAAAGAACGGTATTAGATAAAAAATCCTCGTCACCATAACGGACGGCTATATTAAATTTTTTTTCAGACCTCTTTGAACAAAAATTGTTCTTCAATTTAGTCCTGTAGTATATTTCCTATGACTCAAAGAAATGAATTACTTGACGCCTCACGAGCAATCCCAAGTTAACGATTTATTGATTTGTCACTTTTTTTTTTAGGTTTTCAATCAATAATGTTATTATTTCTAGGTTAATAAAAATAAAAATGAGAATGCTATTTGTGAATATTTTAAAAATGATTCTGCATATGCAATAACACAATTTTTTTTAATTTGAGATTTTAAGTTATAGATTGTGTTTAATACTAGTTATTTAAAGCTATATGAGCTGTATTTTTTAGAATTTCATTTTGCTGCAAAAACTTGCTAGTATGATAAATCTGCATGTAGCTTAACTTTTATGATGAATAAGATTTTAAAAACCATCAATTTTTCAGAAGAAATATTACTCTTCCAAGGAATAAATTGCTGATCAATTTTTGTACAGGACGACAATAATTAATTGTTGCTCCAATTAAGGCTTCTTGACAGGCTTTTACCACAAAAATATGGCTAACAGAAATTTAATAACCATAATATCTTTTGTCAATTTCGAAGAAAATAACAGTATCGTGAAAATGAAAATCAACATGGAAATGCAGCTCATATTGCTTAAAGTTGATTCGGGGCTTTGAACAAATAGTTGGCAACTTGTTTAACAATGCTTTTGCAATTGTGAAATTTAAATGGATTCATTTTCATGGTATCATTTTAAAACCTCAAATGTTTTTCGGATAGGCTTTCTGTATAGAGTATAGGTAAAGTAAATATAATTGATATATATACTTAATAAAGAAGCAGATAAGAACTAAAACTTAGCAAAAAAAAGTGTGGTGCATGTGTGTATTCAGTTTTATACATGAATATGTAATTTGGTGTTTATTTCAATATTCAAATGAACAGAACGAGGATTTTATAACTTTAAATTTCCTTTAGTTTGAAAAAAATACTGAGTGAAATTGTGTGATATATTAAGGACTTCTGCTTTTTATTATGTTCATTTCAAAAATCAATGTTTTTAAATAACAATTTTTTATAGCCATGACACATGCACTAAGCAATTTTTTCTATGTCATAAGGCATTGTTTATTTAGCCCTAAGTCAATTTTGTGTCTTCTTGCACTCAAATTTCTTTGATGTCGCTAATTTCTATATTATAAAAATATTTGAGAATACGTCACTCTCATATTTTCATTGTTTACATGTTTTTACGTATTTTCATTCAGTGTCATATAAAGCGTTGATTTCAATGTAGGTACAGGGTCGTGCAAATAATTTAGCGGAATAGTTAAAAGTTTTAGTGAATTAAATTGATTCAACTTGCAATATCAAAGTCGCACCCTCCTCTTGGAAAACATAAACAAAGCAAACACTTGCACTTAATACATATAGTTTAAATATCCTTTGGGTCGAATACATGCCAATATGTGTCTTACACATTGTGAATGTATTACAAGGTGAAATTCTAACATGTATGAGAATGACTTCTAATAGGTGATTGGATGTATTGAATGACTTCAGCTTGATTTTGGATAGTATTTCCAAATTTTTGCCAACAGTAAAGTTTTATATGATATAAATGTGCGAACTCATGGCTTCTATTACCCTAGTCTTTTAAAATTCCTCTTCAACACGAGCATGGTGCACTGGTGCATTGTCAGCTTAAAAGACAATTTTTTACCTTGCACCTTGCATTGATTAAGTCCCTGGGCAATACCAGCTGAATACGAAGACTTTGCTGTTCGAGATGGCATAAATGAACTCCGAACGGTGCGATTCTTGTGCGAATCTCTGGACAAAGACACAGGTAAATGTTTTTTTAGAACACAAATAGACAAATGAACATGGTTAATATGTGGAAAAAAAAATAAACACTGAAATTTAGAAATGTTGGGGTAAGAAATGTTGCTCTATTCTTATACCAATACTGTTGTATACCTTGAGACCTCTCCTGACATGTTTATTTGGCATATATTGTCTTGCAAAATATCTTCCCTTGTATTTAATCATTCTCTCATCAATGCTTCGATGTTTAGGTGGAGTCATCTGAATGTCCATCTTGTCTCATCATCATGGTCTTATATTATGTAGTCTGTCTGAGGCAAGCACACGCACATATGCACACACATAAACACAAAAATAAATCATACAACAAAATTATACTTATTTTATCTGAAAATCTTTGATGTGCAATTACGGAATGAAACAAGGGCACCGCTAAGCGGAGCATCCCCTCGCGACATGACTATTGTATAGGGAAATGCATTATTTAGGGAAATACATGTAAATTTATCAGATCAAAATAAATATGACACAAGTATTTCTTAAAACCATTTTGAATTCATAAAATCTATTTTTCCTAATCCCAGAGCTTTGTGGTGTATAATGATTTTTGGAGGGGGGAAGGGGAGGGAGGTTACATTCACGTGGTTGTACGGTTTTCCTATTCCTAGCAGAAACTAAACACATATGCTTTAAAGTTTAAAAATTTAGATCCATTTAGCAATATTTTTATTTAGGCATACATAAACGATCCGTATACATTATGAAACGTAGCTGAAGATCTAGCGATCTGTAGTCTGCTCTGATTGACAATTCTTGTTGCTTGTCGAATGTCAACCCATAGTAGTAGATATGCAGCTATTATTGATTTAAAACAATTTTCGTGTGTTAAATGTGCGATATATGTCAGTTTCTTCTGAATTTTGGACTAGTTCTGTTGTAAGTAATGCGGGAAAATTTGTCCGAAGGTCGACTGCTTATTTCGATGTAAATCAGATGACTTTAATCACGTGCCCGCTTCACTTTTAAAGCAATATGAGCTGTAATTTTTTAAAGAATTTTATTTTGCTGCAAAAACCTGCTAATATGATAAGTCTGCCTGTAGCTTAATCTTTTATGATGAATAAGATTTGAAAAAATTATTAATTTTTGTCAGGAGAAAGATTAAGACTTATAAGGAATATAATAGCAGATCAATTTTTATTCAGGACGACAATAATTCAATTTTACTCCAATTAAGGTTTCTTAATGGCTTTTCCAACAAAAACAGAGCTACATGTAACAGAAAGTTTAAGATGAAAATAACGACTAAGCTTTTTGAATCTTTTCAAACCCATCGTCTCATGAAAACCAACATCGCCTGCATGCAGAAAATAAATTCATTTGTAACATTTAGTTAATGTTTCATTGTCCCCCGCCGCAACGCGGAGCTGGGACATAAAAATGCCGGGCGTCCGTCCGTGCGTCCGTCCCACTTTTTCGTATGCGCTCTCATGCCTACAAATTTTGACGGATTTTCATTAAATTTATACCAAATGTTTATACCACCAATACTTTGGTCAACTTCGAAAATCAGCATTGGTCGATACTTTTTGTTGGAGTTATGGGACTTTGACCACACTAATGACTCCGTTTTATCCAAAAATTGACCTTGTAAGCGCTCTCATGCCTACAAATTTTGACGGATTTACATGAAATTTATACCAAATATTTATACCACTAATACCTTGGTCAAGTTCCTAAATCAGTCTTGGGCGATACTTTTCATTGGAGTTATTGGACTTTGACCACAATAATTACTTCATTATATCACAAATTGACCTTGAAAGTGCTCTCATGCCTACAAATTTTAAGATATTCATAGAATTTATACCAAATGTTATATGCTCACACAAAGACGAGCTGGAGGGGGCATATTGTTTTACTCCTTTCCGTCTGTAATTCAGTACAAACGTGCCGTCTGTTTGTCCATCTGTATACTGTTATATCGCGCTCCGCCCCATCATCGAATATATTGCTATATAGTCTGTCCCAAGATATCTTGGATTCACATTTTGCTTAATTGCTTGATATTTATAAATACATCAGGGTTCAAACGATGTTCATTCAAAAGTATAAAAAAAATTCCAAGATTTCTCAGTCGAAACGCCCCTGTTAGCATATCAGGTTTCAATACAATGCTAAAAAATGTGATGTCTACGGAGATTTTGGTATTGCAGCAAGCCCGGATAACGTTGAAAAATTGCGCGATGTATTCCAAATGTATTCCGAATGGAGTAAAGATGTAAACATTCCCCATTATAAATCTCCGTAAGGAATCTGTTTTCGTTCCTGTGAATTTTTCTGAGTGACAGTTGATAATGTGTCAATGAAATTATCTTGGAAATTATCCCTTTCAACTATTTCAAGTGCACTTCTTTCACAGGTATGTGTATTTTTTTAAAAAAATTGTCCAAATGTGCTGCATAAATATCTTGGGACAGACCTATAGTATATTACATCTGAAAACAGAGATATATGTAAGTATAATAATTGACCAAGGACCCAGAAATTATATTCTTGTTGAAATAAAACGGCCTGATATCTTTCGTGAATGTGTTTTCAAAAGATTAATACTTACAATTAGTATTAAAGTTTTTTGTTTCGAGCAACTACAAACTGCTAATTAGTTTCATTTTCAATATCCCTAACAGCCCTTTAGCCTCTTCAAAATCCTTAGTACCGTCTAAAGAGTTTAAATAACTAACAGTCTCGGGATTGCGCACTTCCTCTCCTTTGTGATTGTAAAAAATTACATGTGAAAATTTACATTTATTTCATCGGTTGAAATACTGTTAAGTGCAAGGATGATAATTTTCGGCTAATCATTTTCACGTACAAATTAACAAATTTCGTAGATTTCAAATCCTAAAAAGTAAGAAAACAAAAAAGCAATACAAATTGCTATAAATGAAATTCAGCCTTTGATCCAACAAGGTGAAAGCAATATTCTATATTATCTATTGAAATTATTTGCTTTTCATTTATTATTTTTTATTCTAATACAAAAATGTAAAAAAAAAAATATTGATGGTTAATGGCTAATATCGGTAAATTGATTAGCACCTTACATTGGTAAAACTAATATTAGTTAAACAAGATGCTGAATGCAGCGGTATAACTTTGATTTTATAAAAAAAAAACAAGTTTAGCTCCTTTAAAAAAGCTTTCCGTCTTTAGACCAAACACTAAACAGCAATAAGATATCGAAGACAATTTAATTATTTTTTTTATATAAATGTCGCCTTCTTCTCCATGCAATAGCGTGCCGAACTTGTTTTTTAATATGTGTCTTTTAAGCGTGCGTGCTTCAAATTGAAAATTATTTACAGCGTGTTATTTATTTGAAATCGACTGTAGTAAGTAAAAAGAGATCGTAGGAAGGGTTGTATCACTGTAGTAAAATCAAAGTTAATACAACTGCATTCAGTATCATTCATTTTTACTGATAATTAGTTTCACCGTACAATGTATCTAATATAAAAACTTGTTTACTGATATTAGCCATACCGTATCAAATTGCATTGGTATTAATCAAAACAAAAAGAAAAGAACAAATTATTTCAAGAGATGTTACAGAATATTTCTTTCAACTACTTAACACAAAAATGAAAGCCTGAATTTTACTAAGAGCGATTTTTATTGTTCTTTCGTTTTCTCACTTTTTAAGATTTGAAATTTACGAAAATTGTTAAGTCGTACGTAAAATCGATCATCAGAAAATTATCTCCCTTGTGCCGAACAGTATATAAACCAATGAAATAAATGTAAATTTTCACATCATGTATTTTCTACCAATCACAAAGAAGAGGAAGTGCACAGCCCGGAGACTGTGAATTATTTCAACTCTTTATACCGTCTTCCAAGGAAGACGGTAAACATACGAGTCTACAACACTTCATAATATATCTTTTACCCGATCTTAACTTACAAACTCGGATACACATTTCTCAATTTCAGGCACGCTGGCTTTAAAGGCACATAAGGACATAAAAATATTCCACACGCCACGGTATGTAGAGGAAGGTGTTATTAATATCAAAAAGAAATAAATTGTCTTTGATAACTACTAGTACATATGTAATTGCTGTTAAGGGTTTGCTCTAAAGACGGTAAGCTTTTTTAAAAAGTTAAACTTGTATTCTGCATTTCCATCCCTCTTCATGAGGTATCTGCTTTATGTAGCATCGTCCTAGATAGCATCTCGTGCCCGAAGCCAATATAGTCGATTAATTTACCTGAAATTTCGGTGAATTCACGCTAGGACACGGACTACAATTTTTTCCCCTCTTACTCCTTTTAAAAACAAACAAGAGGCCAATTGGCCTTAACGGTCACCTGAGTAGCACATATCCAAAACACAAACTTGTCATGGAGTCTCATATATGCATCTTATTAATTAGGTTTCATACTGGAGTAGAAAAATTATAAATTTGTAATGACGACCATATTTAATTCAAAAAGAACTGTGAAACCTATAATTTTGGTGAAAAACTAAAAGATCTGGTCTACAAAATCATGAATTCAGTTTTCCTTTCAGGTGTGTGGGAGTAAAGAAGATAATTTTTTAACGTTATATCATATGCATTAACATCTATATATCCATTTTAGCCCTGCCCTAGAGTCAAAACCCATACCCCAGGGGACACGAAAATTAAAATTTCAGTAGAGGACTTCTTGGTAAACATAATTATTAGTCAGTTTTTTTTATACACTGGCAGATGTGTGAGAAGAGAGAAGATTTTTAAACATTATATGCATTAACACTATATTGCCATAACCCCCCCCCCCCCCCCCCCGATGTCCTGAACCCCTGACCCAGGGGCTATGAATTCCACAATTTAGGTAAAGGAGATTGTGGATATAATAACATTGTATTCAGTTTTTTGCCCACATGGGTGGGAGTAGATCGAGAAGAAGATTTTTTAAGATTTAAAACATTTTTACTATATGGCCATATTGGCCCAACCCTTGAGCCTGAACGGGTCATGAAATTCACAATTTTGGGAGAGGGCCTCATGGACATCATAACCGTGCATTCAGTTTTTAACAAAAACGATTTCCTAAGATTTAATACATTTTTACTATTTGGCCATATTGGCCCCACCCTAGAGCCTGAACCCCTAACCCAGGGGTCATGAAATTCACAATTTTGGTAGAGGGCTTCATGGACATCATAACCATGCATTTAGTTTTTAACAAATATACAGGTATATGGGAGTAGAAAAGAAGATTTTCTTAGATTTAATACATTTTTACTATTTGGCCATATTGGCCTCACCCTAGAGCCTGAACCCCTGACCGAGGGGTCATAAATTTCATAATTTAGGTTGAGGGCTTCATGGACATCATTATTATGCATTTTGTTTTTAACAAATATATATGATAGTAGAGAAGAAGATTTTCTAAGATTTAATACATTTTTACTATATGGCCATATTGGCCCCACCCTAGAGCCTGAACCTCTGACCAAGGGGTCATGAATTTCACAATTTTGGTAGAGGGCCTCATTGACATTATAACCATGCAACCAGTTTTTTCCTCACATGCATGGGAGTAGAGGAGAAGATTTTTGAAAATTTGGCTTTTTTTTGGCATTTTTGGCCCCGCCCGTGGCACCCCAGGGGTGATAGAGCCATAAATTTCACAATTAAGATTCTTCTAGTACAATTGGCCTAATAGTTTTTAAGAAGAAGTTAAAAATGTAAAATTGTTAACGCACGACGACGGACGAAGACCAATAGCAATAGGTCACCTGAGACAATAGCAATAAGTCACCTGAGTCACTCAGGTGACCTATTGCTATTGGTCTTCGTCCTCAAAATTAAATAAAAAATTCCACTGGCTTAAATCTAATTAAATTTGGCATAATAACAGACTAACATTAGTCCAAAGTACAGGAAAATCAATTAAGAGGGGGCTGAGATATGGCGCCTACAATAACCCCTACCCCTGAAATATCCACTTTCACTTCGAAATATTTGTAAACATTGGCCTCTTTACACCCTTCCTATTTCGCCTTTAAAGTTCGTATTGGTACTTTTTTAAGCTAGTATTTTTTCATCCTTCTTCTTTCCATCTATGCTCTAAAAGGAACCAAATTCGCCCATTTAGCAGCCCTGGGAATTTTTGGAAAAAAATATACATTTTTTGAATGAACTCCTTGTGTGGTCAATGAGCAGGTAAATAACAGTGTTATGTGACCGAATAATTTTTGGTATTTCCAATGTCTCCAAGTTTTGTTGATATCCTCCTTCTTGCATTAGAGTTATGGGCTCCTAAAAAAGGAACAGGAATAGCTGAAATTGCATGCCAACACTAGCATCTCTCACAAAATTCACTTCAATAAAATACTCATAATGATCTTATTTTACAATCAGTTTTTCTCGAAACTCTTTGCCAACAAATATCTGACATTTTCCTCATCAAGATTAATATTATGCAATTTGAATAATTTTTTGACATACAGTACAGCTCACGAGTATCCCGACACCCACCGTGTAAAAAACACGGTGGAAAACGGTCTGTGTCGCACCGTGCACACGGTGTGACACCGTGTATGTGTATTGAAAAATTCAAGAAAAAGCACCGTGTCGCACCGTGGCCGCCCGTGTAACTCCGTGGCCACTGTGTTACTCCGTGGATATCGTTACCTTAGACGTTGATAGAAATAGCGTATGTTTAGAAATAAAGATATTATGGCTAAACAAGGGTTGAAACATATATATCCTTTTCATATTAAAAAAAAAGAATGTCGACTTAAGTTGCACGGACCCAGAAAAATGTCGAGACTGTCAACGTGAAGTTAATTTTTTGTGATCTGAAAACTCGACGTAAATGGATACCTTTTAATTTAGTTCTTAAATAAATTGAAATAGATTCACCAAAAATATTTAATAATCAATTAATATATAATCAAAATTCAAATCAATTTAATTCATCTTGTTTTTTTTTCTAAACACACGTGACGTTGTAACTGACGATCCTATTAAAAGGTCGGGAGCTTAAACGTCTTATTTCTGTTATCTGTAAGCACTTTCTGATTTATTAATTAATTTACAGCCTTACTTTAAACCAATTAAAAATGAGAAATGAAAACATTTCAGATGTTTTTCTAAAAACATGTGTTGTTATGTGCTGTAGTAAATAACAACCCCATATTACTGGTGCCTCGAATAATTTGGACTTCAGCTATTTATGTATCAATAAATAAACAAAAACTCACTTTCATATTATAGATTATAGATAAATACATGTACAAACTCTTTTTGAATTATATTCAAGCATTGTACATGTATTAAAAATATACCCGCATTTCATAAAATAATTTTCAACTTTATTTCCGTATAGCTCGTAATGGCCTCGTGATTTCACATGAAAAAATCACTCGTGCGATGTACGGAAGCTGATCAGATACACAACATTGTCTTTCATCTTGGGTTCTATACACAACAGGTGTTATTGTCTGTCTTGTTATGTGTCATTGGAATTTACAACTAACTGTGTGTATATTTGGACGTCTGAACAGGTGTACTCGAGATGCCGTTATTCACACCTTTCCGCGAAGACCTGTTTGGTAACTCAGCACAACCCGTCGTGTGTATGGTCTGAATATATCTTACTTCTACTTTGTTAGTTCAATGCTTTTTCCTAATCTCTAACAAACAAACAAATTGTCTGTAGATATGTACACAAACAACTACACGTAAGACTATCGGCGCGTGGATCTGGGGAACAATTCAGCAAATGCGGGAATTTCACAAAGTATTAACTTGCGATAAGAAATTATTTACCGGGTACACACACATGTATGTACAAAAAAACCTGATTGTTTAAAAAGATGAATGAGATAATACCGGTAACTTTTTGCAAGCATTTATAATAAAAACAACTTTATTGATGTGAAATAGCGTCGAAATTTTAACGAAAAATCTTATTACATCGTGAAATTTACAAACTTTTAGTCATTGTGTTGAAATCGTTATTAAAACCATGGATCGAAAATAAATGAATTAAATTCATACAAATAGAACTCTTATAATTCCAAAAAAAGTTGCACAAGAGTACACAGAGAGAGAGAGAGAGAGAGAGAGAGAGAGAGAGAGAGAGATTTTACAACGTAATATTCAAACCCTCATACATGCAGTATAAGAATGAAGAAACTAAACATTCGTTATTGTTAAACATTTTTCTATTTTGCTGACTTAAAAAAAACAATAGAACGATATTTTTTTCCATATCATGGAAGGAGCACGTGGTCTATCTCGCGGGCTGATTTGATTGACAGGGATAGCACGTGGACCCTGATTGCATATATTCTATCGCAATTTTAGGGAAAAGGGTTCAATATAATGGAAACTATAAATCTAACTTATTACACTGAATTACAAGTAAAATGTACTTGAATTAATTTCATACTGGTATTCTCTCTCTCTCTCTCTCTCTCTCTCTCTCTCTCTCTCTTATACGACGATCATTAAACAATCAAACAGTAATTATTGCAATACTGAGTAGTTTCTGGGAACACAAATAATTTCTAAACTCAAGCAGCTATAAAGATAAAATAAAAAAATTTCAAGAACCGATCCACGGATTCTTAGCGCTATGAATATGTACCGTGCGGTACTACATGGACAAGTATATCACACATATGTATAAAAGAAAGAAAATTTGAAAATATATTAGATATAAAGCTGTATAATTATATTATTTAGAGAAAGTGCATTTGTTTTCAACAACCCGTTTGATTTGTTATCGTACTTGAATAGAGTATAAGTGAGAAAAGATCACAGTTATAGTTATATGCACTATTGAAACTGCCAAACTACAGTAACTACGATTACTACTACGTTTAAAAACGGACTGAAACAAAAACTTATAGAAACGTTTATTTGAATTTTAAAAAGGAAAAGAAAGTGTTAGTGTTTTAATTGATCAAACCTTTATGTTGGCGATATCGATTTTTGATATTACACTGGCGTCGGAAGCAAATTGAAAGTGGGGGGGGGGGGGGCTAGACTAATCCTCAGAAATATTGAGAAAAATGTAATTCCCAAAATCATGAAAATCCGAATCCGGGGTGGGGGGGGGGGGGGGGGTGGGGGTATACCTATACTTCAAAATGAAAAAAAATTACTTTCCCAAAATTACGAAATTCCTAATCCGTGGGGGGGGGGGGGGGGGGGCTATTGTGCTTCTGAATCCAACGTCTCAATCTTTCAAGGTAAATTTAGGAACAATAATGCTATGTTTCCAATGGTTTGGTATAACTTTGCCAAAAAAGTGGGGGGGCTAAGCCCCCCCTAGCCCCCCGGTTCCGACGCCTATGTATTAACAAAAATCAACCGTGCCAATCGCATAGGTCTGAAAATTGCGTGCATAAAAATTTTATCCATTTCTATTTCTTTGTCTTTTTCTTTGATTCTCTTACGTACATCAATAAATATTTTATTCTTTATAAGTTTTATTCCTAAATCCTCCTTTTTTCACAGGTAAATACCGCGTGTTACACCGTGTTAATGTCCGTGTTGCATCGCGTTGCACCGTGTCGCACCGTGTTTTTTTTCGTTCTGTGGCCGTAACAGAGAACAATAGATCAAAGGTACCGACACTTCCACGCTCAGCGTGGACTTTCAAACACGGTGGTCGGTGTTTTTGTCGGGATACTCGTGAGCTGTACTGTAATACCCCCAAATAAGGCTATAAATCCCAAGAAAAGCATCAAAATAAACTATTTAGACACAGATCTTTCAGTAAAAAAAATATGTAAAATTTCTAAATTTATTATACTATAGAAATCAGACATGCTAGTAAATAAACTGCGAGTAATCCTTTTGTTATAAGCAGATATTCAAACACTGCAAACAACTTGAGGAAGGGGCTAGCACAGGTCAAAATGGATTAGCTCTGGGTACGGTAGAGATGACATGGATAGGTACAAAATGCCATTTGGAGTATTGACAAACATACAAGATTATAAATATGATGGAAATCAAGCTATCCATCACACCATCTTTGATACAGGAAGCAGAAAGTACTTTAAGAAGTTATCAAAATGTTTCATGAGAATCAAAGGCAATGGAACAAAGGGAGGAAACTCCGCCAAATAGCTGCCTAATAGGAGGTTTTTCAGCAAGGTAATACTAACAAATTCAAGGCTTCATCAGAGGTCCAAGAGACAATTCGTAAACGCTTCTTTGACCGGCAATCCGCTGAGAACCATGCCCCGTTAACGACTGCAAGTCCTACATAACTCCTGACTGTGATGTGGAGATTGGATCCACGTGTATTTTAGGCGTCAGCCAGAAAGCTGCAGATACTTACAAAATACCAACAGCAATGAATATGAAGGAGGACAACGTGTAGTGAGTGAGGAGAAAAATGATCGATATGATGACGAACACAGCCAATCTTCATCAGACTACTTCCACCACCCGCCCCATGCCACAATTTGCTGTACTCGAGGCACGAAAGTTGGGCATCTCTTCAATCTGGCGAAGTACAAGATGAAATGCGTAAATTGTCCTTTTACCTACCCGACATTTAACCTGTATCATGATATTCATCAAGAGAGACCAGGCCGTAATCCATCAGCAACCAAAATCGCTCTCGCATATGCAATTCAAAACACTGCCATCGGGGCCGAGATGATTGAACTCCTTACTGGTTTGGACATACCTGCTCCCAGCAAATCAACAGATACAAGGTACAACAGCTGCGTCATGTTTAGTCGGAAGACCCCCAGCTAGAATGCCAGCCAAGCTTTTTCTCTGGCAGTAGAAACAATTACAGATAGAGAGAACATACTTCCCTGTGCTGTACAGATCAAACTATGCTGGACTGTTGCATGGCTGCGTGGCAAAGGAATGGAAGTGGACTGTCCTGTCGGTCGTACGGAATGTACTGCAAACCTGTCTCCGGCGATGGCCAAGATGCCAAAGTGGACGATACCATGCGAGCTCTTCATCACCTGTGGAAAGGACAAGTCATGCTTATCGATGAAAATTTTTTTCCAGAGGGATGGATACATGTGGCCATTTTTCGGCTATATTTACCTCCTTGAGAAAAAGATCTCTAAATAATGATGTAGTAAAATTATCAAATTTTAAAGATAAAATAATTGTTTATTTTCTTACTAAATAGCTTATGACCAACATCATATGCGGAAGGTTAAGGCAGATTTGGTAGCTTATTTGGTGCCCATTGAGCCTTTTTAAATTACAAATAATTTAAACAAGCATGCTTATAGTTCCATCAGCAGCAAAAGTTCAAACTATTTCTTATAAGGTAGCAATGCCTACAATGAAATACTTTGATTCAGTGTATTACGCTTTTAAGCAGTGCTTTTACTTGCACATATTTAAAATTTCTTCAACCGCCCTATCCCCTCTCACAATTAAGACAAATATGTAATTAAAATATAAAATCTAAGTGCTTTTGAGGGGAACACATACGTTTTGACTCTAATGGTTACTGAGTAACACACTTTCTTTTAATTTAGGATTTACAATAAAAACTATAAGGTAGTTCACATTCACCCCTCTCCCCTTTCAAACTGATTAGAACGATTAGATCTAGATTAGATGTGGTCAAGTTAATTTTGTCTAAGAAAACTTGATTGAAACTGATCCAATGATTCAAGAAACCGTAGAGTGATACACATATAATACAGCAAGTGGCAATAACGATTTAAAAATAAATGAGAGCAATGAAGAGATGCTTGATTGTTAGCAGAAGAATGTGCAAAACCTTTGACTTAACTAAATCCCCCCCCCCCCCCCCCCAAAAAAAAAAAAAAAACCCACCCCAACTGTTCAATGTTAACAGAAGTGATTTCATCAATTTTGGTTGACTACTGATAATAAATAAATAGATTCCATGCTTTAAGAACAAATTAGATTGGAGTCCTATATTTGCGACATGAATTGTCGATAACTCTAATTTTTGAGATCCGAAGGGTATGCATTTAAAAAAACCAAGAACTACATGAAGTTTTAAACCAGAAAAAGATATTTCAAAACATTCTGGGTATTTGGTTTATTTTTATGTAATTTTGTTCATTTACTAGTACTTTTCAGTACTTGCTTTAACTTTTTGCATTGTCCAGGACTGCCTACGATTTTAGACTATCGTACATTGAGCAGTATCTAACAATTTACATTTTTTCTTACTTTTTTCTGAAAATTTAAACTATTTCTAACAATTTAGTGTAATTATACCCCCGCTCCGAAGGAGAGGGGGTATACTGTTTTACCCTTGTGTGTCTGTCTGTCCGTCCGTCCGTCTGTCTGTCTGTCTGTCTGTCCGTCCGTCTGTCTGTCCGTAACAAAAATTTCTGTCGCATTTATCTCAGCAACTATTTATTGCAGATGCTTGAAATTTTAACACAGTGTTTGTTAAGGCATGCCATATCGTGGGATATATTTTTGTACCAATCGGACGTCAACTTCCTGTTAAATGATGACTTTGCTTATTTTTTAACCAAAATTTTCAAACAAATTTTCGTCAAAGATTTCTCAGCAACTGTTTATCGCAGATGCTTGAAATTTTTACACAGTATTTGTATAGGCATGCCATATGGTGGGATATATTTTTGTACCAATCAGACGTCAACTTCCTGTTAAATGACGACTTTGTTTATTTTTTGCCAAAATTTTCAAACAAATTTTCGTCAAAGAATTCTCAGCAACTATTTATCGCAGATGCTTGAAATTTTAACACACTATTTGTTTAGGCATGCCATATCGTGGGATATATTTTTGTATCAATCGGACGTCAACTTCCTGTTAAATGACAACTTTGCTTATTTTTTAACCAAATTTTCAAACAAATTTTCGTCAAAGATTTCTCAGCAACTATTTATCGCAGATGCTTGAAATTTTAACACAGTGTTTGTTAAGGCATGCCATATCGTGGGATATATTTTTGTACCAATCGGACGTCAACTTCCTGTTAAATGATGACTTTGCTTATTTTTTAACCAAAATTTTCAAACAAATTTTCGTCAAAGATTTCTCAGCAACTGTTTATCGCAGATGCTTGAAATTTTTACACAGTATTTGTATAGGCATGCCATATGGTGGGATATATTTTTGTACCAATCAGACGTCAACTTCCTGTTAAATGACGACTTTGTTTATTTTTTGCCAAAATTTTCAAACAAATTTTCGTCAAAGAATTCTCAGCAACTATTTATCGCAGATGCTTGAAATTTTAACACAGTGTTTGTTAAGGCATGCCATATCGTGGGATATATTTTTGTACCAATCGGACGTCAACTTCCTGTTAAATGACGACTTTGCTTATTTTTTAACCAAATTTTCAAACAAATTTTCGTCAAAGATTTCTCAGCAACTATTTATCGCAGATGCTTGAAATTTTAACACACTATTTGTTTAGACATGCCATATTGTGGGATATATTTTTGTATCAATCAGACGTCAACTTCCTGTTAAATAATGACTTTGTTTATTTTTTGCCAAAATTTTCAAACAAATTTTCGTCAAAGATTTCTCAGCAGCTATTTATCGGAGATGCTTTAAATTTTAACACAGTATTTTTTAAGGCATGCCATATCGTGGGATATATTTTTGTACCAATCGGACGTCATCTTCCTGTTAAATGAGTACTTTGTTTATTTTAGCCAAAATTTTCAAACAAATTTTCCTCAAAGATTTTTCAGCAGCTATTTATCGCAGATGTTTGAAATTTTAACACACTATTTGTTTAGGCATGCCATATTGTGGGATATATTTCTGTACCAATCGGATGCCAGCTTTCTGTTAAATGTCGACTTTGCTTATTTTGCATATTCACATCAGAGCGGGGGTATCACTAGTGAGCATTGGCTCACAGATATCTTGTTTAAAAAGCAATGATTTGTCACTTTTTTGTATTGAAATATCCGTTATCATGGCTACAGTTATGCTTAACAATTTTCATCAGTCTTACCTTATGTACGTTAACAGTAATAATTATCGTTTTATGAAGAGAAAATGGATAACTTTTTTTAAACGAAAAATCGATTATGTTTGCAATTTTAAAATATATCGTGAAAAATTGCAAAACTGTTATGCAAGTTAAAGATTTTAAGTTTTCATCGTCAAAATGCTTTTCTTCGCGGGTCATGATGCTTGCAGGTTTGTAGCTCCCGGTTTGAAATAAGTTGGATGGACGACCTGGGAGCTACAGTATCTCTCATAGTAAAAATCTGCAATTTACGCCGCACAAAAAATTGCGCTAGTTCTGGACTGATTAATCTTATTTCCGAGCACACTGTGTACAAATACTTGATTCCCAAAAAAATATCCTCGGACATTTCACTACAGATATCGTCACTTTACTTGCCTCTGACATTCTTTTTAACACTATCACCAGACCCGTAAATTGAAGTGGTGCAGTTTGTTTACGTGTAAAAATGGCGACTCTAGATCTCGACATGAATGTAACATACTTCATTTTCCCAAGTCGGCTAGTGTCTTTCGGGAAAAGCCTGAGGCAAGTAAAGAGACGATATCAGTAGGAAATTCCATAAAGAATTCAATGGTACTAATTTTGTCCACAGAATATGTGTGTAAATAAGGTTGATCAGTCAAAACAAGCGTAGAGTTTTGTGCCCCGTAAATTGCAGTTTTTTGCTATGGGAGGCATTGTAGCTCCCAGGTCGTCCATCCGAATTTTTACAGACCGGGAGCTACAGACCTGCAGCTAGCCTAAATTCCCGCATTTTATACCGAGACTCTGAAAGGAAAAGTATGCTGGTTTAATTATTTTGTCCCATGAGCCTAGACAGAAGAATGGACTCGCATGGAAAAACAGTTTACATATATGCCAATAGTACCAAGACTGAGTCGTTGGTTTGGAACTCCACATTGGTGTAAATTATTGTATGCCAACAAGGGAACTGTTAATGGGACTCTGTGGGATTTCACTGAAAGCAAGGTTTACCAATCATGGGTTGAAGAATGTGAATTGTTTCATGGAATGAAGGAAAGGCACACCATTCCACTGTCGGTTATTTACAGATGGAGTTAATCCAAACAAACTTATTCCTAGTCAGAAGGCAATGTGGCCTATCATTCTTACATGGATAAATTTGCCATTTGAACTGCGTCAACTTTTTGGACCCATGTTTTGGGTTGGAATCATTCCAGGTGTACAAAAGGGAAATGAAGCAAAATCTTTAGAACCATATTTAGAACTGGTTACGAATGAAATAATTCAATCAACTGAATTTCCAGGTGTACAAAAGGGAAATGAAGCAAAATCTTTAGAACCATATTTAGAACTAGTTACGAATGAAATAATTCAATCAACTGAATTTTCAGTCATCAGCTCTTATGCAGCAGCACCAGTAACGGTGAAAGTGGTATTGCTTCAATTTTAGTGCGACATATTTTGCATTTTCAAAAGTTTGTTTTTATTTTTCTAAACATGTTGCCCTAAGATCCTGTCCACACTGCCGAGAAGTAGGAATCCGGTGCACACATTTAAATAAGACCACCCATCTATTAAACCGGAGAATTTAAGTTTCCAACCATCCATTGCGGAGCGAATAGGGATTTGGAGAAAATGGATCAGACAATCAAGAAAAACCCGATGTCTTCTCCAATGATAAGGAACTTTCACTTCGTAATCAGTTTGAATCAAAACCATACAAGTACGTCTCAGAAAACCAAATTTCAAAAGAAAACTGGCCTAAAAGGAAAGTACACATTCTTAAGTCTACAACAAATGCAGCCAGATGGAATGTACACATTTGCAGATTTCATGCATCAGGTGTTTGAAATGCAGACAGGAAAATTAAGCAGCCAGAAAGTTAAAAGCTGTGAACTGTCATTCGGGCGATTTGAAAAAAGATTGGAAGGAGTTAGAAGAGGAAATTATTTCTGAACATGCTGTAAATACATCAAAATTTTGCTGAGATAATATTCTTTAAAAATACATGATCATGAAAATTATAAAAAATAATGTGAAATGGCTTTTAAATTACCGTGTGACTTCATTCGAAGTATCCATTCATTTAATCATTTATTCACAATTTATGTCAGTTTGATATAGCTAGATGTTGTGAGTCTGAGTTTATCATGTTTATCATAAGGAATAAAGAATCATTTTTTGAGTATTATGAGGTGATAATTTTGGTCGGGCGTGGTCAAATCCAATATTATCTGATGATGCTTCCAATCCAATTTGAGTTGTTTTGACTTAATAGGTTTTGAAAAGAAGATTTTCTCTATATATTCCTATGTAAAACTTGATCCCCCCATTGTGGCCCGCCCTACCCCCGGGGACCATAATTTGAATAAACTTAATTCTACACTACTTGACGATGCCTCCACACAAGTTTAAGTTTTTCTGCCAAAATAGTTTTTGAGAAGATTTTTTAAGTTTCTCTATAAATTTCTTTGTAAAACTTGATCCCCCTGTAAAGCCGTTTGGTCTGACACTGCTTTATTTCTTGATATGCATACATATAGTATATGTATATACTAGTAGACTAGTAAGAAACTGAAAAATAAAAATAAACATACTTTTAGAAAGGTTACAATGTGCTTCTAAACCTTTTGTAAAATATTTGACAACTGTTCATTTTATAAATATGAAACATTTATGAGTCAAATCTAGCATAACGTTGACTATAATATTTGCTGTACAACCTTACTGATAATATTGCTATACAAAGGTTGCTTTGAGTATACAGAAATTGACTAGATACTTGTTACATGAGCAAGATGATAATACTGACAACAAGTCGTACATAAAATATTCGATTGACTACGTAAGACGCGGGAAACCAAATGTGAACCCTAACTCTGTAGCTAACATCCGTTACTAAATTCAGACTAAGATACAAATCACTGAAGTCACGTTTTGCATAATTAAACACATTTTACAAAAAAGCTACACCGTTATGACACTCGGAATATAACACAGATCAAAGAAAAACAGTAATAATGCATGACTTACTCTATGCGGGACTATAACAGCATAAAATAAATGAAAATTGGAGTGGGCGCCATGCCGTGTAGAACACTACATAATACGGAAAAGCTACTAAAATGCAAACTGGTAACGGATTCAATCCGGAATTGAAATTTGAAACTTGCAATGAAGAAAACATTTTTCACAGTAAACACTACTTGTATGACGCAAACAAATGTATAAACTGAACATTATTTTCACACAAAAAACAAGTTCCTGTTGTATAGTTCACACTGTCAGCAATGGTATCACTTCCGTGGCCGGTCTGATGTAAAGGCATGGCTTTCCATCTTTAAGAATACGCACCTCGATTTTACGTACCACACCATCAGAGTTACTCGGGAATATGCGGTTTACGACACCAACTGGCCAATCAGTACGCGCACTTTCTTTGTCGTGGAGTAAAACAACATCTCCTTCTTTAAGGTTGTCTGTCGAAACTAGCCACTTCTGACGAGGCTGCAGGGTGGAAAGGAACTCATTTTTTCAGCGCTTCCAGAAAGTGTTCGCCATGACCTGGACCATTTTCCATTGACTGCGGTACATGTCTTTCACATCAAGGTCTTTAAATTCAGTAGGTACTTCCTGGGTCTTCTGTGTCAGCAGCATCTGCGGTGATAGGATGAATGGTGCTTCAACATCACTGGATACAGGTACTAATGGTCTTGAATTCATTATAGCCATGACCTCTGCCATAAAGGTCGTCAACACCTCATGTGTCAACTTCCCATGTTTGGTATCCATAAGCATTGCGTCAAGGATGCGACGCGCAATACCGATCATCCTTTCCCAACTGCCGCCAAAATGTGATGCATGCGGAGGATTAAACTTCCAGACAATGCGCTTGTCCTCCAAAAATGCCCTCATTCTGCTGTCTTCGACATTCACTATGTTCATGTTTAACTCTGAGGCAGCCCCCACAAAGTTTGTTCCTCTATCTGATCTAAATTCTGAAACTGCACCACGCATTGCAATGAACCGTCTCATGGCGTTAATGAATGAGGAAGAGGTCATTTCCTCAATGACCTCAATGTGGACCGCTCTGCTGTACAGACAAGTGAATAATACAGCCCAGCGTTTTGAATGTGCGCTGCCCCCTCTTGTACGTCTTGTGATGATAGTCCAGGGTCCAAACACATCTACCCCTACAAAGGTGAAGGGTGGTGACTTTGTGAGTCGGTATTTAGGAAGATCTGCCATCTTCTGATTAAGTGGCTTTCCTCTCATCTTGCGGCATGTAACACAATGATGAATGATAGATGACACTAGGCGTTTCCCTCCAGTAATCCATAGTCCTTCACTCCTTATAGCACCTTCGGTAAGATGACGCCCTTGATGGTTAATTTTCTCATGATGATGGCGAACTAATAGCCGAGCGATATGACTCTGGCCAGGTATCAGGATAGGTGTCTTTTCACAGACAGGTAAGTCACATAAATTGATACGTCCACCAACTCGCAGCAAGCCATCATCTAGGTATGGAGACAAAGCTAGAATTGTGCTGTCTCTTGGCAGTTGTCTACCAGCATGTAATGCATTTATTTCTTTCTGATAAAACTGTTTTTGAGTCTCTTTGATGATCAACAATTCACAATCTAGACGAGATATTTCATTTCCTTTCTTACTGAGTCTTCTTTTGATAAGTGTTTTGGCACGCACTAGACTCGACCAACTCCCAAAGCGGTTAAAGCGAGAAATGCCTAAAGTTGACTTGGATGATATGGTCTTTAGAGTCACTATCTCTGGCCGTATCTCTGTATCTTTATCTGGATCTACCAAAAAGAACTTCCCATTATTGGGGTTTCTTAAGTTTCCTCTGAGGAAGTCTGGCCCAATTAACCATAAACTATCACAAAGTTGTTCTGGCAAAAGTCCACGAGTTCCCTGGTCCGCCGGGTTTTCTTCTGTAGCTACATAATTCCACTGATGTGGAGAGGAACTCTTTCGTATCCTGGATACACGGTTCCATACATAAACATAGAACCGTCTGCGTTCATTGGATAGATACCCCAGTACATGTACCACTTTGCTGTCAGAGTAATACTTGATGTCCTCTAAAGGAAGGTCGAGCTCCCTAGATAGCATCTCCCCAAGCTCTACAGCTAGGACTGCCGCACAAAGCTCCAATCTTGGAATCGTATGTCCACTTTTTGGTGCAACTTTACATTTCCCAAATACGAAACCTACGGATATCTTCTCGGAAGTCACACCTCGAAGGTGGGCACAGGCACTCACTGCCTTTTCAGAGGCATCGCAAAAGATGTGAAGTGTCTTGTAGACGCACATTTGGTATGATACAGAAAGTAGCCACCGTGGAATATGCACACCATGAAGTCTTTTGAGTTGTTCTAACCAAAGTTTCCATGCACCCATGATAGTTGTAAGTAAGGGATCATCCCAACTTTCAATTCCAGTGAAAGCTTGTCTAATGATGAATCGTCCATTTAGAATAATGGGCGCAATGAAGCCGAGTGGATCAAATAAACCATTTACAGTTGACACAGGGTTGGAAATTATAGCCCGCCCGACCGCCCGAGGCGGTCTGTTTCTCAGGCGGGCGGGGGCAAAACCTCAGATGACAGCCCGGTGGTCGGGTAAATTTTAATAGCCGGGTTCTATTTTTAAACCGAGTATTACTATTTTTAAATCGTTTACCTCTTTCATAAAAAGTACAGACGCTATTTAGTTGTTAGGTATCGTTGTGAATTAGGTACGATGTAAAAAATGTAATCTATTCGCTCATTGGTCAATATGAATATCACAGCCAACCAGCGTTCGCAATATAAATTTTGTTCGGCAAGATTGTAATGAAGGTTAACTTGCGAGATGCACAAGTGGCTAGGATTGCCGATTCCCGCAAAGCGAACCATCGTTGACACCAAGGAAAAAAACAAAGACTATGATAAAAACAAAAGACGACGGACGATTGTTCCAGGCTGGAAAGAAGAGTTTAAATGGTTAATAAGTGATGAAACGGCGACGAATAGTGGAAAACTGTACTGTCAACAATGTAGGGGGGTATATGGACCCCTAGCCATCAGAAAGACTGCATCCGACAAAATAAAGCGATATGCAAATGGACCGTTTGTGGTAGGTTCAACAAACCTCAAGCATGATGCACTTACAACGCATGAAAAGTCAGAAGGTCACAAATATGCTGTTGAAATTACAGCTTCAAGGCACAAGCCACAAGGCGAAAGTTCTGCAGAAAAAATACTTCACTCATTAAACAAAGCTACTGTTTCAAAATTAGAGAAACTTTTTCGAAATGCACATGCCGTAGCAAAAAAGTCTAGACCTATCACAGATTATGTGTGGTTATGTGAACTCGATGAACAGAAAGGTGTTGATTTGGGTAGTACATACAAAAACCACAAAAGTTGTAAGGAGTTTATGGTCTCCATAGCCGAGGTTGAAAGATACAAGATAGAAGAAAAATTAGCTGAAGTTAAATTCTGCACAATTATGTCCGATGGGTCAACAGACGTTTCAGTTTCTGAAAATGAGATAGTGTACATTCATTTTGCTTACAGAGGTGTTCCATATTGCTATTTTCTTGGATTGATTGAATGTGAATCGGCAAATTCAGAAGGAATTTACAATGCCATTAAAGAGGCATTGCATTTTAAAAACATTTCTGTGGATAGTGTTCTTAAGAAAACTATTGCATTTGCTGGGGATGGTGCATCAGTGAATACAGGTTATCTAAATGGTGTAATAGCACATTTTCGCAGGAATGTTAGTCCGTCCATCATCATGGTCCAGTGCATGTCTCACAGAGTTGAGCTGGCTTATAAAGCTGCTCTGAAGGTAAGAGTATTAAACCAACATTTTTGATAAGTAATAATAAATAATAATACTAAATTACCTAAAGAAAATTATATTTAATTAAATTATTTAATTTCTTGTAACAGCTCAAAAGTTTTATGTACATTTATAGGTAGCACCAGTTTTTACCAAAGTACATGGTTTGTTGGATGAACTATTCAAATTTTATCACAAAAGTGCCAAGCAAACCAAAGATCTAAAAAACACTTTCATTGCTCTGGGCATGTCCCAAAGGCTGCCAACAAGAATAGGCGGAACAAGGTGGTTGGGCCATGTGCAGACTGCATTAAAGAGCTTGTGGAAAGGCTATAAATCTTTCGTCACACACCTTAGCCAGGTTTGGAATGATAATTAAGACATTTAGTTGTATTCTTTATGCATGTTGGATTATTTGTTTTTAATTTTAATAATGCTATCAAAGTGACAATATCAGTTTTAAGATTTTTAATTAAATTGTACACCCATTTACAAATTAGAATTTTAATTTTTGCTGAGGTTTAAAAAATTAACATGCAGGTTGCATTAAAAAGAAGTGGCCAGTCGGCAACACAGTCAAAGGCAAAGTATTTGGTCAAACTTCTGTGGTCTAAGGATGTTATTATTTTTGCCCATTTCCTGACTGATCTTGTTGGTGTTCTAACCCAGTTCTCCATGTGTCTACAAAAGAGAGCAACATGTTTTTATGAAGTCCATCAGAAGCTACAGTGTACCATTGCGAACATTAAGAAGCTCGAAAACAGGTAAATTTTCTGTATGTCCTTGCATGCATATGTGTTTACCCTTGCTGATTAATATATAACATTGGCAACCTTTCACTGTCTCACTGCTTGCTTGCATATTTTATGTATGTTTGTACTATATCATGCATTATGTAATCATGTGTGTTCCACTTAGTCATAGCTTCTTTTATAACTTTCAAAGTCCAGTATAACTAAAACTACTTTAGTAGAGTGCAAGAGCTAATCAAACTAATATTGGGTGTACAGTTGCACAGCTTTTCTGCTTTCATGTCTAAGCATGCCAGTCATTCACCTTTCTAGGCCTGGTCCTGAACTTAGAAAAATTGTTGATGCTGGAGATCAGTTTGAAGGGGAGACACTCATTGGAAACGATTTATCCTCTGATCAAATAAAAAGAGTGTTGAAAGGTTTGACAGATAGTTTGGAGGGCAGGTTCAGTGATGTGAATGATGGAGTGAAAAATGCAACCAAAATTGCTGATCTCACATCTTGGCCTGCATCACTGGAAGAGGCTACTGGTATTAAATTATTAAATGTGTAAATTAAATTGAAGGACTAATAATAAGCAGATATTCCTTCCTGTAGCTTGCTTTTATTACAACAAATAATCAAAATTGGTATATCAGAATACACAAAATTATCAGAAATCATTTAAAGTAAGCTTATGGATAGAAGTGAAATTTTATAAATATTTCTAAATAATGTGATTCTTTTTCAATTTTGTAGATTTTGGTGATGAGATGGTGCAGACTTTGGTGATGAGATGGTGCAGACTTTGGTTGATCATTACCGCCAACAACTGCTGGAAAAAGAACTTGATGTGGGACTCATTGAATCAGAATGGACAGTGTTAAGAAATGTTTTGTATAACAAGTATGTTTGAATTTACTAAAGTTAAGTCTTTATGTTTGAAATTTATTGAAACTTTCTTGTAAATTTTTATATTGATGAATTAAAATCAACATTACCTTTTATAGCCATAGAGTTCATGGACTGTCCTGGAGTACAGTAAATGATCTGTACATCAGCCGTGTTCCTAACATTCTTAGCCTAGTGGACCTTGTTTTGTCACTGCCAGCAGGGACCTCAGAGTGTGAAAGGGGCTTTTCTCAGATGAAAATCTTTAAAAGTCAGTGGAGGAACAAGCTTAAGTCATCCTCAATGACTCTCTTGATGACAATTCAGCTAAACTCTGAAAGTGTAGCTGAATGGAATCCAGAAAAGTCTATATTTCATTGGAACCGAAATGCAAAGAGAAGACCCTGTTTTATGGAATCTAGGAAAAGGCCAGTTTCCATTCAGAGAGAAATCTTGGAATTAAATGAGCAGGAGGAGTCAGAAGAAACTCCAGAAGAAGCAGAGGGAGAAAGAGGGGAGAAAGAACACTCAGACTTGGATGACTCAGACTACACTTCAGACTTTTCAGATTTAGATGATGACAGTTGTGATTCCGAAGAATATGATTAAAACAAATTTACAATAAAAGCTTCATCTATTAGAAGTATTGTATAATATCATAAATAAATGAAATGGATTAACACTAACAACACTTCATTTTGAGTTTTTGAATTTTGACAATGTAATTTTGTTATTGATTAAAAAAATTATAACATTTTATCAAATGTCTTGTATTCCTCATCAATAATAAGATGATTTATAATTATAGAGATGAATAGTTAAAGTGCATAAAGGATGTAAATCTTAAAAATATGCATTCTTTGGGTTATGCTTAGATATGGTTTCAATACTGTGTAAAAGGTTTAAATTTCCAGTGGCTGTGCTACAAATGTATTTTAAAGTAACCAAGCCATAATTATTGAATGTTCATAATCATAACATTAACAATGAACATTTTTATGAGGGCTGGCAGATTTTGAGCAGGGCTGGTTACTTTTAAAAGTAGCCAGCCCTGTGGCTTGCTGCTATTTTCAGTGAATTTCCAACCCTGGTTGACAGCAATCCTCTCTTGGTGAATGGCTTCAGCTCCTCCGAGGCTTTGTAAATGAAGGTATCTGTAGCAAGGTCCCAACTCAAACCTAAGCTGTGGTGTATAGGCAGATCATCTCGATCTAGATCAAGCTGTTCCATGGATTTTGCTAGATCTGCAGTTGAAAACTGTTGCATGACTTCTTCACTATTCGATGCAATCTTGTGGAGTTTCAAATTTCCACCTTCCAGGAGTTGTCTTCTGTGTTTGTTTTAGAACATTAACTGTTTCACTCACACTGGGAAATGATGCCAAACCATCATCAACGTAAAAATTTCTGGTAACAAACTGTTTCACCACTTCACTACAGTCATCTCTTACACAACGTCGAAGGCCGTATGTGGCAACTGCTGGGGAGGGTCTGTTGCCAAACACATGAACGCACATTCGGTACTCTAGAAGTTCTTGCGCTGGGTCGTTGTTTTGATGCCAGAAGAAACGGAGGTAATCTCGGTGAGGTTCTGCCACACGAAAACAGAAAAATCATTTGCTGAATGTCTGCAATCACGGCTATGGGCTCCTTCCTGAATCTCATGAGCACTTCATCAAGACGATTCATTAACTCTGGTCCCAACATCAACACATCATTCAAGGAAATGCCATCGTGTTTGCAGGAAGAGTCGAATACCAATCGTATTTTGTCCTTCTTCTTAGAGTGGTACACCCCAAATATGGGCAAGTACCAGCACTCCTGTCCGGGTTGAACAGGAGGCGCAATCTCGGCATGACCAGAGTCAAAAATGCCCTGCATGAAACTCACAAAGTGTTCTTGTTTTGTTGTGTTCCGACGAAGGCTCCCTTGAAGCATGAGTGCTTGTTTCAATGCCATTGATCTGTTGTTTGGCAAGATTTCTCGGGTTTCCCGAAAAGGTAGCGGATCAGTCCAATTTCTGGTTGAATGTTTGGTGAAGGCTTTATCCATCAGTTCAATGAATTGGTTATCTTCAATAGATTGTCCTAAATCATTGTCATTTGCTTGGCGTCTGAAAATGGGATCATCATCTAATTTGAGTGATAT
The DNA here is from genome assembly GCA_015776775.1 of Magallana hongkongensis. Taxonomy (NCBI): domain Eukaryota; kingdom Metazoa; phylum Mollusca; class Bivalvia; order Ostreida; family Ostreidae; genus Magallana; species Magallana hongkongensis. The sequence continues at coordinate 15,496,510 of CM027470.1, forward strand.
ATTGTATTCACATTTGTCAAATACATTAACTCTGCCACTTTGATGCACAGTCGTCTTCAAGACGTTCACACTAGAAGGTGGATGGAGGTTTCCAAGACAAACGATTCCGATGAGAACCCATCCCAGGGCTAGCTTCTGGGCAAAAGGAGTTCCTCGTGGTCCTGTACGTTGATCTTCAATGTGGTGAGCCTCTGGTAGATCTCGACCAATCAACAGTAGAACTTGTGCTTTTTGGTTAAGCGGAGGAATATCTACCCCACTAAGGTGTGAATGAAATTTAACAATATCTGGTGTTGGAATTTCACTTTCCACCTCTGGAATTTGTTCGCACTCTGTAACCCGTGGCAGCAGTAATCTACAGGAACCATTGTTTGACTCCACCACTAGTCCAGAAGCCTGCCTCCCACTTCGTTGAAAGGTGCCGGCACATGACTTCAACGAGTATGTTGTAACTGAAGACATTGGAATATCTAAAGCATCAAACAATTCAGTTCTGGCAAGTGTATGGGTACGCTGATCGTCTATCAATGCGTATACACTCAGTGATTTTTCAGGCTGATTCACGGGATATATACTCTGACTAGAATAGTCTTGGAACAAGACCTCCCTGTAAAGTCTTTGCCACACAGTTCTGTACAACATGAACTCAGGTTAGTCCTGGATTCTTCCCCGTCATAATGTGATCTGGGTGTAGAGTCCGACTTGTTGGATTCCTCCCCGCCATAATGTGACCTACGTGTAACACCTGGTCTCTTGGTGGACATGTCACTGACGTGTAGTGCTGCAGGATGATTTCTGTTTCCACAAATATCACATTTCACAAATGCACTACAACCTGTATAAGTGTGTGTTGTTGAATCACAACATTTAAAACAGAAGTTGTAGTCTTTCAGAAGTTTCTTACGTTCGTTAAGAGTCAGCTTTTGGAATGTCTTACACTGATTGAGCTTATGCCGGGACACGTGTAAAAAACAGTTGTTTCCCATGTTGATATTGGGATCTTCTTGCGATATGTTTACAGCTGTTTTCTTCACCTGAACATTGTTTTTCTTAAAAGAGTCTCTGTGTCGAAAATCATTCGCAAAGTTTGAACGATTTGAACAGTTCGTACTGGTTTCGCATGTTGCTTGATAATTAAAGCTGGGATCATTCCGGATACGGCTCATTTCAGTCACTAATTGTACAAGGTAGGTAAATGTTGGGTATGTCACCCCGTTTTGTAAATTGTAATTGGTTGCACGTGTCGTCCACTTCTCCTGCAAGTTAATTGGAAGTTTTGCAACAATTGGGCGCATGCCAGTGGACGAATCTAGATATGCAAGGAATCGGTTGAGGGTAGGATCCTCCATCCGCAGCTGCACTTCACTTAACAAATCTGCCAATTCAAATAGTTTCTTGCTGTCCTTACCGGTCAATTTTGGGAAATCTGACAATCTTGATTTTATAGATGATTCATGTAGGACTGGGCTTCCGTATCGGTCACCCAAGCGACTCCACAACTTCTCCAGAGCTTTCTGTGGGTTGTTGAGATTAGCAATTCGTATGCTCACAGCATGTTTTCTAGAGTCAGGTGCCAGGTAGTGGATCAGTAAATTCAGTTCTTCTCTTGGATTGGGATTCAATTATTGGGTAAGTACCTCAAAGCTATCCTTCCATGACTGATAAGTTTCAGGACGATCATCAAAGGTGACCAATGACCAACGCAGAAGATCTTTCTTATTGATGTAGTTAGCAAACTCACTGAGTAATGCAGGTTGTGGTGCTTCCGGCTGTGAAGGTTGTGATGGCTGCGATGATGCTGGTTGTGATGATTTTACTTGTGATAGTTTCGGCTGTGCAGGGCTACTATGGTTTGTTGGCTGAAAAGTAGGAGCATATGCGTTCAACGAGCTTGCGATTGGTGGTCGCTCCGTGGATAGCATAACTTGATCTTTACGCTTAGTACACGTCCTAGTGAACATTTTCGGAATATCAGACACCCGACTGCGGACTGCTGACTGCGGACCGCAAACAAAAGACTGTTCTTGTGGAACGTATCAAAACACGTTTTTAAACTTAATTAGAATTTACCTGTTCACGCCGCCGGTTTTTTCCCCGTTATTTTCTTAGATAAAATTGATACATTAAAGGAAGATTTCGTGCATTGTCAACTCTATATATTGGGCAAAAAAGGTTTGTGTTTCATAAATATTATAATACGTTTAAAATACTTATAATGCAGTTGTATATGCATAATTTATGCATTTATTAAGAATGGAAAAGGTGTTTGCTTAAATCAGAGATGGTATTGTCTACATACAAGTCCTGCTACAATATCTACAACATATGCCAATTTTGTTCTTGGATGCCGCCATACACTGCTTAAAATTTTATATTTTTTTCAACTTACAAATTGGTCGTTCTACAAGTGTTCTATAAGATGATACAATTTTATTAAACTTTCGGCGCTTTCTTTGTTCTTGATGATTTCTTGTAACTATTTGGTTTGAGAAAAGGGTGTTATAATTGGATATCTGTTTGGATATATTTTGTCACCTAAAATGAAACAGTCTAATGGGAAAGGGAGGTCTCTTCCAATTTGTAGGACATTAAGGAATACTGCTGAGCGTCGTTTTGATGCCCAAGAAACCCACTTTCTAGATGACGAATCAACCCCGAATTGTCAATTATGATTTGTGCATGTAACGCGTGATATTTTCTATGACCAGAGTAATATGGTCTTTGTGGTTCCGTTCTGGGACAATATATTTCGACTGATGTTCCGTCGATTGCACCAACTGCATTTGGTAATTTTGGCCAAATATGTATCATATCCCGCCATTCATCAACTGATGGCCACGTGATAAATGAATTTGCTACAGCATGGAATGCAGGCATTAACTGGTCAATTTCTTCATGAATTGTTGTGGTACTTACATCAAACAGTTGAGACAAGAAATTGTAAGATGGATAACATCTCAACCAAATCATAAATAAAAGCGTACGGGTTTTTGGTGACAGATTATGGCCAGTCATTTTCCTACCCATAGCGTTAGTTATTTTCTGCACAAGGTCTAGAAAAGTTTTAAGACTCTCGCCTGTTATCTCATAAAAGCCATAGGAATGGTCTGAAAACATGCAGAATATATCTCTTCCTTGCCACACACCTGGTTCACCTGTACAAAGACGATGTCGCACATCCACCAAAGGATCAGGTGGGGGTTTAGTGATAATCATCAATATTGATAAAAATTGTTTAACAATAAAACAATCGGGCGGACACGAAGCAAAAGCTGGGAGAGCTGCAACCACAACATCAAAATCCATGTTTACCTGAAATTGAAACAATTCTTAGTAAAAATTACTTGTTTTATATTTCTATAGTTTATATTTACCGGGGGATTGGAGGAAGGTGTGGGGGGGGGGGAGGGGGGGATAGCAAGAGAGATACTGAATCAATCAAAACTATTGGGGTCAATTATCGTTGGTTGTTACTATTTAATGAGAATGTTATATTTGCTAATACATGTACATATAATGTAGGAAGATTACTTGCATTTCATATTATTTGACCCCCCCCCCCCCAGGTTTTTTTGCTGGTGAGAGTAACCAACGAAATTCTAGAACATTATGGCATCACAATTTAATTGATTCTAGGTTATTGGGGTTTTTATGGAAGTCTACGGGGTCTTATGTTAAATTAATATATTTTTTTTAGAAATCCATTTAATTCATAATTCTAATTTAAGTTACAGTTGGGTCAAGACCCCAATCAATCTTAATGATCGCATTCATTCATTGAATATACTTTTCTATACTATCATAATAAATAAATAATATTACTAATATAATTTAAAACGAAATAAATAATTACATCCTTTGTGTTGAGTTGCACGGATCCTAAAAAGATTAATTGATTGCATTCGTAACCTAATATTATTTAAAATCCTTCACAAAATTAACACCCTTTACTCTAAATACAACCAACCTTTGCTTACATTTTTTATTACTTTTGATATGACCCTTTAGTTTTTTGTTTGTGTGGTTTTTTTTTGTACCGCTCTTCCTATTCTTTCATTCCGCTCAATTTCTTCCGAGAACACGGACTTACTTAGATATGGATGATTTGCCAGATATCCAAGATGGTAAGCTTTCATTTACATGTAATCTTTTTTATCAATATCTAAATACATATTTTATTTTCTATTGAAAACGACGTGCATTTCATTTTTATAGTGAACACATGCACAGTACATGTTAAATACATTTAAATAGATATATCATAAAAATGAAAATTGTTCGAAAATATTCAAAACTGTGAATTGTCATATGCTTAAGTTTAAATGATAATAAAATAAAAACCGACCCTCTCTTGGCAACAGTAAAATATTTCACAAGAGTGATTTCACAAGAGAAAAGGCCAATAACTCCTTTTTTTTAAAGACAAGGCTTCCACCCGAACACCCCTCGCAAGTGCAAACTTGACGGAGGCGTTATCCCTTCATGCTTATCTATGATTAAATATAAAATAATAATTTTTGAAAGACATCTTCTTATTTCAATATATTTTTAACCATAAAAAATTAATAAGCATTGAAGTACATTTAAAATTCTATCAATCATATTTTTTAATTGCAGATAATTTCGAACATCAACAGCCTTTGGTAAATGTAAAACGAAAACGGGTGGTAAAGTTTTGCGATCAGGAAATCCTGTCGATGTTGAGGAGCTACCAGACTTATTCATGTGCTTGGGTCCAAATACACAAATCGATGATTGATAACATCCATCAGCTTCCATTAGAAACGCAGAATTTGTACAATTCCTCTAATGCAAAACAAATAAAAGATAGGCTTTCTACAAAGTTATCTAAATTGCTGTCTGTATCAGACCTCGATATAAAGAATATCACGATCAGGTAGTTTATATATTGTTTAAATAGAACTCTTTGTAATGTTCAAAATTATTTCTAAATAAATGTTCATATAAAATTCAACCAGCTTCAATTTTATAAATATAGTTGATAACTATTTTTGTTTTTTTTAGGAATGAAATGAAGAAGGTAAGGGACATAGAAATCAAATTAGCACAACCTGTTCATAAAAAAACAAACCGGGGTACGTGCGACCACTGATTTGAACGAATTGGATGTAAGATCTCAAACGATGCAAGATCTGTCCTCTTCCGAAGAGGATTTGAATGAGGCCTATTCCGATTCGTCTACGCCTGCTCCTTCAAAATCTGCATCTTTGACCGGTCCGTCTACATCTACTTCTTCATCTTTGACCGGTCCGTCTACATCTACGTCTTCATCTTTGCCTGGTCGGTCAAAATCTTCATCTGTGCCCGGTTCATCTAGATTTTCATCTACGCCTGGTACTTCTAGACCATCACCATCTCAAAAAGGAGTTCGCAAACGGCCACTTCTGAGCGTTATGCGGGAAATTCAAAAGGCGTATAACATTTTTATAACAAAAAAGTACCAAAACTTCTTAAAGCTCTTGGTGTTGACTCTGACGAGTCTGATTAATTTAATAAAACACTTGAAGAACTCGTTTCCTGTATATTTTTTTAATTTCATTAAAAAGGGATACATTTCCTCTACTTGTTATAATATATATAAACAATTTTGTGGTATTTGTTTAAACATTGATAACGTTTCGGTTAAATATGTCGTCAAGTACAGTACAGCTCACGAGTATCCCGACACCCACCGTGGAAAAAACACGGTGGAAAACGGTCTGTGTCACACCGTGTATGTGTATTGGACAATTCAAAAAAGTCCACGGTGTCGCACCGTGGCCGCCCGTGTAACTCCGTGACCCTCCGTGTGACACCGTGTACTAGAAAACACAGGTAATCCATCGATAACTCATAACGAATATTTAAAATCCAACGGGATTACAACATAAATATATTAATCAATGGTTCAGACAATGAATAAAAAGATGACTAGTAATTTATAAGAAACGATATTTATTTATTTTTTCGCAGAAAGTGTATGCAATTCGGCGTTTTTGTGGTTAAAAAAGTTGTTTGGGAAACCCACGGAATATATAAATAAAGAACGGGATACTAGTATTAATTCGACGAAATTAATAAGTAATTCAAGCATTGAAGATAAACATGTACTCATTACATGTATAACAAATTTTAGTCAAGAGATTGACAGCAATAAAAAGAAATAAATACCGGGATGTGATTATTGTTACGTTTATACTTTCAGTATTTCGCCGTTGCGTGGTTATGATAAATGATTAACAATGTACCTATATCATTATAGAGAAAATAATATGTATTATAAGAATGAACTTTTACTCTGGAATTCTTATTATAAATGAGATCCACGCGCGCAGTTGTAATTCTAGTTTACGTAAAATTAAAAGAATAGTCACGCAGCAAACATCGCTGGCCATGAAAGGAATTTAATGGTTTTACATTGTGCATCAACTTCATGAATGGTTTAATTGTGTTAAATGTTTCCGTACTTTTTTAACTATTATAATTATATATGATTTATAAATGTTTAAAGTATGATATGCGCATTATATATACGTACTCTTACTACATTTTGAAAACATGTCGGTGTTGGAGGACCACGCTAAACGGTGCGAGTTTTTTTACAAAATATTTTTATCATTTAATTGGTGTGAGATACATTATGGTACATAGTTTTTCAAAGCTACTTTTAAAGATATATTCCAACAAATTTAAATTTCAACCTCTTGTTCCTACGTACAAGTATAAGCAGCACTCGCTGCTGTATAAAGAAAGGCTACCAATCCTGTGGGGTATACATGTATATATACTCATGTAAGGTTTCATTGCCTTCAAAATAACGATTATCATAAAATACACAAAATGCATATAAAAGTGCTTCTGTTTAATCAGTACCTATGCCATCGTTAACATCATTTAAAACAAAACCTGAAATCTAGAAATTACGTGAACGTTATTAACATCTTTTTAAAACAACTTTGAAACGTGTATATGAATATCAATGGCAATGTGTTGTAACAAGATAAAATAATTTCAATTCATAAATAAATTTCAACATGAAACTGCTTTGGAACTTACTATATTCAAGTACAAATAATTCATGCGGCAATCAAGCATGCATGTTATGTTAAGACATGAATTTCACAATAACGGCATGTCAATATGCTTGCAACATTAAAGTTCCGTATACAAAAGCGGGGCAAGGGAACGTCCGTTGACGTCCCGCTGCTCCACTGAAATCACTCGCTGGGCCTGGGCGTTGGACTCCTCGTTGTGCTTCTTTGGACGCCGCAAACACTCGTTAATACATCCTACGACACGGTCCCTCCAGATAGCGGGGTCTTTAACTTCTGGGTGGTAGAACTCTACGTAGTTCTGGATCACTAACTTCCTCCTTGCGTCAAGCGATTTCTTTCCCTTGGGCCCACCGCCAAACCAGTTGTATTGATGTTTCTCACTGGAGTCAAAGAGTTCGGAGAACATCTTCTTCAGGAGTAGGCAAGCGAAATGTCCGGGATTGTTAGATCTGGCCTTCATTCGCTGCAGTTCATCTTCCGGAATACGCAAGTCGGAAGGCACTCTTTCCTGTAAGTTTGGAGCTCGGGTCTCCTCTGATGATGTTGGGACAGGGTCAGGGGTCTCTACTGGCTGAAGTTTCTTTGCCGCCGCTTCCAACCGTATGATCCTTCTATTAGCAGCATCCAGCTTTGTGTTCATTATGGCCAGCGATGTTTTGATGGAGTTCACTGACGTCTGCAAGCCCTTGAGTTGAGAAGTCATCGTTCGATAGAAAGCAGCTGGTTCGTCGTTGTCTGTTTCTGGGTGACCGGCAAATAATGGTGTGTTGGCGGAGGCCGGAGTAAACGGCGTGCATGGCGTAACATTTGCCGAAGATGCGGTCGAACTTGCAGTGAAAAGGTTTCGTCTTGGCGGGGTCTCGGCCGATGAGATCGGCCTTGTTGGTAGCCCGGGGTCCCCAATGATGACCGTCTCCGTAGGGGCCGTGGGAGTTGGTTCGGGTGCGGGAGGTGCAACATTCCTCGTCTCGACCACCTGCACGACCTTCGCTGGAGTCTGAAATAAAAAGATGTTTTAATTAAACAAATCATTAATATCGACCATTAAGAACACTTCATATATTATTTGACTGTGTTTCGGTATTGATCCGTCGTTATAAATTGATTGCAAGGGAGTAACATATGTTATAGATGATCGGTAATTTACGTAATTTACCGCTATTCATGATCGCGGCTCTGATCTAGTCCATAATAATTATAATAAACTGAATACATTTACAACAGGTTAACAAATTTGTTTAAAAGATAATTGAATGTGTTTAATGTTTAATGTGTTAGATTTTAAACTTTCAATTTTATACCAAACATTATATCATGATGCGCTCATGCATCTACGATACCTTCCTGGTGTAACATTTAATTAGCACGCACATTAAACCCTCATTTTTGATCACTGTAACTGTACCTAAATTAGTTTAATGTGTCTTTAATTTAATGATTTTGTAATTAATCTAAGCCCAGTATGGAAAAAATAAATTATTTCATTATGTATCTAATATATTAAATACTCGGTAAATCAATGGACTTATCCTATGGTATGTACATGTTATTTCAACACATTTATGAACCCTGACGTGCACCTCTGCACACGACACACCTGTTGTGTATATCTTGTATATTCTGTGTTATTTGTAGGGGTTTTCCCAGGTGGAACAAACAATAGATTTTAATTAGATATACACAAACGAATATAACCATGTCTAGACGAATAAAGCAGCGATATTCTGCATGCCCACACTATTGGGAAATTAAGTTTAACTACTTATGCATCCTCTACATAATTATGTCTACCACATGTTAAATTTCATTAGAATCCCTTAACCCAACCCCCTACAAAAATATTTTTGCATTTAATTTCATGAATTGAAAGTTAAACTGTTTGGTTTGTTCAAATGTTACTTAATGGCAGTTTGAATAAAAAAAACTTGAATTTAAACGTCATCCAAAGATGCATGAACAAAGGCTACTTTAAAAGGACAAGCTCAAGCTTAAATATAACCTAAAATGAATATCCCATACCCCTATACTTAAGCTCCTATAAGTCACCTTTTATCTACACTGTATATACATGTACATTTAAGGACTTGATCGCCCTGTATCATGAACAATTCTTTGCTGAAAATGTATGCATACAATGTACATTGAAGTCAGATTTTACAAACTATATCTATCGACTAGTTGGTCTCATATGCTTCTGTATAACCCTAAATACCTGTCCTCAAGGTGGGAAACCGATCAACCCCGATATTTAATACATTTATACATTGTATATCGCTTACTTTTAAATCTCATCAGGTGCTTCTTTGTGGGCGTTATTGAGAAGAGAATTGTTTTTGAAAACATCAAATTAAAATAATATCTTATACCATCTATTATTATTATGATATCACGAAAACTTCAGTGTAATGATCTTAGTCTATTTACATTTTATCGCCTACTTGGGTCTTAATTAATTTCAGTGTGTATATTATACCTGAACTTAGATGTGAAACCAATTGACTACGCAAATCTCACAGAATACTACTTCAAAGACTTCGTGCATATATTTCTGTGTTTTTCTCCAAACATCAAAATCGCCGAAAATATTCAATTGATTATAAAAAGATATGCTCCGATTAGACTTTATTCAGTACCTTTATATTAACCGAAGAAGAAAGAAGATAGACGAATTGAAGAAAGAAGATAGACGAACCGAAGATAGAAGAAAGAAGACAGAAGAAAGAAGAAAGACGAACCGAAGACAGAAGAAAGAAGATAGACGAATAGAAGATAGAAGTAAAAAGAAAACAGAATGGCTGCAAACATTAGTCACAATACCAGACTACAGATAGTAGAACTAAGCAAGGAGGGCTTCAGCGGCCGAGCCATCTCTCGATATCTGGCGGAAAAAAACGTCAAAATCCACCACTCTACTGCAGCGTACTGGGTACAGAAATACCAGACAGGCCTATTCGGCGACATCGATGTACCCTTGCCAGTAAAACAACGAAGATTTGCATCTGCAAGTGAGGCTGACAGAGAGACGGTTACACAGCAGTATCTCGTCAAAGAAAATACGTTCTCAAGCAGGCAAATGCAGAGAGAGTTGAAGAAGTCCGGCTCGAAAATAAGCTTGTCAACTACTAAACGAGTAATTGCTGCTTGTGGCCTGACAAATAAGGGTATTCGTTATGGTCAGATGGTTGGCGATGCGAACAAGATTAAGCGTGTAGCCTTCTGTCAGGGGTTACTTGCCGCAAACGAGAAGTTCGACGACGTGATCTTCTCGGATGAATGCTCGGTACAGCTTATGCCGAACAAAATCACATCGTATCGCCCAGTAGGAACCCTGTGCCACACCATTCCTAAACCAAAACACCCTTTAAAGGTCCATGTGTGGGGTGCTATCTCAAAGAGAGGACCATCACCACTTCTCATCTTTGAGGGTATCATGGATGCTAAATTTTTCACAGAAAACATTCTTGGAAATGTACTTCTGCCATTTATCCGACACAATTTTCCAGACGGCCATCGATTCCAGCAGGATAATGATCCGAAACATACTTCAAGACGAGCGAAGACGTTCATGGTAGAACAGGGCATAAACTGGTGGCAAGAATGGCCTTCGGAAAGTCCGGACCTCAATCCCGTTGAGATGGTATGGAATCAGATGAAGAGGTTTATTGGTCAGCGGGGTCCACAAACCAAAGAAGAGCTTATTCAATCCATTCAAACATTCTGGGCAGAGAAAATGACCCCCGATGTTTGCAGAAAGTACATCGAACACAATTTCAAAGTGGTGCCTGTTTGCATACACCTCGGAGGGCGGCTACCGGCGACAATCCAAAGAAGCTGTTTAAAACAGAGCAATCACTTGGGAAGGACATAGCTTTTTTCCAAAGAAAGCTTAAAGAAACAATTTCTTAAGAAAGAAATTTGAACCATTCATGCGACACGGCCCTTTTAAGGGCCACAAAAATATCTCGAAAAGATGCCAATATTACGCAATAAATTACTTGTAATAGTTACATACAAACAGTAAACCTTTCAAAAATAATAAAAGGTATATTAAACTCACATCATAATGAGAGAGAGAGAGAGAGAGACAGAGACAGAGAGAGAGGGAGAGCACACGCACACACACACAGAAACAAACGCATGCGAAATTGGTGTTGTAACTAAAACTATAAAATATGGCGACTTCATATATGGAAAAAAATTATTATTGTTAAGGCGGCTCACTACACCGATAAATATTTTCTCAAATCAGCAGAAAATTACTCGGGTATGGTAGATTTCATAATGGATAAGAAGTATTTACGTATAATAGGCCAAAAAATATACAATTTGAATGAAAAAATACATTTTAAAAATTTATTTCAGTTAACATGAAAAAAATCTCTAGGCGGATTCGTACTCATAATCTGCAGTTCAAAAGCCCAATACTTTAACCACTGAGCTACGTCAATATACAACGTAATTCAACGATATAAACAGTTTATCAAATCATTTTAATTGCCATCTTATGACGTTGTGTCGTAAAAAGTACATAAGTGTAGGTGTAGTGAGGTACCTTAAATGCAGATAAAGATATCAGATTTCTACGTTACGGTGCTTTACATATAAATGTTCTTGTGTTTGCAAACAAGTGCAGGCTAACTAAAGATTTCCTAATCAAAGTGTTAGGGATGTTAATTTAATTTCCCGGGGGGGGGGGGGGGGGGGTGTTTAAAGGCTTTTTCATGATAACGTAATAAGATTTAAAGATGAAAATTCAGAGGTTGCCGAAAGCCACTGCCTTCTATCTCATCTGTTTTATTTGAATGGAATTTCAAAAAGGTGTGTGTGTTCTATGTAATTGTGATTAGTTCAATCAGTAATGTGTAGTACACATGATGATACAAACATAAGTTTTTACAATATAGTTTAGCCGGTTACATTTATATATGATTGTATCAACAGCTTCTCTTCATGTAACAGGTACAAACGTAATAAAATTATTTATCGGTAATAAGATAACTAACATAATTGCTAGCGCTCTCGAGCGCTAGCAACTACGTTAGTCTATACCTCTGAAATACGCATGCTCGAGTTTACGGTGGGGCATTCTGGGAAAACTACTATAGATAGACTGTACGATGACAATTTCGTTTTTCATTAAAAAAGAAGAAGATATCATCCGAATTTAATTCATTGTCTAACCTACACATAAAAGTACAAGAATCCTGGTCATGGATACAAGGATTGTAGACATCACCCGGTAAAACATATATATATAAAACTTCCTCCGAAATGTTTTTGGAAAACCCGGTGAAACATAGCTATACACCAACTTCCTACGAAAAGTTTAGAAAAAAAAAGTTTAGCATGTTGGAAAGTCAAGAATAAAGCGATTGATACAATGCAGTACCACACTGATATAATTTCTTATTTTTTTTTTTCCTTTGTTGACGGAAAACCCCGATTGTTATAAACAAAGAAACGACATTTAAGCGGGAAAATTTTACGTCGAAGCCAAAAAAGATAATTTCTCATTGGTCAATTACCATACGAAAAAATCCGAGCAGGGAGACGACATTTACGCGCGAAAAATTTACGCCGAAACACAAGCGATAGCTAACAATATGGCGGAGACGGACCAAACAGACTCTGGTATGTAATATTTTTCTCTTGATGATACTCAGTCATATATATATATATATATATTATAGGTCTAACGTTATATCTGCAAAGATAATTGATATAAACATGTAATATTTTTTTCTTTATACATAGGTTCATAACTATTTTATCTGCAAAGAAAATTGATATAAATATCAATATGGGTCGAATTTTGAGGGGTAGAATTCATCAAGGATATCCCTATTTCTCCGGGGAATTTGCCGGTAGACAGGTGTACTGCCATTGCTTTTCTGGCCCTTTGTTTGGCGACGATCAAATTGGGTAGTCTTTGGACTACTGATGATATTGATAATATAATATATAGAGGGAACGATGAATATGTAAACACTATTCGTAATCACCTTTGTCTAGCACATCCAAGAAACTTGCAGCATAACGAACTTCCACAATCTATATCAAATTTTCTGAATTCTAATATAGACTATATAATTGCACCACATCAAAACTTTTATGGTGTTGTGGGTAGACAGAGTAATCCATATGCAGGTAGTCATAATTTGCAAACGGCTTTGTTAATGGGATTTTCTGGATCTAATTATCTGTTAGCAACATTTGCTGATTATACAACTGCTTTATTTTATGATGAAGTGTCAAATTCTTATTATTTATTTGATTCACATGCTTGTAATGAAAGTGGACAAACAGATGCTAATGGCTATGCAATTCTCTTGGAATTCTCTACTGTTCTGCAAATCTTGCAACATTTACAAGAAAGACATTTAAATCAAGTGTTTGAAGTAACAGCATTCAGTTTTACACAAACAGTTATAGCTGATTCATCACAATTATCAGATTTGACAGACTGTTTACAAGATGTGCCTTGCCCATTGCCGAGTAATGGGGATTCTAACACACCAACATCTATGAATACTTCTAACTTAAATATTGAAGATCATTTTTGTAACAATTCAAATTTTCAGCAAACTTCTGACACATTCTACAACCTGAATCACACTTACTCAACCTCAACACAAAAGATGCACGATTCCAACACACAGTCATGTGTGAATGCATCCAACTTCAACTCTACTTTTGAAGACCATTCATGTAATCATTATGATTTTCAGAGATATTCAAACAAGCATTGTAACCTTAACCACACTTACTCATCACAAATGCCTGCAAAAAAAAAAAAAACATATTTCAACGTCTCCTATAATTCATGATCACTGTTACAACAACTCGTTGTCTTTAAATTACTTTGAGTTTAATACATCAAACATATGTCCTATTGTTCAATTGCCTCACCAACCTCTTTTAGATATGTGTGAGACTATATCACCTACAGTAAACATTCAAACACAGAATGAATACATGTGTAACAGTCATGAAGTTTCAACAAGTATATTGTCAAAAGCATATAGAGACTACATTAACATGGAACCAGAATTTTCCTGTAAAGTATGTAATAGGTTCTTGTTTAAAAATCAAGTGTATAAAAGTTCAGATCAATATCCAAACTATAATGTGAGTCAAGGGGACACATTGTGTAGCTGGTGCAAATCTTCACTGAGAAAAAATGCCTTTCCACCATTGGATTTTATTTTAAATAATCTGAATGCTGGAGATATCCCACAAGTATTGCAGGACCTCAGTTTGGCAGAAAAACGATGCATTTCAAAAATTAATACTTTCTTCACTTTGTTAATTTTGCCAGCTTTCCCTGTGGGCCAGTTAGGAATGAAGGGCCTTGTAGTACATTTACCATTGCCAGTTTTTGAGGTGGCTCATAATTTACCACGATACTGTGCATCTTCTAATGTAGCTATTATTGTTCCATCATCTTTGAGCAAACCATCTGTAATTAATCCAACAAAAGTTTTCAAAGCTTTGAGGTGGTTGTGTGCTAATAATCCTTTATATTCTGATATTTCTTTAGATTGGTATGATTCATCACAAAACTCTTGTTATAATTCTATAAATATGGACCAGTTTCAGTTTCAGGACTTTGGAACAGTTAATTTAAATACTACAATGCCAGATATAAGTATAAGTAATTTTTTATCCCAACAACCATATATGTTACCTCTAGCACAAAACTTTACAAATTTAACAAAGATTGCCAATGGTGAAGAATTAGCTTTTCCTACTTTGTTTCCATATGGAAAATCTGGCTTTACATACCCCCGCCACAAAAAATTAACACTTCTTCAGTACTACAAAGCCAGATTATATAATATTGATAAACGATGGCGTTCTGATATTTCTTATCTTCTTTCTTCAGTTGGTTCTTTTGAAAGAAACAGATTATTTGAACTTATATCTGTGTACATGAGAATTCGAAAAACTGAAAGACCTATTCATCTTCATGATATTCATCACATTTCTACAAATCCAGATATACTTCAGAATTCTTACATGTTTATGAAAACAATGCGTGGAACTGCAGCATACTGGAAAGATGTATTGTTCAATTTAATTGCTATGCTAAAAACTTTGGGTTGTCCAACACTTTTCATGACTCTCTCTGCTAATGATTACCATTGGAAAGAGCTCGCAAAAACCTTGAAAGTTCCTCTAGAAAATTTACCAAAAGCTGTTCAACAAAACCCCCTGATTACAGCTATTCATTTTGAAAGAAGGTGGAAGGCATTATTGAATCACGTGTTGCTTTCAGGTGAACAACCATTAGGAGAAATTGTTGATTATTTTGCACGTGTTGAATTTCAGTCACGAGGAAGTCCACACTTGCACATATTCTTTTGGGTGAAAAATGCTCCTTCCTTGCAAACTTCTTCTCCTTCAGAATTAATTGCTTATATAAACAGAACCATACATACCACAATACCTAAAAATAATACATCCTTGTATCCTTTAGTTAAATCATTACAAATACACAATCATTGCAACACATGCAAAAGAAGAAACAAATGTAGATTTTCATTTCCATATACCACTTGCGAGAATACTAGAATTATTCCTGCACTAAATGTTTCTGGTTCTAGACGATTTTATGAAACTAGACGTACTGAGCAAGATTGCATGGTAAATGCATATAATCCTTGTATTCTATTACATTGGCAAGCAAATATGGATATTCAAATGGTTGATGGCCCATTAGGCATTGCATACTATATATGCAGTTATGTTTGCAAAGCCGAGCCCAATATTTTAAAAAATGCTTTAGCACAAACCCTCTCTAACATGAATACTGCTAATGCTGAACCATCTATGCGTAGTCGTCTCTCTAAAATAGGATTTTGCCATATTAAAACATAGAACTCTCAGTGCCCAAGAGGCAGCATACCGTATTGGAAATTTACAACTTGTTTGGTACTCCAGAGAGATTGTGCGTGTTATTGCATGCAAACCAGAAAAAAGATTCAAGCGTTTGAAGTCCAAACAGCAGTTGCAATTTTTATCAGACAACACAACTGATGTATTTGACTATAATATTTTTGATTATTATTATGCTCGCCCAGAATCTCTTGAAAATCTGTCTATTTTCAGGTTCATTCGCTTATACAAAGTTTCAAGGCAAATCCCCAAAACAAAGCAGGTTCTTAGATTATCTTTACCTGAAAACATTTTCATTACTGAACGTGCCAAATTTGCAACAGTTAGGGTTACAAAACCTCCCTATGGAACAGACGATTATTATTATGCACTTTTACAACTGTACTTGCCTCATAGAAATGATGAAAATTTAATATACCCTTTTACAAACAGTAAGGAAGCTTTTCTAAATAAATATATGAATTTTGACAGACAAGCCTTGTGTGTTGGGATGCAATTGAATGAATTAGAAAATATTATTCAAGCTGTTCAGTTGTCTAACATAGAAAATTCTCTTTTTGAACAAAGTGAACCTGAAAACATTCACCCACAAGTAATAGATGAATCGGCATTTAATGACTCTGATAGCCAAAATAGTGTTCTAAATAACTTGGTAAGTGATAACTTTCCAAGAACCATAGAACTTTTCTCAGCAGAGCGTCAATGGCATGAAATGGTAACCTCAGTTTCTGACCAAACATTTCGCCTTACTTTACAACAAATGACTAAAGACCAAACAAAAGTTTTTAGATATGTAATTCAAAAATTTCATCAAAAGTCTGTATTCCATATATTTATAACTGGTGGGGCTGGTGTTGGGAAAAGCTTTTTAATAAACCTGTTGACTAAGTACATAACTCTGTGTCAATCAACATTAAGTGGCCATTGTCCAGTTTGTACTGTTGCACCAACAGGAGTTGCTGCATTCAATATTCATAAAAAAACCATACATTCTGCTTTTAGATTGCCAGTGCAGCATTATCAACACACTGATGACTATCCATTATCATCTGCATCTCTTTCATCTTTAAGAAGTCTCTTTACTTCTGTCAACACTTTAATTATAGACGAAATTAGTATGGTTAGTTCTAGGATGTTGGAGCAAATTCATTTAAGATTGCAAGCTATCAAAAGTAATGAACTTCCATTTGGAGGACTAAATGTTATTATTGTTGGAGATTTTTTCCAGTTGCGACCAATTCGTGCAAAATTTGCTTTCACTCACACCACATTGTGGCCTTTATTTACACCCTTCTTTCTCAATGAAAACATGCGTCAATCATTCAGATCATTCGTTTGCACAATTATTAAACAGAGTTCGTATAGCCTCTTTGAATCCAGATGACATCAAATTACTAAAAAGTCGTTTAATTTCTGAAAATACACATTTGGACCTTTTACATATATTTCCTTTGTGTCAGCAAGTACAATTGCATAATTACAAAATGCAGCAATTGCTGCCAGATGAACAATTCCTTGCTAAAGCTTACCATTACTTCTCTGATAATGATGCAACTCCACATAACCCAGTACTAGATAATTCTTTGATACCTCAGGATGATCGCAATGCTTGTGGACTTCCTATTCAACTTAATGTCTCAAGAGGTACAAGAGTAATGTTGCTAAGAAATTTAAATGTACAATATGGTCTAGTTAATGGTGCAAGAGGTACTGTTGTTCGTGTTCATTCCAATGACAATAATGTAAACACCATTGATGTTGCTTTTGACCATTCTGTAGATTTGCCTCAAGCGCTCTGTTCAAATAATAGTACTTACTGTGTTAACAGAGTAAGACAGAGTTAGAAATAGATATATAATCAGAGAAATGTTTCCTCTGTTACCATGTTGGGCAGCTACTGTTCATAAGATTCAAGGCCTATCATTAGATAGTGCCGTTATATGCATAGACAACTCTATATTTGAACATGGCCAAGCTTATGTCGCCCTCAGCCGTGTAAGAACATTAGAGTCTTTATACCTCTCATCTTTTGATGTCAGTAAAATTACTGCCAATGCAACTGTTGTACAGGAGTATTTAAGATTATACAGATCTCTATCAGATAACACAGATAAAACCTAAATTACATTTCCTTTGGCTAATTGTATTCAGTGTGTTGGCACTCCCACGTGTCCATCTCAACTCTTTTATTCCAAGTATAATCTTCCCATAGTAAAACACTCAAATGACTTCAATTTTTTCTATTTTTAAAGCATTATCTCTTTTCTGTCAAGTAATATTGATCCCAATAGTAAATATCTAGTCAAACATGCAGTTTTGATTCAATTGAAACAAAAGCTTAATAGTAGGCAGTAGAACTTACATATTTCACAGATTATTTCTAGTGGTATTTAGCATTATATGAAAATTACATGAAGTTCAATGACCTAAAACGTAAAACTGTATCATACACATCAAACAAGCAAAATTCATAGTATCAAAAGATAAGATTTTTCTCTCATTCATTTATCATCTCTACATTCTCATACTTTCAATGCTTCTAATAGTTTTCTATTGAAAAACATTTAATTCCAACTCATTGATATCAGAATTATTACTTTGTGCATCAAGAACGTAAATATCATTGTTCACTACTCATTCTGGCAGAGTTCAACATAGTGCCAAATGATAATAAAATTGCATGTATAATCATGTAATTCACAAACAAAATCTGTTGTGCAAGTGTGTCAACGTGCCAAATACAATTACCCATTTATTTTGTGTCCAAATGTATTTTTCCTTTAATGAATTTCTTTTTTCAAAATAATTTACAAATTAAGATATTATTACCAGGTAAGTGCTGATAATCAGGTAATTAAAAAATTATCCAAACAGGAAAGAAATTAAATGTTTCTTGTGATGATTCTTATTAAGTATAATCCTTGATTTTTTTGTATGTTATATCATTTCATACTTTTTTTTTCAGGAAATGTCAACACTTTATCCTCCCTAAATGCTATGGAAGGTGAATTTCACATGCGGAACTTCATCACAGCCAAAATATTGAAAGTCGAAAGCCCAATCAAATACAAAAACAAAAAAAGTGAGGAGGGAACTATGTTGAAAGCACTCATTGCAGACGAAACAGCATCAGCTAAATGTTTAGCTTATGACCCAAAGATGTTCCCTTTATTCCAAAAGGATGAATGCATTGTATTACATGATATTATTAAAAAAACAGATGGGTAAGCATTTCGTAAAACATATAAACTTCATTAATTTATTTATTACATTTTTGTGCATGTAGTACATGTATCTTTAATACTTTTTATACCCCTGCTATGAAGGAGAGGATGTATACTGTTTTACACTGGTGAGTTTGTAACAAATTTCTATCTCATTTTTCTATAAGGAACTATTCATTGCACATGCTTACAATTTAAAAGCACTCTTTGGTTAGATGTCATATGACGTAATTCATATATACCTACCATTCGGACGTCAACTTCTTGTTTATTGAAGTCTTTGTGTATATTTTTGTGGGCTCAGTATACAAAAAATTAAAAACATTTTAATGGCTGCCTAAACAGGTGGATCACCGTTTGATTCCAGTCAAGTTTGTTATCATAAGGATACTTTTCATTGTCTTCATGCTTTCACAGAAAAGTAAAAAAAAAAATGGAATTTAAAAATTACTATTGGGTTGTGTACTCGTATTAACAAGCATTCTGGAGAGTATTGCATCTATAAGCAATACATGTCCCCTACTGGTTTGTGGAAATTGTGAAAACAATAATGCACTGTTATGCAGAATATCGAACCCGAACTTTAAAAAATTTGAATATAAAAAATTAATTTTCTTGAAAATATGTCAACCAGACGCTACAAAAGTGTAAACTTGACCTGTAGTTTGACATTTTGAAGCTGTAAAGCAAATTTCATATTATTCCTCAAACACATAAAGAAAAAAAGTGTGGAAAAATGACGTGGGACAGACAGACTTAGGGACACAGGGGAAAGCTATAGTCCCCTCTGGTGAAAACCGGTAGGAGACTAATAAGCATCAACAATTTGAAAGAATAGAGCAGTTGTTATTTCTAGAACATAAATGATAAAAAGTGTTTAAAAAAAATAAAAATGATAAATAACAATCTGCCCACCCGCCCCATATTTTTTGCAAATCAGGATAAGAATCTAAATATTAATTTTATGTGGTCTTAAGTCTAAATTTTTGTGCCACATGCTGGGATTCACTTTTTAACAAATTCAATGATATTGTTAAAAGTCGACTTTGCTCATTCTGTATATTCACATTAGAACGGGGGTGCTCATTCTGTATATTCACATTAGAACGGGGGTATCACAAGTGACCATTGCCTTACAGATATCTTGTTTGTTTTTTCCTCAGGGTTTTAATCATTACGCATGGGTCTACAGTTTTCGCAACAGCCAAAGACACTGTCACTGTTCCAGCTACAATACTTAGTGCAGTTCAAGAAGCTTCAGAATCCAAGGATGTCAGTATTCTTATAGCAGCAACATCACCAGTCAAACAAGAATTTAGTGTGAAAGGAAAAGTAGTCAGTGTAAGTTTACAAGCATTGGTCCAAACCACTATTTGGAGCATTAATGCTTCCTCAAATATGGCTAATTTATGCTATGTCTGCTTATTTCTTATAAAGTGATAACTATTTCATACTTCATTGTTACCAACATTTACTCAGGATAGTGAGCAATAGTCAATTCTTTGAATCTAATAAGTTCGCTGGACAAAAAAGCAAAATAAAAACCTATTCTGTTAAAGCCAACATAAATTCATAAGTACACATTATTTCCTTTTCATCTCTGACTACCACCATATTAGTTGTCAGTTTCAATTCTTAGGCTCATAGCTACACATACCCTATATAAGGCCATGAGCAATATTCATGCTTCACTGCAGTCAAGTATTTCATTAACCTGAACATGTTATATTTGACAAAAAAATTGTAGAAACCCATTTTGAACAAAAATATGGCAACCACTTCACCAGAAAGGAATATCCAATGAAAGACAAACTTAACAGACTAAAATCTAGGCACACTTTCAAAATTCCTTGATCATTGTAGAACATTTTTCTGGGTCCACCTGTTATAACATAGCAGGTGCCCAAACCACCATGCAGTAATGGTATTGACTTTAGGAAACAAACTGTTTTGTGGAAACTTATGAAAACAATGTTAGGTTGTTACTTTTATGGATATACTATCACTTATCTACTGTGTTGAATGTAGTGTTGCCAGGGTCTACAATAAAATGCAGACATCATGTACTTTGTATGAACAATACAGCTGTTCGATGTGCACACGAAGTAAGGTAGTACTATCTGAGCAAGATAATGCGGATGCATTGAAAAATATTTAAAAGAATTAACCAATTTTTTAAGTTTTATTGATTGTAGTTTCCTTTAATCTTTTTTACAAACATATAAATACAATGTGTAGTTCTATCATTTAGAAGTCTGTGCAACCCGATTGTCTTGATAAAAAAAAAACAACCAACACTAAATTTCTCAGCCGGTATATATATACCCCAGTGGCAGTTGAGAAGTGATCAAAACTAATTTGGCGACCAAATGATTCATGTCAGCTTTAATAACACATAAACAGTTTTTACTAGAATGATGGACCCATTGATGATCACTTGACACAATCTGAAGTACCCTAGAAACAGTTCATATGAATGACAGACACAAACACAGAAAAAAATGAATGTTAAATGCTGGTTTCCCAACATTTAAAAAATTAAAATTCAGCATGTTTCTGCACATTCCTCAATTTTCTCTTTATCCATCATTGACCTTCATTTTTAGATTATTGTGTTGTATCTTCTGCAAGTGATATGCATTCTGTTTAAGAACTCTTTTATTTAAAATGATATATATTTCATAAACCATTATTACAGGTTGGACAATTGACAACAAAGAGAAAGAGGTCAAGCAATGAAGAAATTCCTTTCAAGCAGTTGAAGTTGAAAGACAAATCCAGCTCTATTAAAGTAGCACTTTGGAGGGATTTAGCCACCACACCCATAGAAAAGGGAAATTATGTCCATCTCAAAAACTTTTATAAAACTTCTACATTTGACTCCAAGAAAGAAGACCAAGTTCCAGTTTTGTCAAATTCAACAAACAAATCAGCTGTACTGGTAAGGAATTTTCAAGAATATCCTCAAGTAGTGCAACCTTCAAAAGAAGCACAACATAATTATTAAACTTTAGTATTAGCAAAACTTTTCATTGCTAAAAGGTATATAGTCGCACTGAATACAGCTGTAACTACTTAATATACTAATTAAACTTGATTTTAGTTCCTCCAGCCTCACTCAGACATTTCTTCTTCCGAAGAAGACATTCCAGAAGAAGACAACAACCATGTCGGTCAGATATACGGCATACAGAACATTTACACCTACAGGTAAATGAAAATAAAATTTATAAGAATATTGCAGACTTGTACATGCAAAAAATAATTAACATTACAGAATTTAATGTATGCCAATTTCTCTTTCATTTCCAACTCACCACTCAAAACATACATATATATGTGCTGAATAATTTCTTTCCAACTAGATGCTGCATTAATGAAAAGTGTACAAAGAAAAAGATCAACGAAATGATGACCTGCACAAATTGCCATATCAAATACAGTGACACTAGTGCCGGACATGCTGTTGTTGTTAAACTTCTAATGAAGAACAGCAGAAATAATACGCAGATTTTCACAGCCTTTACAGATGCCATTGAACAACTATTCACATCAATGGGGAAAACTGCAAACTTTTCTGATGCCGTAATACTCCTCCAAACCTTTAAAGAACTCTTACCAGTTCCTGTGAAATACACCCCAAAGGGTGACAAAATTTCCTCATTGCAAGCTGTTTAGACAGTAAACTTTCCATTCATTCTTCTGTCAAGCATTTAAAAACTTTCAATCCCACATGTAAGTTTTGTAGTACACTGTACATTATTGTATTGATATGTAAAACCTATTTTGAAAATGACACTAATTGTACATGCTGAAGATCAAAAGGATTTCTGTTTTTCCATTTGAAAGTAGAAAACATTTCTTTGATTTCTTTTTTTTAAATTCATTGCTGTCATCATGATCATATTGACTAGTTATTCCATATATCTTGATGTTCTCTTCATTGGGCTGTCAACTTTTCAAACCATCACCATTTAAAATAAATTCAATTATGTGGAAAAAGCTTGAACAGTTTCAATCTCGCAGGGAAGTTTTATACATAATACATTATTGTATTGATATGTAACCTATCTGAAAATTGCCACTAATTGTACATGCTGTAGATCAAAAGGATTTCTTTTTTTTCAATTTGAAACCAAAATAGGTTTCTTTGCTTTCTTTTTTTTTCTTTGTTGTCATCATTGTTATATTGCCTAGTTATTCCATTTAACTTGACTTTCTTTTATTGGACAGTATCGCATGTGCCATTATTGACAGCTATTTTTGATGAGACTTGTACATTTAAGCAAGCTACTCCAGACTAAGGAGCATTGATCCTGTAAAATGTGTAAGCTACTATAAAGGTACAGTGTATTGGTCAAATACATGTACATGATTCATGTTTTTAAGACTATAATTTTATTGTGTATATCCTCCTCTGCATTGCTTATGTCGAGAATGAAAACAATTGCAAAAAATGTTGCAGTTAAATATATATGTTGCAATTTCAATCTTCTTTTTTTATTCTTTCAAATGTTTAAAACAATATACTTGAAACTTGATAGCATATTACATAGGCTTCAAGCTCTACTTGTGTGTTACCAGTTCTAGCAGGACTGGTCACACGCCAGTAGGGTGAAAACAATTCAAGGAGGGTATTTACATATTCTCTTCTTACCATGTTAACGAAGTTTTACAGTTCACCTTATTTCTAGCGGACATTATAAAAGTTAAGAGTTTATTTAGTTTCTTACATTAACTTACATTAACAATGACGATAAGTTTAACAAAGTTTAAGCAAGCGTTCTGTAACCTACTCTTTGAGAAACATCTGTAGACTCTAGTTAGCATGTCGCACATGTATTTCAATCTAAATCGTTTAACCAGCAGAATTAATATTTAACGAATGTTGCATGTTGACAATATTCGTCGAAGGACCTGTTCTACTCTTAAGTAATTACTTAGGAAATATAACACCAATATTCGGCTCGAACGGCTGCTTGGTCTGATAAAACCAATATTTCTCACTTTGGAAAACCCATAAGGCCTACCATAAAAAGTTGGTTTCTGGAAAATGATTACCATACTTTCACTTTCATACCGGAAATGCCTATTGTCAAGTCGTACATAAAATTTCTTCCCACGATCTTGTTATTTAAACGATATGTTAATAATTTTGTAACAAATTAAACAAAATATACTTGAATATTATTGGGTTTGTTTTTTTAACATTCTAAAGAAGTGTACGAACTGCGATGAACATTACTTCGAGTGTTTTTCGCCTTCATATAAGAGATTTGCACCAGTCATGCTACAATTAAGTTGCGCGAGATGACAAAGAATGATTACTATATAAATGATAATCTTAACTTTAACGTATACAAACAACTCATACGTGTATGTTATTACAAATAAAACTACACCTTCATCCTACCTAAGCAAGCAATCGACACTACTCGGGCTTTTCTGCTCCACAAAAAATACTGTCTACTTTTTAATCGTTAAAACGATCAGCAAAATAACCCAGTTAATCACGAATCTTCCTTTGTGTATATAAAAATAGCTACAGCGCTAGCTCACCTATCTTTTTTAAAAGATAAACTTGTCAATACTAGTATAGCAATATACATGAACAATAAATGACACATGATCATTGCTTTAAATTTATTACGTACCTTAGCCGTTTTCTGCGTCTTTTGCTTTTTTCTGGGTGGTTGCTTAGGTGGTGGCGTCGGAGAGCGTGGAGAAACGGGCGGGCTGAAGAGCACTGGTGAAGATTCTTGTGGGTTGGGGGTTGGTGGAGCTCGTTTCTTCTTTAACAGTTCCCTCATTTCCTCCTCGGTCCCAGCACCAATGATTCTGGCTCTATCCCGTTCACTCTGTCTTCCCCACTGAACCATGTAGATCCTGTGTTGTTTAACCTAAAGATAAATATCATGAAGTGAGCAAAAATATAGAAATAATAATTCAATTAATAGATTTTACAGTGACTGCACAGTGACACGCCCGTGTTTCCAGCAGATGTGTATGAACATGTAGAATTGGGGGAGAGGAGGGGCAGCGGTGGCTTGTCCCAATTATTTTTAAAACATATACTTTTCAAAATTTCACACATACATGTAAAGTAAAATGTATAGCTTTTTAACCGACTGACCGCACCCACACTTTTTAGGACCATGTCTGAAAACATCATTACGAAAAAAAGTAGGTACTTAAATGTCTTTCACGATTTAAAGACTGTAGAAGTATTTTTCGCGAAGTATCATTTTTGGGAGTTGATTTTAATCAACTCTTCTATGCAGTCACTCTGACAAACCGAAAGTGAAACAGTGTTTGGACCTAAGCACAATTCATCACCGCTGACAAGTCTTAGTTCTTGAATATAATAGAAAAATTCAATGTAATGTATGTTGAAGCATTGTTTTTCAAGGAAACTTATCTACATGTATAAACACTTTGAAAATAGTAAGATTTTATATAATACGAACAATCAATACATAGTTTGAAATCTATCTTTAAATATTACACAACATGATTCATATGGCGTTTCTCTAAATTCTTTTCTGAAAAGTCTAATTAAAATTCATATTATAAAAAAGTGCGTAATTTAAATACAGACTAGAAACCAATTGCCACGCAAGATAAGTTGATTTTAAAATAAATGATAATCGATAAAATCAACTCCCGTCATACTTCTGTACTTTTTTTGGACGGCAAGATCTCGATAAGTACAACCCCCCCCCCCTTTTTTTTTAATACATGTAAATAACTACATTTGTTGTTCTAAAGAACAACAGGTTTGAATCATCGTCGTTAACTCGGTCGGTCTCGCTTCTCGTAAATAATGGAACAATTAAATACTAGACGTTATCAGAACTCAAACAACATGGCTTTGCATACAGTACAAATCAAAGAGAGGATGAGGGGGTACATGTTACGAACATCTAATCAAGATGCAAAACATATACAAGTAGTTCAAACACAATTTCTATCAACATGTGAGGTTGTTAAATCATTGAACAAACAAACACATACAGTACATGTATATTTATACTGAACAGTTCTGTTTGAATTCGATATAAGCATAATTAAACTTAAAGAGAATATTACACAATATTTCGACGTAGAGCCAATTAAACGCAAACTCGTAGTTGTGTACGTTGATTTATATTGACAGCTATTTAAGTCCATGGAATCATACATGTATCATCTCCCAACAAAAGTAAAGGACTATTTCTAATATTAATTTTATTTGAATTAAAAGAGTCTAAAACGGTTGATGTTATGCATTAGTATGTTACTTATGTCCAAAAATCAAATGATAAAGATCGTTTAGTAATCCACATAGATGATTTCAATAATATTCGTTTTGAAGAGATTGAAGTTTAAGATACTTGTACGGTTTTGTCAAAGTTTTGTGTGTTCATGTACATGTATAATATAAGATCGTCTCTTGTCGAAACAAAACAAAATAATGACATAATACTCAATCACTGTCAGTATAATGTTTATTTAGAAGCTACAAAAATGGACATTACAGACTATCAGTATTTACTTTTAATTATAATTATGACAACAATTCACAAAAATAAGACTTAGAGTTTTTTTCATTGCCTTGCATATCTAAAGTAGCCGTGGGAGAGTGACTCGCGAGGGGGCACGTGTTGGCTTCCTCGGATATTTCCGAGTCAGGTGTATACCTTGTATACAATATATATTGAATGTTTACTGAATCATTGCACGTGTCACCGTTGATAATTAAGAGGTGTGAAAGCCTCCGGGGCTTGCAGTCTACCTGCGGTTGTGAACGTTGCTAAACTTTATACACAAGAAGCAAAGTAATACACAGGAAGCAAAATGATATACAGGAAATAAAAGAATCACTCACTATTTATCTTAGTTTAATTATCTTATTGTTCTTTAAGTCCATATTAAGCGATTTTATGGTGGTAGTAGTAGTAGTAGTTTATTGGCGTATACATTGCCATAGCATACACTTCACAGTACTTTAAAAGAAAGGAATCCAATCTAACAGCTGAACACCAGTGCCGTTCGAATTTTTTCTGAATACTGGTGTGTAAAGCACTTCTTAATAAATGAAGTGAGTTAATTTTGTTTTAAAAATATAGTTCGGTACATTGTGTTTAGCACTTGACATTGTTAAAATTTGTTAATTTTAACTATTAATTGGATAAGAAAACCAGGCGACCAGGAAGAATGTGGATTGTAAAGGCAGCCATGTAACGATTACGATGGAGTTTGTTTCCCAACTAGTGCACCAAATTCAAATACTGCATATATTGCCAGTAAATAAAGCTTAAGTACATTGTAGCTCGTATAAGTTGTTTTTTTTTTAAGAAAATGAAATTATATGGTTTGGAGCTGCTGATCTTTGTGGAATTTATTAGGGCAGGAAAATCCAAATATAAATTGTATACCGGTAATTTAAATAACTAAATAATTAATTTTTGGAATCAATTTCAATAATGATAAAAATCTATTTTTTATGTTCACTCTTAATCAGGGACAGAAGATATCAAAGATAATGATGTAAACAGAAAACCAGACCGGGTAAGATCACGCTCGGACGATCACTTTTCAAAATAGGGTGCTACTGTTTCAAATTTTATTGAATAGCGGCATCATATTAAGTTTGAACAGGGGAAACGTTTGGTCTATAAATGAATATCTACATGTAAAATGATGGTCTTGTTGTAAAGCTTGAAATTATCCATTAATTCTGAACTTAAATACATGTAGATATATTTTGTCGCAATTTATACAATGTATGTTTTGAATACAATACTGATCACAATTTACAACTTCAATTTCAAAACCATGAATATGAAATATTATTGAATGCATGCTCTTTATACAGTTATACATGTACATATACTGTAACGGTCATTGTGAAAAGCTATGAATGTTTAACAATAATGTTCATTTGTATACATTGTATATTCAGATGTTCTATATTGTAATCAAACATATATCAGTCGTATCAGATGTATTGCAAACAAGATTGTTCACGTAAACCGATATATTTTATATCTTAATGTCGGGGGTCGGGGGGGGGGGGTATAAAAGTTCTCTGTATGAAAAAAAAAACTACACACACGTTAAGTTTCTGTCATATAGCCTTGCATGATATACAAATACATATCAACATACGAAAAATGAAATAACTTAATACAATTGCAATGCTCCTGGAAAAAAAATATAGCGCGTCTACAAGGGAAATTTTGGCTTAATGGAGGATCTATATACGTATTTTGATCGATAATGAATTTACGAAACAACATAATTACATCAGAGTTCATGGAATAGCAAAAATGACCGTGAACATTAGGGACTATTATTATTTCTTCTTTGCTCACGATATACATCATGCTTAAGGCATTAAGATAAATAAAGATAACATTGATCGCACTTGTATGAAGTGTTATCTGATCTGTAGAGTTTTTATAAGAGATAATGATTTTGAGCAATCAATTAATTACAATTTGATGCTGTTATATTCCTCTCTCTAATGATCACTTATAGATACATGTAGTAATTATAAGTAATTTAACGCCCTTGATATACCGGTTCATTTGACTTATAAGCGTAATTAAGACATCTTTAAAAATCAAGCCTAATTTTGATAGTACGTGTAGCTATTTTATTATTCTACGCAACTATTGTACAGCTTTACATATATACTGTATATTCATAAGTATACGTTAAACTTGAATCTATGTATAATAAATACAGTGCATCGACAATGTTTTAAGAAGTATTAAATTCTGACATATTTTCTTTTCAACAATTTTTGACAAAAATTGGGGTTCCTTAGCTCTTTCAGACATTCAGTTTTACAAAGGTAAAAAAAGGATTGAATTTAATCTGTTCTGATGAATTCTGCTTTTATCAAGCCTTCTTGGCATTTTTTTTTTTACGGTTGTTAAGATTTACTTGGATACATGCATAATTACCAAACACTACATGATTACATTCGCACAAACACCCACAACCACAGAATACTTACATCGTCACCGTCGATGAAGGCTCGTCGCCGCACATGATATTCGTTGTCGCAGAGGTACTGGACTAAGAAGAAGTTGGGTTTGGCAGTCTCCCGCGGAATCCTTCGCTTGTTCCCCATGATCGATGTTTGATGAATGACACAATTAAAATGTTCACTGAGACAATTTCAAATTTTTAGCCTGTGACGTGTCTGATTGTGAAAATTGTTGAAAAAACACAGCGGATAATTAACCAATCACCTTCTAATTAACTTTTTGGCTCGGGTGAAGCCATTCAGTGTCGGTATCCGCGGAAAGGGTGGATTTAGGCACGTGCCAGGTGCCATGTTTGTTTATCGGAGACTTGACAGGAGTGGAGGGGGGATACATAATTACAGTACGTGTTACCGACGCATTTTATTGAGCACGCACATGAAACAATAAGAAACCCCCTTTTATGACACCAGAAATCGTTATGATTTATACATGTATTTAAAATTGAATGTCTTCACGATAATGGTTTGCAGTGTTCATTTAAAAATAGGGTACTTTAAAACATAAAAAAAAAAATGAATATGTGTAACCGTTTCGATTTAAATAAGAACAAAAATAAACAAACCCGATTTTTATCGACTCACAGATCGCTATACTTCTTAAAGTTAATTGTTTGAAAAATACATTTTAACGTAGGCTTGTAAAATAATACAGAAATACGTTTATACAAAACCAAACCAAGCGAACATTTTAAAGAAGGCTGCATTAAACATATCAATGCAGCAATTTTTTTTTTACAAACATCAATTAAAGTGATTACTTCGTGTGTGTACTACATATCCTAGAGGTATGTTATTTTATTATTTGTCATTTCAACTTGCTTAATTCTTTTATAAATGCTAGATTTAACATATTTATTTGTTTGGAAATTGTAGTTTAAATAATTCTTCTCTAAGGTAAACATTGTAGTAACCCCGTGTCACATCGTGGTATTGCCCGTGATACACCGTGCGACGGCCCGCGTTACTCCATGTTACACCGTGTTTTTCCCGGCGCGAGACCGTAAAAAAGAACAATAGATCAAAGGTGCCGACACTTCCACGCCGAGCGTGGACTTTTGAACACGGTGGTCGGTGTTTTTGTCGGGATACTCGTGAGCTGTACTGTATCATTATGGAATATCTTGAAATTACTTCGAAAACATAAAAAATATTATACATTATATACGTGTACCTTAAATTACGTGAAATTAATCTTTAACTATATCATAATTGAAAGAAATCAACATGCTTATTCTTATAAACAACGCACCCGAAGTCAAAAATTAAGTTCAATGAAAACAATTTTTTGAACACATATTTTTTTCAATTTTCGTGTTTGACATGTCCCCTCAACTAAAAGGTCCGCAGTCCGAAGTCCTCTGTCTGGTGTCTGAGATTCCGAAAATGTTCAGTAGTTGCACCAGTCTTGGTGTCAGTGTGCTGTTGTACACTGAACACAGGAGGAACACTTCCTGTTTGTGTGTCGGTATTGTTAGAACGCTGTTGTACACTGAACACAGGAGGAACACTTCCTGTTTGTGTGTCGGTATTGTTAGAACGCTGTTGTACACTGAACACAGGAGGAACACTTCCTGTTTGTGTGTCGGTGTTGTCATTCTCCATAAGTTGAGAACAAAAGTATTTGGTGAGAATATCACTGTTGTTGTTATCATCACACACGGAGTCTTCATCCCAGAGATCTAATTCCTCTTTCATTCCAAGGTACTCTGCATCGGCTACAGCAGCTTCTTTTCTGACTGACAGAACGTCCATCTTTGCCTTTAACATAGCTTCTTGTTCTGCAAACAAAAGTTTTACTTTGGCTGCTTCCTTCTTAGCTCGTTGTCGTCCGAGGAGAGATGCCACACTTGATGACTTGCTTGAAGATCTTGCAGATTTAAAGCTGTTGGATTTTGTTTTTGGTTCGCGAACTCTGTGACCACTATCCATTTTCTTAACAAATTGTTCTACACGTTGAGCATATGTGGCTTTAATGAGCGTAAGACCTGCCTGTTCGCGTGCACTGTCGTCTGTGTTGTGTCCGATGAGGAAGTTCAGAAAATCAGAACTTAAATTTTCATATGTCTTATAGACTTCAAATAAACGTTTTGATAGTAGTTCACTATCTGTTTCCTCACATAAAGTTGTCTTAAGTTAACTGTCAAGATCTTTTCCAACTCTTG
Organism: Magallana hongkongensis; assembly: GCA_015776775.1. NCBI lineage: Eukaryota > Metazoa > Mollusca > Bivalvia > Ostreida > Ostreidae > Magallana > Magallana hongkongensis. The sequence goes on from CM027470.1 coordinate 15,527,888, forward strand.
TTAGGTTTGCGGATAGATGGTCCACTCGAGACTGATAAAACATCGATCCTTTTTCGCACAAGGTTCTGTGTTCTCTCGTTGTCACCACTTCACATGTGTCTGTAAGCTCTTGCTCTTGCCTAATGGACTGTGGAGTGGACATGGGAGGTGTTAAGTCATCCTCTGTTGGCTGTGACATTATACTGAATTGCACCAGATTTCTTACTGTAAAGCCGTGTGGTCTGACACTGCTTTATTTCTTGATATGCATACATATAGTATATGTATATACTAGTAGACTAGAAAGAAACTGAAAAATAAAAATAAACATACTTTTAGAAAGGTTACAATGTGTTTCTAATCCTTTTGTAAAATATTTGACAACTGTTCATTTTATAAATATGAAACATTTATGAGTCAAATCTAGCATGACGTTGACTATAATATTTGCTGTACAACCTTACTGAAAATATTGCTATACAAAGGTTGCTTTGAGTATACAGAAATTGACTAGATACTTGTTACATGAGCAAGATGATAATACTGACAACAAGTCGTACATAAAATATTCGATTGACTACGTAAGACGCGGGAAACCAAATGTGAACCCTAACTCTGTAGCTAACATCCGTTACTAAATTTAGACTAAGATACAAATCACTGAAGTCACATTATGCATTATTAAACACATTTTACAAAAAAGCTACACCGTTATGACACTCGGAATATAACAAAGATCAAAGAAAAACAGTAATAATGCAAGACTTACTCTATGCGGGACTATAACAGCATAAAATAAATGAAAATTGGAGTGGGCGCCATGCCGTGTAGAACACTACATAATACGGAAAAGCTACTAGAATGCAAACTGGTAACGGATTCAATCCGGAATTGAAATTTCTGAACAATAAAGGGGAACAACTCTATGTTGTAACAATACACCCCCCATTGTGGCCCCACCCTATCCCCGGGGACCATGATTTAAAAAACTTGAATCTATATTACCTGAGGATGCATCCACACCAGTTTGGGCTTTTCTGGCCAAATAGTTTTTGAGGAGAAGATTATTAAAGATGTTCTCTTTATATTCCAATGAAACTTGATCCCCATGCCAATGTGGCCCCACCCTACCCACGGGGGCCAAATAGTTTTTGAGAAGGAGATTTTTGAAAATACCAACAATCTTTCAATAATACAAAATACTCTCCCCATTAAAGAGGATGTGGCCCTTCATTTGAACAAATTTGAATCATCCCCACCCAGTGATGCTTTGTGCCAAGGTTAGTTGAAATCTGACCAGTGGTTCTGGAGAAGATGAAAATGTGAAAAGTGCAGGAATCCCAATGTGTTGCAAGCGATCTGCACTATCTTGCAGGGGATTGCGCCGATTGGGCAGCTACAATAATTTGTTTGAAAACTGTCAAAATTTATAGATTTACGGGTTGATACGACAAAAGAATTAAAAGGGGGGGGGGGGGTGTCCAACATCAAAATAATACCACAACTACAATAATGAATGCACAATAATAATGGTATATATTCGAATTGGTATTTTGATGTACTTACCTGGTGCGGGAATCCCAATGTGTTGCAAGCGATCTGCACTATCTTTCAGGGGTTTGCGCTGATGGAACAACTACAATATTTTGTTTGAAAACTGTAAAAATTTACAATACAATAAGAGAATTAAAAGAAAAGGGGGAAAGTGTCCAACATCTAAACATATCAGTAGTTTTAAATTTTATATGTAAGAATTATGAATAATAACTACAGTACTGATCAGACCCAATCTAAACAGAATAATCCCCAACAAAACCTTAACTATGGATTTACTTTTGGGATTTTCTTGGGGTTTACTATGCATTTTGTTTACTTTGGGTCCACTCGGGGTTTACTTTGGATTTACTCTGGAATTGCGTTTGGGGTCAACTGTACGCACTGAAGTGTGAAGCAGACCCGCCTTTTTCTTACCATCTTATTGCCTGTAATTCCTGCCCTTAGTATATTCCGAATACACATGTAGCGTCTGCTTTCAGGGGTATTATAACTTCTGATTGGGGTTAACTCTCTGTGTCTATTCTGGGTTTACTTTGGGTTTACTCTCGGTCCACTCTAGTAAACCCAGAAAGTAAACCCAGGGTTTATTTGGGGTTTACTTTCTGTTAGGTAGGGTCTGATCGGTACTTTATATATATCTTTGTTTTAAAACTACATAAATGTTTTATAAATGTACCTTCATTCAAACTACATAAATGTTTTATAAATGTACCTTCATTTGTTAGAGCAACTTCTCTTAGGAGTGCAAAATCAGTTGACTCACTGGCTAGTTCCTCTAATTTGGAGCCAACTTCTCCACACCTTCTTTGAATTGTCTTTGTACTGGGTGTGGGCAGATTAATAACCGACAAAAAGTTGTTCATCTGAGTTGGGCCTATTCCGATATGGTACATAGCTGTAAAATCAAAACATGTTATTTTGTTTAAGCAAATTGACCTATAATTTTTTTTTATTTATCCAATCAACATAACTTTAAAAAAATTAAATATGATGGTAATTAAAGTACAAAGAATAAATGACTTTATACTTGCGTGCAACCATACAGTTCTCACCAAGAACCATTTATGGCCAGTGCATTGTTATGTCAATTTATCAACAAATAACATTATAGACGAAAAATGACCCATACTCTGTCCGAAGATATCCTCGATTCACATTTTGCTTAATTGTTTGATATTAATAAATACCTCAGGAATCAAACGATGTTCATTCAAAAGTATGAAAAATTTCGAAGATTTCTCAGTCGAAACGCCCCTGTTAGCTTATCAGATTTCAATACAATGCTAAAGAATATGATGTCTACGGGGATATTGCATTGCAGCAAGCCCGGATGTTAACGTTGAAAAATTGCGCGATGTATTCCGAATGGAAAAAAGGTGTAAACATTCCCCATTATAAATCTCCCTAAGGAATCTGTTTTCGTTCCTGTGAATTTTTCCGAGTGAAAGATGATAATGTGTCAATGAAATTATCTTGGAAATCATCCCTTTCAACTATTTCAATTTCACTTCTTTCACAGGTATGTGTATTTTATTAAAAATTGTCCAAATGTGCTGCATAAACAATGCACTGGCGAGAAATGGTACTCAGTGAGAACTGGTCGTACGCAAGTAGTATTATAATTTACAATGTTTTTACTTTTATACTGTCTACAAGACCCTTAAACTATTTTTAACCTTCTTTTCTTATGGATATAACTGCCTTTTTTTAGTCTGCTCATTATCTTATCTTAATATTAAATAAACCTATACACAATGCAACTGCACAATACATATAGCCAGCTTTGTGTTTACGTCAAGCTCTTTTGGTCCTTTTTTATGTGTGTTCTTTATCAATCGCCACACGAATAAAACCTGAACACGTCCGACATCTTGCTTTTAGAAAGCCAGACACCCCTATTGGTAAAACCCCAACTGCATATTTCTCGAGCAGTTGAGACATTTCATGTTCATGCACAAAATATGTAAATCGACAACAAAACACGAAGAATTCCATGTTTTCACTTTTCTACTAATAAAAGTTTCAAAAGAATCTTCGTCATAAGAAGGCTGTGTTGAACATTGTAATGATTGATATGAATGATCAAGGTATGAAGCGCTGCCAGCAGCTGGGGTAGAAGAGTTATTTTGTAAAGGAATAAAATTGTCCCTGTTCAAATCACTGATGTGTTTCTGGCGGTGGTCTGATGATGACTTCTTAATAAGACCAACTCTTGGGTGATTCATGTTTTGACGTTTGCTGCTTTTGTTTACAATGCCGGAAATCGGTCGATCTTGTCATAAAGTCTTTAAAGCAAAACTAAGCATTTAATATCCCATATAATATGAAAGACATCATTTTATGCGTCAATAACATGGTATTTATTATTAAATGCATTTAACAGGGGCATGGTCACGATTTTATTCAATTTCCATTTTTATGTTTTTATTATTTACAACGCTTTCGAAATACTGTAACGTGCAAGGGGGTCACTGCCTGTGATCCCCGCGGGCCCGTACCCGAGATAGAATCGGATAGCCCTGATTGCTGCCAATATTTACAAGTGCAGACTTTAATCACCGCTCCTGCACATATATAGGGACTCAACGTTACGCAGGCAGGGATGACCACACACCTACGCAACTGAACAGGTACCAACGTTAACGCAAGCAGGGATGACCGCACACTTGCGCCAACAACGCAACCTAACGCAAGCAGGGAGTGCCGCACACTTGCGCTAGAAAGGCCAGAACACCAGCAGGGATGACCACACACTAGTGCTCCGCCGCAACCACCACCAATACAAGCAGGGATGACCGCACACTTGTATTAATGCGATACAGAGCAGGGATGACCGCACACTCTGTATCGTAGGTTAGATAACACGAAGATTAGATAGAGCAGGGATGTCCGCACACTCAATCTAGCCGTACCTGTTCAAGTTTTACCCCAAACAGTCGTTTTCGTGACGTAATTGACACTGTCCCTATATATGTGCCGGCCTAGAATAATTTGTGGTATCTAAAAACGGGAAATCGAAAATAAACAAACTAACTAGACCTAACCTAAAAAATACATATGCACAACACCTTAGTTACATTAAATATTTATTATTGTATAAAAATAATTAGCAAACTCATTGGTCATTATTAGGAATATTAATTAAATCATCAAAAAAAAATCAATAAATCAAAGGGGAATAACTCTTGCTAAAGAAAAACAACAATAAGCTGCCCGCTTCACTACCCCCACCTCAGAATTTTGCGTCCTCGCAAAACTAAAAACCCCCAACTTCACAAAAAGGTGAAGTGGTATCCCAGAAAAAAAAATACCCCCCAAAATTGGATTTAAAACAAAAAATCTCTGCCCTTCTTTCCTGGGTCCAAGTTTCATCAATGAATAAAAACAATGCTAGATTTTATTTACAATCAGGCGTTAGCCTACAATTCCGTCTTCTGACGCTTTCCGTCTGTGGAACTTTTGCAGCTGATTTTCTTTAAAGTTAGAACTTTTCAACGCTGCTTTACCAGGTAATATTGCCATTACCTGCATGCAATTGTCATTTGCATATACACCTTGGGGTCTCATCAACATTTTCCCAGGAACACGGCGCATTCTCCTCTTTCGTCTGCTTTTCTTACAACTGCCGCAACGTCTGCACGGGTTCTTGCGCTCTTCTCCCTCATCAAAATCATGACCATGACTTGGGTCCTTAAAGGTTCGCCCAACCATCGAACTAATGCTGTCTGTAGCAAACTTCTCCTCAGAGCTCCCAATTCGGCCCTCTACCATCAATTTCCTGTCAGCGCAATTTGACATTGCAACTACGCGGTAGCATGCATTGGTCTTCCCTTTAGTCAGATGTTGCCCCTTTTCGTCTCCATCAGTTCCCTTTGATTGTTCGGGCTGTTCTGAATTGACACCGCACTTAGCTCGCTTTCTGACCATGCAAGCTTTACGCAAGTGTCCAGGTTTTCGACAATAATAGCATACTCCTTGCAGTTTGTCAACTTTTCGCCCATTATCTGTCATTTGACGCTTGCTAAGACGTTTGACGTTTGTCTGAAGAGAGTCGACTTTATCACTCAGGCGTTTGATCATTTCCACAACCTCTGTATATGAATGATCTACATTTATATTGCGTGCATAGCCATTGCCCTCCGGCCTGTTCTGTCGGTAGGCTCTACAGTCTCTTTGAATATGTCCAGGCTTTCGGCAGTAGTAACAAAGTTTCTGCTGCTGTACTCTGGGTCTTAACTGCGCATCGTCTTCAGCTCGGCTGCTCTTAAATGACTTCACCTCCAACTGTAGAGAGTCTATCTTGGCGTTAAGAGCATCTAATGTTCTTGCCAACGCATCGTTACCTGGTTCTGGGGCAGTGGGACGAGCATAGCTTTTTCTCTCAGCTTTATTGTATGCCTCTAGCTCCACGGCCAGTTGAATCGCATCATTCAGGTGTCTGGGGCGGGACTGTTTTATGCGAATGCGCATCTCTGAATCAACCAGTGCGTCTACGAATTGGTCTTTGGCCAACGTTTCCCTAATCTCCGTAGAGGCAGTAGGGTATGCCAAATAGGCGAGCCGCTGAATGGCTTGGCCTAGCTCGGGAAGAGTCTCACCGGCTCTTTGACGTCTTTCTCGCATCTGCACTCTATAGAGCTCGGTTTGGCTCGGCGGCGCAAATCGATCCTCCAAAGCTTGAACGAGGGAATCAAAATCAGGTTTTGTACCTCTTGGCATATTACCCAAGACTCCCTGCGCATTGCCACGTAAGGAAACTGCCAGGTATAAACCTTTAGTGGCATAACTCCAGCCGTTGATGTCGGCGCATGCTTCAAAATGCGCATGGTAATCAAGCCAAGGGCCACTTCCATCATATGTAGCTGGCTTGATAGATTGCTTGGCAATGGTATTGTCTGTCTCATTTCCTCTTGCAGGGCTTTCAAATCTCACCCGAGATCGTCTGCGCGTCACGCCGGGTAAGAGCGAGTCGGCCTGCCAATTCAGATCTGGCTTGTGCGTGGCACCAGAGCCGCTAGCAAATGGCCTATGCCCGATGCTGCTTTCTACTTTCCTCTCTGACTCTTCGTAGAGCTCATAGGAATCGGAGAACTGGTCGTTGCTGCGCGGGTGCGCTTCTGTTCTCTTGTTAGAGCGAAGTCCGGAATAAGCCCCCGTCTCATACGCAGCAGCCGCCTCTTCAAGATGTAAAGCTGTCGTGTGACCAGTGCGCAAAGACAGCTCTGCTTTCTTCTGAGAAGTATCCGAAGCTCTGCGCATAGTGTCCACACCAGAATCTCTGCTTGCAGCGGGTCTTGGCGTTGAGGTCTTCAGAATGTCGCTGCGCTCACGCATTTCGGCGATCTTCTCCTCCAAGAACGATATTTCTTTATCGACGTCTTCCATTCTTTCCGCAGCAATTGCAGGGTATCCCACCGCTGCCACCAAATTTTATGTAACGTGCAAGGGGGTCACTGCCTGTGATCCCCGCGGGCCCGTACCCGAGATAGAATCGGATAGCCCTGATTGCTGCCAATATTTACAAGTGCAGACTTTAATCACCGCTCCTGCACATATATAGGGACTCAACGTTACGCAGGCAGGGATGACCACACACCTACGCAACTGAACAGGTACCAACGTTAACGCAAGCAGGGATGACCGCACACTTGCGCCAACAACGCAACCTAACGCAAGCAGGGAGTGCCGCACACTTGCGCTAGAAAGGCCAGAACACCAGCAGGGATGACCACACACTAGTGCTCCGCCGCAACCACCACCAATACAAGCAGGGATGACCGCACACTTGTATTAATGCGATACAGAGCAGGGATGACCGCACACTCTGTATCGTAGGTTAGATAACACGAAGATTAGATAGAGCAGGGATGTCCGCACACTCAATCTAGCCGTACCTGTTCAAGTTTTACCCCAAACAGTCGTTTTCGTGACGTAATTGACACTGTCCCTATATATGTGCCGGCCTAGAATAATTTGTGGTATCTAAAAACGGGAAATCGAAAATAAACAAACTAACTAGACCTAACCTAAAAAATACATATGCACAACACCTTAGTTACATTAAATATTTATTATTGTATAAAAATAATTAGCAAACTCATTGGTCATTATTAGGAATATTAATTAAATCATCAAAAAAAATCAATAAATCAAAGGGGAATAACTCTTGCTAAAGAAAAACAATAATAAGCTGCCCGCTTCAATACATTTCTAATGATCAAATAAAATTTGAGAGTCATTCGTAGAGTTATAAGCAAGATACAGGGCTCACAGTTCTTTGTCATGTAAACAAGGCTCGTGCCCTGTTTTTGTTTACATAGGTTCAATATACCAGTAAAAAAAAAATTTTCTAGCTTATTTGTCTATTTTTTCATTTATTTTAAGCATATATAAACAGTTTTTAACGTTTAACAAATTCGTTCTAGGTTTAAAACTGAAATTTTTACTCCAACGTTCAAAATGTAAACAAACACTTTGTTTACATTGCGAAGAATTTCAAGCTCCGTAACTCGCTTATAATTCAACAAAGGACGCTCAAATTTCGGTTGCCTATTAAAAATGCTTTTCTGAAGCATTGTAAATGTTAATATTGGAAAAATAATTTTTGTCCAAAATCGTGACCATGCCCTTTTAAAATACAATATTAAATAAGTTTAATACCAGTCACTTATACGACTATATGAAATTGAAAATCTACACTGGAGCGTGCGTACTCGTTCTGTACTCTGCCTTGATAAAGTTTGGATTTCTTCCGTTGAAACCTCCAGATCTAGCACATCCATCATAACTTGAAAAAAACCCCAATAATTACATACAAACAATACACAGCGTACATAAATTAGAAGTATATAGCACATGTAACCTGTATTTGGAAATTGTTCATTTCCATTATACGTGATTATATATGTACATGTATATGATGAACAAAAACCAACACAGGATAATCACAACTTAAATTACGAGGGACTGAATTTTCGTTTTGGCTTAATCAGCCACCCTGCCATACTTCTTAACTCGGTTTGGGGGGGGGGGATGATTTTTTTGTGGGGGACAATGATTATCTTTTAAACAGGTGAATATAATGTTGGATTGGATTCAACAGACACTTCCCTTGTATCAAGCCTGTTCCATGCTGGTGGGGTTCTTATACCCAAATATGGTTTAAGATGGTCTATATGGACAGAGATGATGTCTGATATTGGGGACTTTTGAATTCTTGACGTCAGATCAGTAATTTTCCGAACAACCAGATATGGGCCCGTCCACCCTAGTCCTAATTTTAAATTAGCGCGAGGGGGATACCATCTCCAAACAAATTTCCCAATGACTATATCTCGCTTTTTAACATTTTTGTTATGATCTGACATTTGTCTGTTTGCAGATTTTTTTAATTTTCATGAGCAATTTCATGAGCATTTAAGGTTGTTTTCTGTAGCCATTATTGGGGGGCTTTCGCACAATAGAGTCAAATGGAAAGTTAGTTCCCTGCCTAACATCATGAGATTAGGTGAAAATTTTGTACTTTTGTGTTCTGTAGCTCGAAAGGCTATTTTAATAAACAAACATTAATCACTTACAAGGTATTTTTCAACTATTCATATGTCACTGAGGGAGTTGAAACTCAGCTAATGCCAGTGGTATGGTTTTGCTTAATTATTTTCTTATTCATATTACTTAAATTATCAATTATTTTTAGACCACTTCAACAGAGTAAACAGAAATGAGTTCACAAGGTTCCTTAAAAGTTGATATCTTTGATAGATTGAACAACTTTTAAAAGATATTGATTTGGAACCATTCAGTTTTCCACATTTACTCTGGCAAACCTACTCAGCAAAGACAAAACATAAATACTTCAAAGGAATGCAGGTACATTTATATCATTTTGAAAAATTGTAATGATCAGTGATATAAATTAACAACTGAATATTGCCAAATATAAAAAGTAACTGAAAAATTATCAAAATAGGTGAAGCATAAATATGATAATTATGCATCAGCCAGTCTGGGATTTAGTAATCCAAATATTCATAGCTCAAATCCATTGTATTTTCTATCATACTATTACATTTAGTGCTGTTGAACAGTCTAAATTTTGAACTATAATGGGATAAACTGTGTTTAAATAATAAGCATAACAGATATACATGTAATAATAAATATTATAGAATAGAAAAGAAGAAATTAAAATTGATTTTTCCCTGAAACTCTGTATTCAAAATTGAAGACTAAAACATATCGTATTCAGCAATGTGTAATGTATCTCTCTAGAACATGTTGGCAAGACTTGCAGAAATTCTGTTTAACAATGAAAAGGAGACAGTGGTGATGGAATTCTATAGAGAAGTAGGCAATTCAGATCCAGTTGACGTCTCATTTGCTGTGTGTGATGATACTACAGATGCTCTTATTGAGTCCTACAAGAAAGCTGATTCTTGGCAGATAAAACGACAGATTTTGTCAGTACTCTGTGTGTCCAGAACTTACCAGGAAATGAAGATTTTGATTCCTGATGTCACCGAGTAAAGGTATGAATATATAAATATGCATGTACAAATTAATGTACCGTTACATGTATTCTGTATGCTAAGTAAACAAGTTTGATTTATGATTTGACTAGTGATAAAATAGTTAGCAGTGACAAATATTCATGATATTAAGTGAACTAAATGTAAAATTTCTTTTAAAAATTAGGACAACCATTTAGACTGGTTTTAAAAAGACAATTATTGGCAACTGTGAGTTTCTAGTGAACCCCTGCACAAATCAAGTTGGTTACTATTATTAATAATATATATTAGATCATCTGCTTTCGGAAATAAGTAAATATAAAAAACTTTATAAAAGTGATGTCAGCCCTCAGTAATGGAAGTATTCAATGAACAACACTTTTAAAATTATCTTTAGATACTATATTGCCAAAAACATGCTAACTTTGAGGGGTGCTGCCTACCACCACCAGAAAAGGATGATGTTCGTCAGCGAATGGATCCAGCTAAATTGGATAATTTTCTAGAATTCATTACATCTTCTCACATAGTGAAAGACCTACCATTTGGGCAGAAGAAAATTCGGACTTCAAAGGGAAAGATAATAGAGACACCAAACATTATCAGGTGCATGGCACCACAAGCAATCATTGATCAATATCAACAATATTGCAGAGATCAAGAAATAGAACCACTTGGTAAATATACAGTCTCTTGGAAAATATGCTACAGTCCTTGAAACATTCTACTAGCTTTCCCATTTTTCCGTGCGCTCACAGTGCGTTCACTTGCGCTCTCTGCTCCGTTCGTGCTCACCGATCACGAAGTACTCACCATGTGCTCACTGTGCGTTCACCTTGCGCTCACCGTTCGTTCAGCGTTCACTTATCGTTCAGTCAGATAATATTATATTTAGGCTGATAACAACACACATGAAGTCTATTTGTTATTTTTTCCTGATTACCGACGAAACACATTTTAAGATCAACTCCCAAGGCTCTCGGAATAAAACATTCATCCTGCATTCATAAAGCGTTCACTGCACGTTCACCGTTCAATTTGCGCTTGCGTTTGAGTTATGTTTGCGCTCTGCATTCGCTCACCGTTCACCATTCATGGGTGCTCACCAAATTTATTCAGCGTGCGCTCACCGTTCACTCCAGGGTCAAGTGGGAAAGTAGAGCGTTTCAGGGACTGTATATTAGTCAATTAAGATATTGATAAATAAGGTACTACTAAACAGAAAAAAATGTTGTATACCATGATTTAACAACCATTACACAAATAACAATCGTATGATTGAATCTTTTATGATATTTTAGGGAGGATTACAATGATAAGAATTCTTCAAAACTGCACCGCAACCATCCGTAAATCTCTTGAAGGCTTGGACTATTATTTAGCAGAAGGCGGAAGAAGTTTTGAAGATCTTATTGACATTGTCCACAAATTGGAAAATGATGAGGAGCGTGCAAAACACTTACAGGATGTTCTACTTGCTGCCAAAAGATATCTTTAAACTGATTACAAGGTAAATAATACATCTGATTTCCTATGTCAAACCACTTTTTTTAAGGTGGCAGACAAACTTTAGTTTTCATTGCACATGGTCAAGTGCATTAATTCTGCTAAAATGTAGTGTATTTACACCGATTTGAAATTTGTTTTGATACAGCTAGGTGAATTGCAATGCTCACTGCTTTCAAAGCATGTATGAAACACGAAAGAATACATTAATATAGTCTTTATTAACATCTCTCTCAGAATTTTTTCCCAATTATTTATGTACATGACTGTTTCTATGTGTGGATATGTGGACAGATCATGGATCAGGTAGATTTCAGTCTATCAGTGTCAGTATTAATCGCAAGCAATTTTCTTAAGTAGAGAAAAAAATAACTAGTACAATACTTACCAGACCCAACCTAACAGAAAGCAGACCAATAGAACCCCAGATCTGCTTTCTGTGTCTGCTTTGGTTCTGGGTTCTGGGACCCAAATTTCAGAAGCAGACCCTATATTGGAATATACAAAGGGTGGGGCTTACATAGGGTAAGAAAAAAAGATCGATCTGCTCACACTTTAGTTCATAAAGCGGACCCAAATTTTTAAAAACCAGACCTAAAGCAGACACATAGCGAACAATAAGTTAGCTTTTGGAGTTTGCCTTGGTGTTACATGTACTAGGTTGTGTAGGGTCTGGTCAGTACTGTATGCATTACCATTTCTGGAAGATATTTCCCCACGGTCATTTTTGTCAAGAGTGGCTTAAAGGGAACAGTTTTTCATATTGTTATATTAATTAAAAAACTCCCTCTGGTCAATTTAAAGGAATAACTGAGAGATAATGTATTATATTACTGACTAATATTGAAATTTGGATATTTTTTTTGTATATCTCAGATTCATGTAGCAGAAACATCAGAAGTTGCTGATCATTGTCGCAGGCATGCTCTTAGTGATGACTCCACTCTATTTTCTTTGCAATGCAGTCAAAGCCATTATCATTTTTGTGAGTCCTATGAACAAATCAAAGAGGTGGTCAGGGATGTCAAGCAACTGGTCAATCAGTTTGATTTTACAAACAGGGATGACAGAGATGACATCATATTCAGATTGATGCATGCTGAATTGGGCATTTCTAGTTGGAAATCACATCTACTAAGAGCAAAAAATCAGGAAGAGGCAAAACAGGAAGTATTCAAGTCTTTATCAAGTTCAAGTGCTTGCATCGTCTTGGACTGGGCCATGTAATTTCTGCCTCGCAAGTATAGAGAGGACAGTCAGGATTGGTTTGGGAAGAGAGGTATATCATGGCATGTAGCAGTAGTATTTACAAAGGATGATGAAATTTTGAAAGGTTTGACCTATCTACACATATTTGATGGACAAATCTCCCAAGATGCCAGTGTAACAACAGCAGTCATACTAGATGTGGTACAGAGTCTTAATCATCAGTACCCAGATATCACCACCATTCATCTTTGGTCAGATAATGCAGGTTGTTACAAAAGCTCTGAAACAATATCAACAATCTACCACCATTGTAAGGCAGTTCATTCATTTGATTTTTGTGAGGCACAGGATGGGAAAGGGGCATGTGACAGGACAGCTGCTGTAATAAAAGCAAACATAAGAAGATTTGTCAATGAAGGACATGATCTCGTAACAACAAGGGATATGAAGCAGGTACTTAATATATATTAGCTATGAAATAGTTCAAAATATTCGAAGAAATCCTGTTCAGAACATTTTTGACAATTCATACCTGATTTAATAGGATAATGTCAAACATATTTTGATATTTTAGGCAATAGAGAAAACCAGTAAGAATGTACAGTACAGAGTGAAGGTGGTTGGAGTGGAAACCACAGAGCGTCAGAAATTTAAACCGATCTCAAGCATATCAACATTCAACAATTTCAAGTTCCTTGTTGGTAGATTGCAAGTTTGGAAACATTATGGCATTGGAGTTGGTAAGATTTTTTTGAGTCATTTACATGGATAAATATACATGTATGAGCTGCATCATCCCATTACAGCATTACATCTTTATACACTTCATTTAAAGATAAATCATATTGAGAATTTTTCCCCATTGAGAGCCTCAATCTCAAATGAGATGAAGTTCAAGGTCACGTAATCATAGAAGTTTGTGTCTTTCAATAGTTCAGACGCGGGTATTTTATGTCTTTTCTTTTTGGATTTTTCTAATGAATTTTCACTGGTTACTTTACCGGTGAGTTATCATAGCAACATTGCTATTGTAGAACATATGTTCTATTTGATTTTCCCATGTGGGAGTTTTTTTTTAGCACATAAGACTACGTTCAACACGTGTTGATCATGATGCGCTGGACCTGTTATCAGTGAGGTCACTGCTACAGGGTGCCATTTTGCTTCTTGAAGTTCTTCATGCCATGTGGTGTGAAGAAATACGCAGTTCCTAAACTCAGATAACATTGATTTATCGCTGAACATGTATTTTTTAACATGGCTAATGAGCCGGGGACGTCGTATATGCGAGAGTCCGACAGTTTGGACATTGTCGATCAGGTTGACGACGATGCAGGTCAGGATGAGGAACGCAACGTGCAAAGGCACACGACGCAATCCAAGTCGAAAATTCATGAGCAAGCTCACAGAAGTTCAGAAAGAACTTCAGGACTTGAGATCGCAAAGTAAAGGGGACACATCGAGAAAACGCGGGCGGAGTATGAGTACTCGTAGTTCGCCTCCCCCTGTTAAGAAAACAACAGTGAAACAGAGCAAAAGCTGTAATCGATCGTTTCACGAACTCAGTGATGATGACTCTGACGAAGAGACTTCAGATAAATCGGACGCTGAGGACGCACTGAATTCCCTTATTGAGGGTGAAAATTGTAGCTCGTCGGACGACGATGAAGCATCCGCCTTGCACGAATTATCAGAATTCTTTGGCGATGAAGACAAAACTAGCGAGCCATTAAGCCCTGAGTTGGCTTAAATTATGGAAAAAATGATCACATCAAAAACGAATTCGGAGAAAATAAAAGAAATCTCCAACAAATATGACAGGCCAAAAAACATCAACAATGTCTTTGCACCAAAAGTAAACAAAGTAATATGGGAAAATATGTCTGCAAAAAACAGGGCAAGCGACATTAAACTTCAAACCACTCAAAACCTGGTGGGTAAAGCTATGATCCCGACTTTGAGACTGTTTGATATTCTCATCAACACCAATGCTAAGAAAGCGATTGATGTGAAGAAAGCAAAACAATTGCGACATTTTGAAGTTTCAAAAATGTGTGTTTCACAATTTGTCCCTCAAACGGAGGGAACAAATTATTCAACCAGAGAGAAACAAGCAATTCGTAAGCTTATGCTCCGCTGAAAGCTCATCCGAAAACCTTTTTGGAGATGATTTAGGGAGCCAAGTCAAGAACGTGCTAGAAGCAAAGAAGCTTGCACAGAAGATATCAAACAAAGATTACAGTGGAAAATACAGAATTCCCAAATTCTCAAATAAATATGGGAAAAAGCCAAGGCATGGAGCTGGAAACAATAATTCTTTTTTGTCCAAGCAGTTCAGCTTCAACAAGAAAAAGAAGAAGGGGGAAACAAATCAATAGAAACAGATGAGGTTAGTACTTGCATGCCTGAGCATATGTACACAAATGTAGATCAAATGGCTGTGGTGAACACACCTAAAAATTTTATTGCTGGCAAAATCAAAAATTATTTTGATAATTGGTGTAAATTAACTCATGATAGTTGGATTCTTGATGTTGTTAAAGGCTACAAAATTGGCTTTATTAGAGAACCTTATCAAGTGTGTTCACCAAAACCATTAACATTTTCGGAATCTGAATACAAAGCAGCTCAGATAGAATTAGAGAAGTTTTGTGTAAACAAATTGTAGAAAGAGTCTGCAATATGGATGAATGTGAGCGTAAAAATTCTTTTTATTCAAACATTTTTCTTCGTCCCAAAAAAGACGGATCTTTTCGAATAATTTTGAATTTAAAAAATTTAAACCAATATGTTGACAATTGTCATTTTAAAATGGAGACTTTAAAGTCTGTATTGTCGCTGGTCAAATCGAATTGTTGGTTTAGTGCACTAGATATTGAAGATGCGTACTACTCGGTGAAAATTCATCCAGATAGTAGAAAATTTCTTAGGTTCAGATGGGAAAACAGAACATATCAGTTTACTTGTTTGCCTATGGGACTAGCAAGTGCTCCTCGTGTTTTTACTAAAATCATGAAACCTGTTTTTTCTGAACTCAGAAAATTTGGTCATTTAAATGTTATCTACATAGATGATGTTTTGTTACTGGGCAATACAAAAAATGAGTGTGAAGATAATTTAAAAGCCACTATAAAGTCACTAGATAGTCTTGGTTTTACCATTCACCCAGACAAATCTCAGTTTCACGCAAGTCAAAGTATTGTATTTTTAGGGTTTATTTTGGACTCTTCTTCAATGACTGTTAGATTGACAGCAGATAAAGCTCAATCTGTCAAAGAATTTTGTGAAGTGATTTTGAATAAGAATGAAGTATCAATGAAACAGGTAGCACAACTTGTGGGCATGTTTGTAGCCTCTGAACCAGGAGTGGAATTTGCCAGATTGTATTATAAGAATTTAGAAATTGAAAAAGATGTAGCTCTTAAACTCAATAAAGTGAATTTTGATGCACACATGAAAATTTCAAATCAAAGTAGGATATTGATCAACTGGTGGTCCCTTAATGTGTGTAAATCTTTCAAATCACTAGTTAGAAACCCACCAAATTTTGTTTTTAAAAGTGATAGTTCGAAGTTTGGTTGGGGTGGGGTAAATGAAGATTCAGGTGAAGCTATTAGTGGTTTATGGGATGAAAACACTTGTGAATCACATATAAACTATTTAGAACTTTTAGCTGGGTTTAAAACCATAAAAGGACTAGGAGAGAATTTAAGAGACTCGCATGTTCGACTGTGTATGCTGTGTCTTATGTGAATAAGCAAGGAGGCAAGATCTCAACATTGAATGATCTAGCTCATGAGTTATGGCTTTGGTGTATAGATAGAGACATCTGGCTTAGTGCAGAACATGTTCAGGGTGCAACAAATATTATAGCTGATTCATTATCCAGAAAAAATGTTGACATGGAGTGGAAACTAGATGAAGTGGTTTTTCAAAAATTAATTAATGTGTGTGGAAAGTGTGATGAAGATTTGTTTGCATCAAAAGACAATCATCAATTAGAGAAATATTTCTCTTATACTCAAGATTCAAATGCTATAGGAGTTGATGCATTTGCACAATCGTGGAAAAATATTGACTGTTATTTATTTCCTCCTTTTAGTGTCATAAGCAGTGTCTTGAAGAAAATCGAGGAGGAGGAAGTACAGTTTGCATTGTTGATAGCTCCAGTGTGGAAGACCCAGGCATGGTTCCCGCAGCTGCTGCACCAAGTCGCAGGTCCTTGCTATCTTCTACCAAAAACAGAACACCTGTTGAAGCTGCCGAAAGATCCGAAGCGGCAACATCCCTTGACCAAGATGAAGATGGGTGCGTTCAGTTTGTCCGGCAATGCTTACATGGTAGAGAGTTATCAGCAGACACTATCAACATTATCTGCGGATCATGGCGGGAATCCACAAAAAGACAATATAGGGCACGGTGGTGGACCACGTGATATGCGTATGATCAATTCCACGAAAAAATGGCGATTTTGAGTTGCACCTGAGGGAAAATTTGAACGGTAAGTAACACTTTCCTGTATGTTTTTAATCGTTTTACCTTCACCAAAGTATAATAATTTCAGCAATGGATACTTTGTTATTCTCAGAATATCGTAGTTTTGCGCCTACTGCTAGAACATTCGTGCACAATCTCCGGCTCGATCAACATTTCACGGGATAGTATCCACGATCATAACTTGACTGACAATTTATTTCCAATTCAATCAAATTCAAGGTGTTTAATAACGTGAAAAGGACATACTTTACCGTCTTTGGAGTGGAGATGCTCAATATACTTAGAATTTGAATGCATGATATGAAAAACACGTACAAAGTTAGTTTGTTTAATATGATCAGTAACCACGATACGAAATAGTAAAGATTAGTTCCACGGTCGATTTAAAAAAAAATGAACGTTTTTCTTTTTCAGACCCCGAAATGAGAAAGAAGTCAAACCTATCATTAAATATACCTAAAAAGGGCAGTGGCGGACATACGTATGTTAGTTGTGGGAAGCAATTATAGTTTCCAGTATAAATGCAAAAACATGGCTGTATTCTTTTTGTCATGGGGGTACTTCCAATGTTAGAGCATTTTTGCAGTATGGTTGGGAAAATATTTTGCTTTGAGCTGACCATGAATGATATAAGAGGACAGGGAACAGTTTCATGTCAAGAGTTTGGCCATCGGAAATTCAATAGTACAAGTTCAGATACGATTAGATCCAGAAAGGTAAACTTGAAATATCAATATCGATTATCCTAAGAGTAGCATTTTCTTTTTCGGTGACACAATACGCACTTGTGTTTTATCTTTTTGAATAATTTATCTAGCATACCGTACTAAGAGGGCTACAATCTACAATTTGGTTGACGATACTGACTCTGTAGATCAGATGGAAAGCATTCAAGACCCCAGTAGAAACAATTTGCATGAAATGCCAACAGATATTATATTCAGGTAGGTATCTCAGTTATCACAGATTCTAAAAGTCATAGTTTTTTGCGATAATCAATTTGATATTGAGACCATTTTCTTCAAGATTCACCGTATTTTTTAAATGATAAAAACCGTTGTTATTTTATTTCATTTATAATAACAGTCTAATAGTGTCATATCTTAAATTAAACTTCAGGTTTCTTTTTTTTTTTATTATAAATAGTTTCACTTTGATTTCAGAGATCATCATTTTGATACACAACTTCGGAAACGCGTTTGTGGAAAGTAAGGTGGGATCAGTTATGAGAACGAAATTCGTTACAGAAGGGATCTCTGGGTGTTCGCTGTGAAAAAGCACGTTGTGATAAACCAAAAATCTTACCGACTGTCAAAATGAGATTATTGTAATTTCATGTTGCATGTATAAAATTGCACAAATTCATCTATTGTAAAATATGAGTCTATAATAAATTGCTACAAACTTTATTGTAGAATACCATTGAAAATTTCAAACAGAACAGGTAAAATCTGTATGTAAATACTGTAGTTTCCTTATTTTACGCGAGTACTTAATTCCGCGATTCTACGGGTTAGCATCAAATCGCGAGTATGTAAAATCGCGAATGCGGAATTTTTTCATATTCCAAGTAGTTTACATTTGTACACAAATTTAAAGAGAGATTTTAAAATCTGCAAGATGTGCTTATCGCGATTTTACGCGGATATTATTTTCTCGCCTTTAAAAATCTAATTGCAAGTTATAACGAAAGTTTACATCTCCATTTATTTTAATGAAGAGCTTATATTCCGATCAATAAAAGAACAAAATGTCAAATTCAGACTGATTTGCACATTCTTTTATGTCGATATAAGTTTGTTTGATGCCTAAACGATCTACCACAAGGGCATCTGTGAATTTTTTCGCCAGTATGGGTTGTCATATACTTTTGCTCCTGTTTTTTTTTCTTGGCCACAGCCAACAAATTTCACATGTAAACTGGGGGTCTCCATGGCTTTTCATGTGTCGATTCAAATTTGCTTTTATTGCAAACTCTTTCCACAGTAATCACTTGCAAATGTCTTTTCTTCATCATGCACTGCACATCTGTGAAGTTTAAAAGAAAACACATATCATTATAGAATGAATGATAGATATAAACGTTTAATATTTATCCATAAATTATTATGAAATGTCCCAAACGACATTCAGTAAGATAGCAACGCCAGCGCTGTGCCCACACCTAAACTCTCTCGCTAGAACTAAATTCTCTCTCTCTCTCTCTCTCTCTCTCTCTCTCTCTCTCTCTCATTAATAAGAGAACAAACTGACGACTCTGTAAAAAAAAAAACGCACTTACTTCGTAATAAAAATTAGATTTACATAGTTGTACACATTATTTCAATGTTTTAAGTCAAATATCGGCACAAAATATTCTAATCTAGGTCTTTTAAGATTAGCTTTGCTGTAAAACCTCTTGGAGCAACACATGTGTGGTGCCTTCCCTACGTGTCCCTTTTCATGATCATATTTTAAAAGCAGATCTACTCTTGAATTCTTTTCCAAAAAAATTGCAGAGTCTATAATCCATTGTAACCTTCAAAATATATAAACAAGCACAATTCTGACATATATTTTTTATCGATCGTGGAACTGATCTTTACTATTTCGTATCGTGGTTACTGATCATATTAAACAAACTAACTTTGTACGTGTTTTTCATATCATGCATTCAAATTCTAAGTATATTGAGCATCTCCACTCCAAAGACGGTAAAGTATGTGTCCTTTTCACGTTAATAAACACCTTGAATTTGATTGAATTGGAAATAAATTGTCAGTCAAGTTATGATCGTGGATACTATCCTGTTGATCGAGCCGGAGATTGTGCACGAATGTTCTAGCAGTAGGCGCAAAAGTACGATATTCTGAAAATAACAAAGTATCCATTGCTGAAATTATTACACTTTGGTGAAGATAAAACGATCAAAAACGTACAGGAAAGTGTAACTAACCGTTCAAAATTTCCCTCAGGTGCAACTCAAAATCGCCATTTTTTCGTGGAATTGATCATACGCGTATCACGTGCTTCGCCACCGTGTAGGGGTTATCAACAGAAATGGTTGCAATTTTGTTGTGAAAAACAGAGTGATCCATTTAATGCAGATATAAATTTAGTTTTAGATTTTCTTACTGAACTGTATAAGAAAAACCTTGGTTATAGTGCTTTAAACACAGCAAGAAGCTCATTGACTTCATTTTTGTCTTTGTCAGGTCAGTCTAATACGAAATTAGGTGATCATTTTTTAGTTAAACGGTTTATGAAAGGTGTTTTTCTGTCCAGACCAACTTTACCTAAGCATCAATTTACATGGGATGTAAATAAGGTTCTAGGGTTTCTGAAAACTTTGTCACCTGTACAAGATTTGTCTTTGTTAGATTTGTCAAAGAAATTGGCAATGTTATTTGCTCTTTTGTCAGGACAAAGAAAACAATGTTTACATTTGTTAGATGTTAGAAATGTCTCAGTTAGAGATGATATGTTAAAACAATCAAAGCCAGGACATCATTTAGATTAAATTTGTATTGCTGCTTATCCAAATGATGTAGATTTATGTATAGTTAATGTGTACATGGAATATGTTCAAAGAACTATGAAATTGAGAGGCTCAGGATCTAGACTGTTTATAAGTACTCAAAAGCCTCACAAGTCAGTTTCTGTAGACACTATTGGTCGTTGGATGACATTAAGTGCTTTGCACCATATAGTACAAGATCAGCAGCAACTAGTGCTGCAGCGAATGCTAAGCTGTCTGTGGATACAATTCTTCGAACCGCAGGATGGACAAGTGATAATACTTTCAGAAAATTTTACAACAAACTAGTGAAACTTTGCAGTGATTTTAGAAATGCTTTACTGGACAGTTTTCATAAAGCATAGCATAATGCTGCATGTTATGTACTTAAGTGAACAGATTTTTCTTTTATTGTTCAACTCAAATATGTGTTGAGAATTTTAAATCATTTATTTAATGGTGGAATGATGTTTATTGGGTCATCAACTCTGAAGTCTCATTTGAGACTGAGGCTCTCAATGGGGAAAAATTATAAAGTTAAACGAGACCTACCTGGAAGGTGAAGTTTGACTGTAATTTTTCCACCATTGAGAGACGTAGGGATCAAATGCCCAACCCTAGGGATTTTTTCTAGTCCCGCTCTATAATTTTCTGTTACTTGATGCCCCAATAATTATAAATACTCCTCTGAATTATGATTACGTGACCTTAAACTTCATCTCATTTGATCCCTACGTCTCTCAATGGTGGAAAAATTACAGTTTTCAATGACTTGGTCATCCGGAAATATGCTAAAATATTACCGGAGGAAAACCAAGAGCATTATACATTGAGCTGTATCAGTAGAGAAAGGACAGGTGACAATATCTTAGAAAAGGGTTGGGGGCTAAAAGAAGGAAGAAAGTGTGCAAGATTTAGTAAAAAGCAGAAATCATATCTTGAAAACAAATTCAACATTGGCTTAAAATCTGGTCGAAAAGAGGATCCTGTGTCAGTTTCGAGGAAATGAGAAGTTTGAAAACTGAAGATGGAGAAAGGGTCTTTGCATATGAAGAGCTCCTGACAGCACAGCTAATTGCAGGTTTTTTTTCGAGAATGTGCAAAAAGTCCCAATCAGCAATCAGCGAGTCTTTATTTGACAGTATTCACAACATGCTTTGAATTCATGTATTGTTAGATGCACTGTCAGGTCATTTTATAAGCATTTTAAGTTATGCATATGTACACTATAATTGTTGCAGACTGAAATAAGCATTTAATTCTTATTTTGGGATGTCGTCGGTCCTATAACCCACCAGGCCATGCAGACAAATTGAATACTGCGCGTTAGCGCGGTATGATAATTTGTCTGCACGGCTTGATGTGTTATAGGACCGACAATATACAACAATAAACATTCATGCAATGCTTATATTTATATTTTTTTAACATTTTTAACTTCTTGACTTGTCTGCAAATGTGATTAATACCTTAAATTACTGTATAATACTAAGGGTAAGTTCAAATTGATGGAAGAGCCACTGTAATAACCACAAGGGTTAACTTTGATTTTCGCTTGTTGCACTTTAACAGCGTTCCACGTTTGTGACGTCATAATAAAACTCTTCGTTTAACCTTTCAGTACCTTTGTGTGTGTTTCAGTGATATAACTGCAGTATATAGTTTTCCACACATTTTACATGCAAAAAATATGTGGAATGTAAATATAGAATTATGTTTCTCAATCAAATGTACAAACAGATATACCAGTATCAAACATTTTCAAGATTTTATTGTTAATGTGATGTAATTCATGTACTATTTCTGCATTTATTATAAAGGTCACCATTTGTTACCATAGTAACCAGATGTCAAATTGAAATAAAATACTCGGTTATTTTCAGTACAACACAATGAATATCATCAAAATCTGTAACATATTGTTTCCTGTATTCATTACAAAAGACAATGAATTATTTTGAGGATTGTTTTCACAGTTTTTCTGATTGTTTTTATCATATGAACATGAACTTTGCTGTCTTTTTTTTTTACTATATGGTAGCATATCTGATGAAACATTGAACAGTTGTTATGGCAACTAATTCAACTACTACATGTAATTGTGAAATGAGGAAATTTTCTTGAAATATTTATTTGTTTGCCATTTTAAGAATTGTTACTCGAGTAAAGCTCATTTTGCATGCCATTTTACCATGTCATAAGTTCTGAGAGTAGCCTGTTCTAAGGGGACCGTTAGCGTCAGTATGGAGTTGCTGTGGCAATTTGTAAAGTTAGAGTATTAAATGATATAAGACTAATGATTATGATGTGATGTTGATGTTAAAAAGTTTTAAAATGACAAGTTTATGAAATGAAATAGTTTTGATATTGTGGTGACAACCATTTGATTTGGGTTTGTTTTTGTTTTGGGTTGTTTTGTTTTTTTTGGGGGGGGGAAGGGGGGGGGGTAGGGGTAGGTGGTAGGAGGGAGGGAGTAAATAAGGATTGTCAGAAATTTTAGATTTACTTAGTGCACCATTGCAGTGTTTTTGTTTCTTTAGTCTTATGTAAAACTTTCGCTTTCAATTATATGTTGTAGTAAGTGTAAAATTTCATTGAACATACATGTGTTTTAAGGGTTGTTGCTATGGCAACTGTGTTTTTTAACATAAGATAATAAAGTTTAAAGGCACAATATAAGTTTACTTCAAAAATATGAAAAATTGATAATTGGTTTGTAAAATATCTATAAATTATGATGAACTTATACATATACCACAAATATAAAGTTATCATAAATTTCCATGGCAACCATTTTTTAAAACCATGTAATTTTAATAAAGGAAAAAAAACACATCTGCAGTTTTTTTTTATATTTTATACATAAAACATTAAATAAAAAGAATATATAAGTTTAATTAATATCAGTCGATGCTTTTTTTGGTAATTTATGTCATAAAATGGCTCAAAACTGAGTTTTTTCATAAATGCTTAAAACATCCAAATGGTAGTTTTTCAACAAACAAAATAGTATATAACCTATTCATGGCTTGCCGGTATTGTGTTTTATATTTGATGTACTAAAACTAATCTTTATGTTAGAAGAAAGTGTTTGGTACAATAAAAATCGTGGAATTTGTTTTTTTCTAAATCAAAATATGGTAAAAATAGTGATTTTTGGGTCCTGGACGCCATTTTTGGGCGGGTTGTCGTTTCCATGGCAACGGTACCTAAAATTAGCAATTAGCAGTCAAATTTGCTGAAAGGGTATCAAGTTATCCCTATATACCAAATTTCATCAAAATCAGTGTATGTGTGTTTCCATCACTATTTTAAGAAATTTTGATGCTTACAGAGAATGACTCTTAAACTTTCACTGTGACGTCATACGTTAAGATCTATAATGCTTTGTTTACGTGTCTCAACTCAATACGAAGAAATGTAAGCTTGTAAAATATCTCTTGAGTCTCCACAAAGCTTGTTCAGTACTCAAAACGTGTCTTCAAACCTCAAGGCGCCATAAATTACGAATTAAATGTTGGCCATTTTTGGCATTGATTTTTGGCATTGTATAATAGAAGAACACATTAGAGAGCATTATGGGACGTTTACATTAATCTGTAGCTTTAGCACGCACTGGTTCTTAAAGCTCGCTACAAAAAATCATAAACACAGTATTGTTACTAGAAACTACCTGAACTGATTATATACAAAAGTGTCAAAGATTGAGTACCTTCCACCTTAAGGTACATATTATGCAAAAACAGAACAAGTTGGATATCAAACTTAATGCATAGCTTTAAAGCTATACACGCTTTAATTTGCGTCAATTTTGAATAAAGGGGAAAATGTATGTGTTTGATTACTAATAAAAGTTACCTTTATTCTGTTAATTATAATGCTCAATTCGATCACGTAACAAATATATCAAATATTAAACAATAAAAAAATATTTATTTTCCTGCCAGGAAAGTAATGCCTCCTCGTGAATATCAATCTATCACGTGATATCGACAGCTAAATTTAGCCTATCATACCAAAACTGGTGAAGGGTCAACATCTTCATAATTGTGATAGTTTCACAAAGGAAAGGATATTTTCAGTAAAGCATAAATTTGTCCGATATACGAGTACAAACAAAAGGAAAAAATACAAGCCTGTGAGTAGATATGAATACTTCCTTAAAAAAAATGACGTAGACCTGTGTTTTTCCCCCTATGTGCTATTTATACATGTAGATCCTATAAGTGTTAATGCAGAAGTAAGGGTACCGTGAATGGCAAGCGTATTTTACTCATTATACATGTATGTATTTCAAATTAACAGCTGTTAAGCATATTAAAAATCAAGTTGGATATTTAATTAGGCAAACAATAACGACCACCTAGCTCTCCGCGGACATGCGCAATGAGGTCGGTTTGCTCTTCCTTCATCAATATTCATGAAAAGGTATATTTTCCTGGCAGGAAAATAAACAATTAAAAATATATATCTTTGTAACGAGATAGAATTCACCCTTGTAATTTACAGATTAAGGATAACTTTTATAAGTAGACAAACACATGCGTTTTCACTGTCATTCAAAATTGACGCAAATTATAGCGTGTATAGCTTTAAGATTAAAAATAATTTTCTTAACATGACTGGAATAAACTTAAAGAGGAGGTGGAGGGGAAAAGGTGATTAAAACTTTGTGAAAACTACACACAAAATCTACAATGGCAGAAAATATGAAAGCAGAATCCATTAATATTTTAAGATTGATAAATACATTTTTTTATATGACACACATTTCACAAGACTTAGTGTTTTCTGTCATTCTAGAAAGTTTTTATTTCCGTTCGCTCCAAAAATAACGCTTGGCTAAGTAAAACGTTGCTTACGTTGTTCCACTTAATCTGTTTTTGAATTTCACAAGTTTACATATTTTTAATCGACTTTATTTCCGATTGCCTTTTTGTTCTTTTTCTTATAGCTAAAACAACACTAGTACAATTATCGCATTTTCAGGTATACTCGCTTGTATATTAAAGCTTTGTGGACACCGGATTTAGATTTAATAATACCTTAAGAATTCAAGGAAATTCAATGGGATTTAGTGTACTTAAAATCAATCAAACGGATAGGAGAACAATATAATTAGAACAACACTTCTTTTTTAAGGCGATTGTCATTAAATACAGCGAGAAATAATCGAAGCAAGAATTTTTTTTTATCTTCAATATGAAATCAATCTTACCAATGTAAAATATCGATCTTCTAAATGATTGGTTTTGTGTTGTGATTCGTTTGATGATTGTCAATGAATGTTTTAAAAATTGATGATTTAATTAATAGTCCCCTACCGGTTTCACCTGAAGGGACTATAGCTTTCCTCTGCGTCCGTCTGTCCGTCCGTCTGTCTTGCCCACTTCAGTTTTCAACACTTTTTTTCCTTAATGCATTTGAGGAATAATATGAAATTTGCTGAACAGCTACAAAATGTCAACATGCATATCACTTTTACACTTTTGTAGCGTCTGGTTGACATGTTTTCGAGAAAATTAATTGTTTATATTCCAATTTTTTAATGTTCGGGTTCGTTATCGGGTTTTGTGTGTATTGAATAAACGAGGAAAGTATGTAGTTAGTAATAATATCGTGCATTACTTGTACCATTCCTTTTACATGTACTGTTTCTAACAAACAAATAAGTTCTGTGAAATAGGGTCAAGCATTGTGTTGAATCGACAGGGTTTTTTTGTATTATTATTACAATCAGGTTCGTTATCGGGTTGGTCACAGAAGACGGTAAAAAATGGTATTCTACATAACAGTGCAATGTTTTCAGCAAATACTTGGCAAAATTACAGGATATCAAATAAAAAGTATAATTTTGCCCATTTTTTAATTTAATTTCATATCAACTATCAACTATGTAGTTTGAATTTCCTCTGTTCTTTTATCTCTGATTAAAGCATAACATCTCGATCGTAATAATTTGGAAAAAGATGTATGCTTCGAAGCTTTCATAGAATAATAAAAACCGGTTGGGGACGTGTATTGCTTATGCAATACTCTCAGAATGCTTGTTTCTCTAGATTATTTGATTGAGAGTATTTAGTATAACCTTAGAAAAAGAAAGAAACAAAATATACTATAGATGATTACCGAAACATAAATACCCATCTTAAATATTCACGATAAAAAAGGTATTGGGGACAAAACTGCGTAATTAAAACTGTGTAACACTAGTACTCTTCAGAAAATGTTGAATTCAAATGATTTATTAACAACAGTACATCTAAATACCATCAAAATGTGTGACATTTTCTTCTGTTCAGTTTTCCATATTCCTAGATTATAATAAATTTCTTTAAATTCTAAAGGTTTATAAATTTTAGACGCAACTCGCTGCTTTGCAGAATAATCTAATTTATTAAGAATGGACAGGTGTAAAGTACAGTATAGGTACATTGTGATCATCATTCATGGTAATGTTGAAAATGATGGGTTTTTGCAAAGCATTGCTGGCGACATCTTTGCTCTTAAAGATAAATAATCCAATCTGCTTTATTTTTCAAGCTTTTAAGCAAAACGTTGCTAATATAGTAAGCGGCTGGAAATTGATGTTGCATAATTTGTGCGCTTCCGAACGCTTTTCCAATTCCAACACGAACATTCCCATGGTCCCACTGGACCCAATACCTCACATACTCGGTGTTTGTGAGGTAAGGTGCTATGTGTGTGGCGAAGCAGGTACTTCCTGCAGTGAATCCATCTCTTAAACAATTCTTTGCCATTGAAAAGCCTTCAAGAACAATCCAGTAGCCAGGTAACGCTGTTGTGTCACCCGAGGACAAACCAAAGTAGGCATCATTAGAGGCTTTAACCGCAAACTGTATGGAAAACCTGCCTAATAATAGAGGGCCAATATCAATCCAAGAGCCGTCTGTAGTTATATTATATATCTCTGTAAAAGAAAAATAAACATTTAAATTATTCCATCCCTTTCAAATATATATATATATATATATATATATATATATATATATATATATATATATATATATATATATATATGTTTCGGTATCGAAATAACTCCTGCTGTGTTTCATTTAGGGTTAAACCGTCTGTGATTAACTTCACATTTACATAAGAATTTAAAATTCCTTGAGTGTTTTAGCTCTATTGAAAAATGATTTAACTTGCTAACAGTATCGAATCGTAGAAAAGAATCTGATATATGCTCTTAATTCACAGAGAAAATTTTCGCGATGATCTAAATTTTCGCTTTTTTTTCGCGATGTCTTGAAAATTGCAAATTTTTAAAAATTATAATTATATTCTATATTTTTTTTTATAAGAAACTTTTTATATCGCAAACGAATGATTTGCGCAAATTAAAAAAGATACACATTTCCCCCAATTTCGACACGCAAAAACCCGGATATGCGGTATGTTATAGCTCATGTTTGCCAATGAAAAACATATATCAAAAAAAAATATATCGCATTTAAATAAAAAAATCGCAAAACAGCAGAGGTAAAAAAAAAACCCAGGTGAAACCCCATCTAAAAACCCATGAACTGAAGGATATGTAAACTGTTACTTACTGTTGCAAAAATGCCTCCATCCTACTGCCGTTATCAAAGTTTCGTTTTGGAGATTGAATTTCAGGTGGCATGTATCATGAACCAAACACTTCTGATCGGCGTTATGACAAGAAAATGATTCTCCGTTCATCATTTTTGCTCTTGTGCCACATTCTATACACCCGGTTTTTTCTCTTTGGTGCATCACCCGAAGGTTGGTGTATACTTCATTCAGTTCTTTAATTTCTGACCAAATAACTTGTTCAGTTGTATCAGCACACGTTACGAACAACAGTAAAAGATGAATCTTAAAAACCATCCTAATGCAAATTGTCGGTGAGAACGACGTCACACAGTAAGACTTATTATTTTTTTCACTTTGAACAGAGACCCAGTGCCTTTAAAATTTAGTTTCTACGACTGATGGAAACTATAGTTGAAACTGTTTATATCTGCCAGAAAAATCATTGATTGATTTTTTCCTCTTGGTTTACGTTTACACAATAAAACTAAATCGAAACAAGTTTAAAATAACACTGGTCTAGAGTGAAATATGCATAGATTGCGTAGTCTTAGTTAAAAGTCAGACAATGAAAAAGACAGGCCTATGTCATATAGCTATGTGACACAACTACCAAAAGTCAAAGTTCTTTTCCATCAGAAGACCTTGTACTGACTGATTGTAACATCTATAAATATAATTCTTCTTTTCCTTTTTAACCTTAACATGTTACATATCTTTTATAATCAGTGCGCAGTATGCAGTCGTTCAATTTAATTCATTATTTCTTTGAACTTGTCCGGATTTTTTATATCAGCACATATTCTACCCAAACGGTAATGATGTTAAGATCGAACTTGTAGAATGATCATTCGCTTACTGTTTGCAGGACCCTTAGCTTCAATACTGTAGCATTCTCCCGAATTTTTTTTTTGTGGGGGGGGGGGGGGGGGAGGGCTAGAACTCCATATATTCTCTGAAATGGAATTTTGTCTGAAATAGTATATAAATGACAATAACATTTGCATTTCTTACCTGAACTCAAACGTTGTAGATGTCTATGGCATATATTTATTAAATAATATCAAGTACAGTCCATGTATCGGTTATTTTGCGGGCATGTCAACAACGCGCATGTCAACAACGCAAGTTGAATTTGTCCGCCATGTTTACTGACCTTAACCAGGTGTTATTTTGGAACAATAAGAATTCAGGAGCGGATCTTGAACTGAATATAGGAATTCCCCTATTTCTAAACATAACTAACGCTGTAAATATAATTTTTTGTCAATTTTATATCATTTCCTTTAATGATGTTTTAGAGATAGAACGAGGTATGATCGATTTTTTACACTAACATTCATGTTACATGTATCAAGCTCATCAAAACTTCAAGTGCAAATCACACGAGGACTGTCAGGCTGCTGGAAAAGACGACTGGTAAACATGCTGATCTTCTCAGACCGATGTCAGCCGCATTAAAAAAATACCATTACGTAAATCCTGTGAAATTGTAGCCCTCTCCAGTAAACATCAGATATAAAGAAAATCGGAGAGGGCTACGTTATTGCAGCTAGCAAGACCCTCTAAGCTCGCAATTTGATTATAATATACATGTATCACTACCCTAGTATAAAAAGGTTGGCATCAATCGCCCAAATGGGATAGAATATTCCAAACAGGTAATTGTGACCAAACGAGCTATATATAAAAATACTGCAAAAGGTCTATAATTCCACGTGTCTGAAATTTCATTTCCTGTGTTAGTACCTTTCACGGTGTTTTTGATTTTACAGCCAGTCGGTTTCAATTTAAATGAAAATTGAAAAACATATGTGATATGTAATGAACATATTACCGTACATTTTTTTTAAAACTATTAAAAAAGTAATTTCAGTATTTTATCGAAGATAGTACGCACTATTGTATATTGTGCACCTGGCATTTTGAGCTAGGAAATTACAGTATATATAAAAAAAAAAACAAGTTACATACAGTTTGGCGGTATATTTTTGCAGTAGATTTTCCTAAATACGCTTCTTTGCAAGGGATCTGGATTGCTTAATGGGACCTATGTTTAAGGAAAGCTGACAATTCGGCTCTCATAGCCTTCACTGACGGAGATCTAGAGGTGCTAAAACACAATGTGAAAAGTTCCTTTTAAGTTTACGACTACATTTTCCTTGATAAGGCTACTTGTATTTAAACTTAAATTAAGCAATTATTACTTACCTGTTAGAAAACCTCGTGACTTCAGTGTGCCTGACTGAAGTGCTTGCTTAATCATGTGATCACTAATTGTCAAATTGAAAAGTTATGCTGGACCGACGACGGATACTGTACAGACTACCGTGGAATCAGCATTGAACATGGGGGACCTATGTTTGTGGCTTTCGTTGGTAACCCTTGCCAACGAATTCACATCCCCACGAACGTATATGTAAGCATATGTTTAATATTTATTTACAAAATACAAATGTATAATTTGATACTAACGAAATTGCGTCCTTACGAATCAAGAAAAATTATTCCACAGTATCTGATAAGAAAATCAGAGTGTCATTAACTTTTCGACGAAAAGGGAATACATATTCCCTCATTCTACAGTTTTATGTAGCCTTTGCGTGAAATTTGTTGAGCAGTGTCTTAAGCACGAATGTGAGACCGAGGAGGCGGCTAGAAAGAAAAAGTTCAATAATGTGGAGTAATTTGAAGAATTCCTTGAGGACAGTGTCCAGCAATAGACTAAAAACGACCAGCTGTCGTTCTTATCATATGCTATAGGTAATATACTGTAAACGCATTATATTTGGCGTGTACGATATTTAGGGGAATATTTCTTACAACAGGTTCGCGTGGATTTGATTAAGCGCATGTCTGAATGTACCTTTATATCTATATTTTTTACATTTGACAATGTACTTGATTTACCGGACGCCGTTTTCCGCCAAAAACGCTAAATGGAATACAAAGCCAAATTTGATACGTTTAAAGTATTCTCCAATTAACATCTTAAATATTTTGCAAGCAACGACGAAATACATTTTATTTTTTTTTAATTTCGAAGAACACATTAATTAACACTTCATACATATTTGACGGGAGAATTATGAATTGCTATATAATGAATATTTCATACTCTAGGGAAAACACAAACCAGAGCAATTTACAAAGAATACCGTGAGTTCCGGGATCTAGTCAAAGATATCGATTACTCAGTAATGTTCAATATGAAGGGTGAATAAATTAATCATATATAATAAAAGCACACTGATACACATTGTTATATTATTGATTAATTATAGTTATATATAATAATAACATTTTTTAAAGATTGTGTATCGTTTCAGACTTAAGTGCAGGAAAGAAACCAAGTTATAGTTAATTCTCCAACGTTGCCTGTGACGAACTTCGACTAGCAAAGACTGTAGAGTCTATCTACGGGTATAAATATAATTCCTTTGGTTCCTCAATGTCTTTTTAACTCTTTTCCTTAAAATCTACTCGGATACTTTAAGTGTACACGCACACGTAATAACTAAATAATTAAAGCCAATTTATACGAATTTAATTCAATTTACACATTAGTACGGTGTATGTGATGTGTGTTTAAATAGATACATGTATTTATAAATTATTCAAATAGTTCAATATTTCTATTTTTCTTACCTAGATTCTACGTATAACGGGTAGCAATGGGTTTTGAGGAGAGTGTAAAAGGGCAACCCATCTGGGTCCTACTCAACCGTTCAGAATAGGATTTCAGAGCAGAGCAGAGATGTCATAGATCTAGAATGCACCCATAACGCTGATGTTGTAACACTTTTTGACAAAATGCAAGTGATAATAAATAAGAAATTAAGTTGCAACGAGCAAATGTTTATGCAATTTGATTCAAACAACTCTCTTCCTGTCTTTGTCTCTCTCCCTCAGAGTACTACTTACCCGAATACCTTCAACAGAAACATATACTCGTATACGTATATTTACATTGAAAAAAATGATTAGATGATATCGAATAATGTCTAGGTAATTTTTATATATAATTTCCTGTGTTGCAACCATAGGTAAATAACAAAGGGAAGGTCAATGTCATTACCACCATTATACTTATTATCTGACAGCGAGAGCAATATCCACCATATTCCGGAACTGTCGCCATGACAGAGGATAAAATACACTAGTAATGGCAAACTAGATACTGTTAATAAAATTAAAGAGTTTGATATGATACACTTTAAACGTCCAGGCAGTAAAGGTACTATGTGTTCTCTGAGTAAAAATGTTTTTTTACTATTAAATAAACAAATTTTTCTATAAAAAATTCAAATTTGATGAAATTGCATAATTTATTTGCGCTGAAAAAGTGACCATTTTAATTTTATAGATGTTCTTTAATTAAATCAAACCATGGTCTAACAACTACCGTCATAATAATAGGATCATGTTAAAAAACCCTTGCTCTTACAAGGGTGTTGAGAAGGTTTGTAAGTCGTGCATCGATACATCCATCGATCTATTAGTCCATCATTACATGCTTTTGTTAATTTTTTTTTAAATTAATACGCTCTCAGATCACACTCGGGAGAAGGCGGAGGTGGTTGAGGCGAGAAAGTGGACGTTGGTTGGGTGTAGCGCCCCCCCCCCCCCCCCCCGTATACTCTCTATCAAGAACCATCGGTTTGTCGCAAATTAAATTACATTATTATGGTGTAAACATTGAAATAACACAAAATCAAAACTGACATTGCAATTTTATTTTTTGTAGAGAACCTGTTTACCTGACCAGATTGTGGCGAGAAGATCATGGATGAACCAGATTTCAAGGACAACATTAAGAATTACGACCATGTTATAAAACATTAACAGACGTGTAGATAGTACAACATTGTTATGTTACATGTACCTTGTACATAATTTGTTGAATTATTTTATACAGTCAGCAAACTCTGTATTCTTTCCATCAGGCAATAATAAAAAACTATATCGTTATGTCAGGTAGCCATGCACAATTTAATTTCAGGACTTGACAATTATGTGATAAATATGACAAAAACCATATCTCGGCTGTTTTGTGGTGCTATCCTTAGAGACAGTCGCCAAGCTTTTAGGCTTCAATAGCACCAGAGCACAGGCCTCGTTTATGAGTGCAACAGGTAATAATTAGAGATTTTATGAGGACATATTTGCCCGAAATGAAATATTGATTATATAAAGAAAACTCCTAAGATATAACATTGCAAATGCCTTTCTAATTTGAGCTTTAAATCAGCTGTTTAAAGCGAACACCCCTATGAAATAATTTAGACTCGTCCATATAGGTGATTAACACACCTGAGTGACCACCCATCAATGCTTTCGATTTCTGCCCTTATTTAAAAAGAGAACACTTATACACAAAATTCACTTTATAAGACATTATTTAATCAGGAAAATATACAAAAAGCAGTATCCCGCAGACGCAGAGACCAAACTGGCATCATCCATCAGATTTTTCTACAACAAAAAGAATATGCAACAATTGCAAGATTTGTATTTAAAAATTAAATTTTAAACTAGAGGTACTGTGAGCAAGCTCACAATTGATACCCCCCGCTAAGAAAAAATCATAACTCATGTATTTTTTTCTATGATAGAAAATATTGGATGAATCTATTTCACCGTCCATTTTCTATAAATAACAACTGCTCTATTTTTTTTAAAACTGATAATGCTAATATGAGTACACAGACCAATTTCTATTCTTTAAATTCCATTTTAAATTAAAAAAATTTAAATGACCTTGAACTTCCTAAATTGACCTTGGGTCAAGGTCATTTCACACTCTCAGGTTATAAGCAATCTTGATGTGAATTAAGAACTTCAAATATTTGTCCATTAGAAAGATACGTACTGGACATAATTTTTGCACTTTTCTGCCAGTGACCTCGGCCTTGGCCCAAATGACCTTGGGTCAAGGGTCACGACACACCATTAGGTCATGAAGCAATCTTTGTGTGAACTGCGAACTTTCAATGTTTCTCCATCAGAAAGATATGGACCAAACACGAATTTTGCACTTTTTCTGCCAGTGACCTTGATCCGAATGACCTTAGGTCAAGGTAATGAGAAACCCTTAGGTCATAAGCAAACTTTGTGTGAAGTAAGAACTTCCAATGTTTCTCCATTAAAAAGATATGGACAGGACAGGATTTTGCACTTTTTCTGCCAGTGACCTTGATCCTTGCCCAAATGACCTTGCTTCAGGTTATGACACACCCTTAGGTCTTAAGCAATCTTTGTGTGAAGTAAGAACTTCCAATGTTTCTCCATAAGAAAGATATGGACCGGACACGAATTGAACAGACAGACGGACGGACGGATACGGTGATTCCTATATACCCCCCCCCCAAAAAAAAACAAAAACTTCGTTTGCGGGGGGTATAATAACATCCCATAAAACTCCATTATATGGGAGGGATGTGGTTGGATTGCAATGTTCTATCTTACAGTACCGATCACCCAACCAGAGTAAACCCCAACTAAACCCCAGGTTAACTTTTGGGGTTTACTTTTTGAAATTTGGGTCCACTCGGGGTTTACTTTGGATTTACTTGGAAATTGCTTTTGAGGTCAACTGTATGCTCTGAAGTGTGAAGCAGACCTGTCTTTTATTTTAACAGCCTACTGCCTGTAATTGTATATTCAGAATACACAGTTAGCGTCTGTTTTCAGGGGTATTCTTCTGACTGAGTTTACTCTCTGTGTCCACTCTGGGTTTACTTTGGGTCCACTCTAGTAAACCCGGAGTAAGCCCAGAAAGTAAACCCAGGGTTTAGTTGGGGTTTACTTTCTGTTAGGTTGGGTATGATCGGTACTGTATGAGTTTTCTTTATATAATCTATTTTTCATTTCGGGCAAATATTCCCTCATTTAATCTCTAATTATATTTCAGAAAACATCATAAGATATAACATTGCAGGTTCAAAGCTACAAATATTGTTACATGTATACTGACCTAATTCAATGCTCTTGAAAACTTATTTGTTCCATCTTCTAACCTGCAATAAAATTTGATTAATGTTCCAGCATTAGTTCAATCGGTCATTTAAATAACATCATCATCAGAAACACTACTTCTAAAGGCTTTCCTTGTACTGGCCCCTCTTACTGAATGCGCTTTAAATTTAGTGGTATCTATACCAGAGAGGGTCATCATCTCTTTAATCTAATTTGAGACTGTATTGCTAGTTAAACCTTTGTGAGGTCTAATAATTGTTCTCAATTATGGATCATTCGAATGATCAGGATTTCTGAAAGCTTTAGTTCTCTCAAAATATTCCGTGAAACAATCAATAACACACAATTTTTTCATTTTCTTCATGCTTTGCATAAAAAACTTCACAAGACTTGCAGTCTTTTTTGTGTGTTTGAAAGACCAGGTAAGTAGAATTTATACCTTGTTGGGTCACCCTCATAAATTTCTTATCTAACCTAGCTATTTCTGAAACTCTTTTAGAAGCTGTAATGGCTAAAGTGTAGCTAGCTTTATTAAGAGTAGCTTTAGTGAAAGGTCTTTGTTATCTGGAAGAGAGATAAAAAACTATCTATGTCCCATGTGTCCTTGTATCTGGATAAAGGGGGTTCCCTCTAAGAATCCCTTTAATTAGCATCTTAACTAAATGATGTTCTGTTCCTATAGGTTGATTATTGACGTATGGAAGAACAGAAGAGATAGCTGATCTATTTACATTAATTGTTCTATACTGAAAATCTTCATATAACAAGTAAGTCAAAAATTCGAACACCTGAGCTACAGGTGCTGAAAATGGATCAATTTCCCTTCTATCACATCAGCTACCCCACTTTTCCCAGGCTGAATTGTAAGAAGCTTTTGTGCCCTTCCCCCATGAGTTATAGATAAGGTCTTTAGCTTCTCCTGATAATTGCATTGTTTGAATGGATCTCCTGAGACAACCCAACCTACTAGTTGAAGAGGATTGTTCATTACTAGAGGGTGGGGACACCCCTTGTCCGATAACAGAAGATGAGGAAGTGTTGGGAGGAGAATTGGATTCTGAATGCAGTTTCAGTATTGTTGCATAACAAGGCTGGGCTGGCCATGCTGGCGTTACTAGAAGGATAGATGATTTCTCTTTCTGTACTTTTGCTAGACACTGGGATATTAAGCAAAATGGGGGAAATTCATAACTCTTTCTTCCCTTTCCATTGATGTAACAAGGCATTGTCAGCTATTGCTTCTTGGTCTCGGAGCCAACTGATGAATTGCTCCAGTTTTGTGTTTAATCTGTTTGCAAAAAGATCTCATTGCAATCTATTGTTCTGTTCATTAAAATCTGAAATATGTAAGGATCTAACCCCCAACTGCTTGAGTCCTAGTGATGTCTAGACTCCCAATCTGCCAAAACATATTTGCCAAGACGCACAGTGCCCCCATTTTGTTCACATAGGTCATTGCCATTTTGTTGTCTGTTTGAATTAGCACAACTTGATTTGATTTTTGTTTTAAAAATGATTTCACTGTATGTGTTATTACAAGGAGTGCTCTCGCTCTCTGACCATGTTCCACTTAGGTGTGTCCATGTATGAAATATAAGGAAAATTGGTGACTATGCGTGGCCAGACCCTTTTATAAATTATTGATTCTTACATAGAATTGATCTTAAGTTGGTTTACTTCGCAATTCACTGGTGTTAAGCCGATATGCGTACCATTTGGTACGCATATCATAAGATGGCAACGGCCTCTGTTGGTTCGTATGTTTACACAACTC
Organism: Magallana hongkongensis; assembly: GCA_015776775.1. Classification (NCBI taxonomy): domain Eukaryota; kingdom Metazoa; phylum Mollusca; class Bivalvia; order Ostreida; family Ostreidae; genus Magallana; species Magallana hongkongensis. The sequence goes on from CM027470.1 coordinate 15,564,969, forward strand.
TTTTTATTTATTCAGATCGTATTTCAGCGGGTAAAACATAAGTGTTAGAAGAGCTACTGAGTCTTAAGAGTGTGAAGACTCAGTAGCTCTTCAAACACCTATGTGTTACCCGCTGAAATACGATCTGAATAAATAAAAAGAGTTGTGTAAACTTACGAACCTGGCAGAGGCCGTCGCCATCTTATGATATGCGTACCAAATGGAACGCATATCGGGCTTAACACCAGTGCAATTTGCTTTTTTCTCTAACATAGATATTATCTCTTCTCTCACTATTTTGGATTTCTCTTTCGCAGTTATATGACAATTTGATAATTTTGTTTGGATTGCGGGAATCTGGATGAATTCTAATGTGAGACCTTTTACTGTTTCTAATACCCACTGATCCTTTGATAACTTTTCCCAATTGTAAATGAAATGTTTCATTCTACCCCCTACAGGAATATTTTCTTCTATTGGTTTGTAAGACACTGAACTCAAAAAGCTTACCTGATTTAGTTATTCTCTTGTAATTGTTGCAGTTCTGGAGGCTCCTCTGTAACCCTTCCCTCTCTGGCTGAACTGCCCTCTGTAATTGTGGCCCCAAAACTGGAATCTGTTTTTTGAGGGACCTGTCCGAAAAAAAACTGCTGAGATTTGTCACCAGTTCTGAAAAAGTCTTTCTTATCAGATGCATATTTGTCAAATTTAAAACGTTTTCTTGTTGGAAGTAGTTCGGACAATACTCTGTTATCCTTGCTGTCCTTAGCAATTAATTTTCTAAATTTATTTCAAAAGAGTTTGTCCTTTGACTAACGTAAGGCTTTTATACCAGAACTGTCATCTATCAAATCAACTGATTCTGGAAACAATTTGCTGAGTAAAGTTTTGCGACGATCTGACATATAAATGTATTGGGCCTTCCCCATTAACACTAATGCTCTTTGAACAATGTTTATAACATCATTTGGGTCAATGCCTTCATTCGCGGACTTGAGTTTTTCAGTTTCTTGCCAGAAAATAGCTAATGGACCAGTAGCATCTAGGATTGGATTCTGTGTGTTTATGATAACTTTCTCTTTCTTGTTTGACATTGGGATATTAAACTTCTTTCTATAGAGTTTTTTAATGAATCGATCTGTTTCTTTTGATTTCAGTCGTTTTGTGTTTTACAATTTTTTAAAATTTCTTGTCTTGTTTTAGAGATTCCACCGTTAGCAAATTTCTCTATGTACTTGGAAATTCTGCGATTAATTTTCTCACCTCCTTTGTAATTTTTAAAAACTTGTCTTGTTGTTTTAGAGATTCCACCGTTAGCAAATTTCTCTATGTACTTGGAAATTCTGCGATTAATTTTCTCACCTCCTTTGTTCTGCAATACTTAAAAAGGATAAAACAATTCTGAGTCGGAGAGCTCAGAATCATCATCTTCACCACTGTCTGACTCTGAACTAGAATCTGGGTTGCGTTCAAGATTGTAGCTTAGGTAGGGCTACGTAGTTGAACGGTAAGCTAGCCTAGCCTCTAGGTAGATATTCGTAGCCTTAATATTTTATGCTAAGCATCAAATTCAAGATGACCACCTTAGTTACCACTTTATAACAAACATGAAATCTATTTAGTTAGTGATATTTTGTTTATCCCTTAAGTTATATAAAATTTTAACATGTATATTTCCGGTTGAAATTCACAAATTTGTCGATGTAATTAGTCTTTAGTTGAATATTTCAAACTTCAAATCTGAGACCTAGCGGCTAACGTAGCGTTCCGTTCAATAGACCTAGATATCTACGACCTAGCGGCTAGGCTAGCTGTTACGATCTTGAACGCAGCCCTGAATCTGAACTTTGTTTGTTCACGTTTCTTCTTACTTACATTCTTGTTAACTCGTACGTTTTCTTTTCAGTAACTCGTTCGTTGAGCCATTCTCTTTCCTCGCCTCCCGAAAAAGATTCATTGTGACCCTGTACGCAGGATACGCTTGGTCGTTTATCTTTGCCCTGTCTTGGCATTTCTTTGCTCTGTAATGGCGTATTATTTGTGCCCTGAATTTGCGAGTGTGACTCTTCCTCCGAAGATAAGTCGGATATCCGTTTATTTTCTGACAAATTTACCTGAACATTCAATCTATCTGAAGAAGGCGCATGTCTCCCGGTAGCTTCGGGTGTAAAAAGCGGACTTTGTGCCATAACTTACCAAGGAATAGGACAGAGAACGTGGAACACGTCTACGCACTCCGAGAGCTAAAACTGAAAAGCATTGATGGGTGGTCATTCAGGTGTGTTATTCACCTGTATGGACAAGTCTGAATTATTTTATAGGGGTGTCCACTTTAAACAGCTGATTTTGAGCTGAAATTAGAAAGGTATTTGCAATGTTATATCCTATGATGTTTTCTGAAATATAATAAACTTTTTTATGCTATGAAAGTAGATGCCTACTCGTGTTAAACCGGAAGCCGGAATTTACCGTTATAGATTTTTTTTACACTGCGCGAAATTGAACCCGTTATATATGTAAAACACTCGGTTCGAGAAGAAAGTAGAAAATATTTTTTGAACCAACGTATATATAAAGCAAGGGGTGATAGCCATTCACGGGACACCACTGTGACGATACAACGTCAATACCAAATGTTTTTTCACTTGCATGTGGCCAAAACCTTTACTTATCGGAAAGTCGTTATGATATTTTAATGTGTAATCGCATTCGTTTTTTTTCCATGGCAAATATAGCATCTGCTAGATGATATATGAAAAACCTTAAAACTACTACACGTCAAACTCTGAAAACAAGACCAAAAATAAACTTTAGAAATGTTATGTCTGATTTGTATCATTATTAGACCAATGTATTGGAACAAAAGCGATATTTGTATTGCTATCATCCGTTTATTCATTTTTATTTACTAACCTTTATACATAATAAACTAAGTTTATACAAATTCGTAATTGTTTGTAGGCTTTATCAACATTCATGTTAATGTCTAATTGTAGGCTAAAAGTTCTCAAGTTGATAATGGTCGGACCATCATCATGATCATATGCAATCATTCTTTGTGAATTGGACAAAAGGATATACACATGAAGAGGCATGTTATTGAAAAAGCAGGCAGATTGGGGAGTTCATTACATTAGCTGATTACCTATGAATTTATCCTGAATCAATTGCACGCAACTTCTTCATTTTTTTGACTGTTGGCAATGAAAAAAATTGGTTTTGTCAATTCCTAACAGTAAAGAACAGATGTGGTATGAATACTTTGGTAAAATGAAGATGTTACTAAGAAAACTTCAAAAACCTGAGTTTTAAACTCAGTGAGGACATCTGATATTGTTCAAGCTGCTGCAGTGTGAGGTCATATAGTGTTAACTATTAGGTCCTCTATTTGGTGTAATCTTGAATCGTCCGCTGAATTTCCTGGTTTAAGGTCAGACGACAAGTTCCCCAATTTTAGATAACTTTTTCCAGGAGTTTGTTAATGGTTTACTACTACTTTGACAAGCTTTGTTGCAAAAAATTAGGGTACCTTACCAGGCATTTCTGCAAAATACTAGAGTATGCAATTTCCTATATAATCTTCTTGAAAATACACTTGAATTGCTGATATAAAAATAAATACATCTACAGCACAGCGAAATTCACTATATTATAACTATATCTTCGCCGGGGCGGGGCATTGAACTCACGACCTCTAGAACCTATACGCTTCTGCCAGTGAACGGCCACGGTTCTAACCACTCGACCATGTACACATATTACCAAATTCAAGTAAATTATGTCTCCCCTTTCAAAGGGGAGACATATTGTTTTTGTCGACTTTCTTATTCTTCTTCTTCTTATTAAGGTCTTCCGTTTCCAACGGAAGACCTTATTGTTATTCTTCGGTTTCTTTTTCCCTATTATTAAGGTCTTCCGTTTTCCAACGGAAGACCTTATTGTTTTCGTACGATTTCTTTTTCCCTATTATTAGGGTCTTCCGTTTTCAACGGAAGACCCTCTTGTTATTCTTCGGTTTCTTTTTAGGGTCTTCCGTTTCCAACGGAAGACCCTCTTGTTATTCTATTGTTTCTTTCTATTATTATTATTATTCTTTTTATTTTTTTTTCTGACTCCTTTTCGGCTTTATAACTCAAAAAGTTTACAACCGATTTTGATGAAATTTTCAGAGGTTGTGTGCAACTTCAATACCTCAAAGTTTGTGAAGTTTCTTTGAAAACGTTACTTCCGTTTTTACGTTACGTCATTTTTAAAATTTTCAAAAAGTCATTTTGTCCGCGGCGTTTCTCAAAAACGCTTTACGATAGAGGCTTGAAATTTTCAATGGTTATGATTTAATCGATTTACCTCTGTAATAAGGCTGGAAATGAAAATCTGTCACTTCCGGTCGAAACCGGAAGGGAATCAAATTTTTCGAAAAAATGAATTTTCTGATCAAATCAAAAATGAATATGTGTTTTATAGAGCTTATTCAGCTGAATCTAACACTGAAAGCCGTTTTAAAATCGGACGATGCATTACAGAGATATACGAGTTCAAAAAATGATTTTTCCGGAAATTTTGATTCCGCGTTTTTGGTTAAGAAATTAGTATCAAGTTCTTGGTTAAATTAACTTGTACCTAAACATTAATTGTTAAGTCGTACTGTAACACATTCGGATTTTTTTGTTAAGTCGTTCTTGAAATCGGAAAGGTTTTTGTTAAGTCTTACGTAAAATTATTCGGTTTTTGTTAAGTCGTACCAGGAATAATTCGATTTTTTCATCTTTTTATTTAAGGTACTCTTGTTATCGGTTAAAGAGCTCTGCTTCTTACAGGAACTTCCAGCTTTACTTCCGACATTAATGGAAGACCCACTCGTTGCTTTGCAACGAGCTTTGCTCTAGTTATTATTATTATACTTTTTCTTTTTTTTTCTGACTCCTTCTCGGCTTTATAATTCAAAAAGTTTCCAACTGATTTTGATGAAATTTTCAGAGATAATGTGAAACTGTTATCCCTCAAAGATGTTAAAGTTTTCTTGACAACGTCACTTTTGTTTTGACGTAACGTCATTTTTAAAAATTTCAAAAAGTCATTTTGTCCGCGGCGTTTCTCAAAAACGCTTTAAGATAGAGGCTTGAAATTTTCAATTGTTATGATTTGGTCGATTTACCTCTGTAATAAGGCTGGAAATGAAAATCGGGCACTTCCGGTCGAAACCGGAAGTGAAACAAATTTTTCGAAAAAAGGAATTTTTAGATCGAATCAAAAGTGAATATGTGTTTTGTAGAGCTTATTTGGCTGAATCTAACACTGAAAGCCGTTTTAAAATCGGACGATGCATTACAGAGATATCGGGGTTTAAAAATTGATTTTTCCGGAAATTGTGATTCCGCGTCCTTGGTTTAAAAAATAGCGTAATGTTAAAAGTAACATTAACTAGTACCATAAATAATTGTTAAGTCGTACTGTAACACATTCGGATTTTTTTTATTAATTCGTTCTTAAAATCGGAAAGGTTTTTGTTAAGTCGTACATTAAATCATTCTTATTTTCTTAAGTCGTACCAGGAATATTCGATTTTTTTCATCTTTTTATTTTACTTTTCTTGTTACTGGTTTAAGAGCTCTGCTTCTCTCAGGAACTTCCAGCTTTACTTCCGACATTAACGGGAGACCCACTCGTTGCTTTGCAACGAGCTTTGCTCTAGTTATTATTATTTTTCTTTTTTTTCTTACAATTTTTGTGCACGCGATTTTTCAGAAACGGCTCGGCCGATTTTCATGAAACTTTCAGATCTATTAGATAATGATCTAAACCTGATAGGTTTTTTATTATATTGATGACGTCACTTCCGTTTTTGAGAAATTGACGTTTTAGCGATTTTTAGGGGGGTTGCTTGTCCGTGGAACTTCTCATAAACGATAAAAGATATCGAGTTCAAACTTTCAGGGATAGTAGACAAAAGATTGTAGATTTGTAATTTTATTTTCATTTTGATCTGGCTTGAAAGGCGCCGAAGCTCGCCTGGACCCGAAAATTGAGATGAAAAAAACGTCGTAATTTTTTCTGGTTTTCTTTGATAATCTCTTTTCTGAAAACTATTTTGTTAAGACATGTAATGTAAAAAAAGTTTCTATTTACAAGACCTTTTCTTTAAAATCAAGAAAAAGGGGCTGGCCCCTCAAATAAGGGGTCCAAAGGGCTCTAAAGTCTTTAGTCTGTAGCCCTTTACTGAGAGATATTTTGCGAAATGTTATAGAAGCAAATATGTTTATCTCACAGTTATGTATTCAAGCAATGTAATAATTATGTCATGAATTACGTAATTAAGGGTTTTTAGGGGCCAAAAGTCCAACATTTCGATCACCCATATCTCAGAAAGGAAAACTATTTTGTAATGCAATACAGAAGAAAAGTTGTTCAAATTAATGTTCTTAACAAAATGCAACCTTCAAAATTTTGTTAAACGGCCCCTAAATAGAGATAAGGGATTGGCCCCTAAAACATTCTTTCTCATATATCTCCAAAACGGTAACGATTTTTTAAACACTTGTTGAACAAAATTTGTTTAGAATTAAATAACCCTTCATTTGATATCAAGAAAAAGGGGCTGGCCCCTAAAATTAGGGGACTAAAAAGCTCTAAAGTCTTTAATCTGTAGCCCTTTACTGAGAGATATTTTGTGAAATGTTATAGAAGCAAATATGTTTATCTCACAGTTATGTATTCAAGCAATGTAATAATTATGTCATGAATTACGTATTTAAGGGTTTTTAGGGACCAAAAGTCCAAAATTTCGATCACCCATATCTCAGAAAGGAAAAATATTCTGTAATGCAATGCAGAAGAAGAGTTGTTCAAATAAATGTTTTTACCAATATTCAACCTTCAAAATTTTCTTTAAACGGCCCCTATAAGGAGATAAAGGATCGGCCCTTAAAACATTCTTTTTCATATATCTCCAGAACGGTTACGAATTTCTAAAAACCTATTGAACAAAATGTGTTAAGAATTATATGAACTTTCATTTTATATCAGAAAAGGGATGGCCCCTAAAATAAGTGGACCAAAGGGTTCTAATGTCTTTAACCTGTAGCACTTTACTGAGAGATATTTTTTGAAAGGTTATAGAAGCAAATATCTTTATCTCAGAGTTATGTATCGATACAATGGATTTGTACTTTTTCCATATTATGTTTTGCTGTCGAAAATCAAAGTCGATGATGTCATATTTCCTTCTAAAAATTGGACGGAAGACCTCCTCGTTGCTCGCAACGAGATCGTGTCTAGTTTTTATTCTTTTTTTTTCTTCCCATTTTTGTGCACGCGATTTCTCAAAAATGGCTCAACCGATCTCCATCAAATTTTCAGATGTGATAGATAGTCGTCTGAACTTGATAGCAAATTTTTTGCATTGATGACGTCACATCCGTTTTGGAGATATTGAGATTTTTCTATTTTTTATATGTGTATTTTGTCTGCGGCCGTTCTCCTAAACTATAAGAGATTTTGAGCTCAAATTTCTACGGTTGGTACAGGAAAGATTGAAGTTTTGCATGATTGTTGTTTTGTACGTTTAGCACTATTGGCGCCAAAGCTCGCTATGGCTCGAACATTGACATTAAAAAGCGTCGTTATTTTTTGTGCTTTTCTCTCTTTATCTCTTTTCTGGAAAATATTTTGTTGAAACATGTAATGTAAAAAAAGTTTATATTTACAAGATCTTTCAGCTGATATCAAGAAAAAGGGGCTGGCCCCTCAAATTAGGGACCTAGAGGGCTCTAAAATCGTTTACCCGTAACTCTTTACCGAGGGATATTTTGTAATAGATTATAGAAGCAAATATGTTTATCTCAATGTTATGTAATCAAGCAATGTAATGATTTTATTATGTGTTACGTAATTAAGGGTTTGTAGGGGCCAAAAGTCCAAACTTTCGATCACCCATATCTCAGAAAGGAAAAATATTTTGTAATGAAGTACAGAAGAAAAGTTGTTCAAAATGATGTTCTCAACAAAATACAACCGTCAAAATTTCGTTAAACGGCCCCTAAAAGGAGATAAGGGACCGGCCCCTAAAACCGTCTTTCTCATATATCTCCAGAACGGTAACGAATTTCTAAACACTTGTTTAACAAATTTTGTGTAGAATTAAATGACCTTTTATTTGAATCCAAGAAAAAGAGGCTGGCCCCTCAAATTAGGGGACCAAAGGGCTCTAAAGTCTTTAATCTGTAGCCCTTTACTGAGAGATATTATGTGAAATGTTATAGAAGCAAATGTGTTTATCTCATTGTTATGTATTCAAGTAATGTAATGATTTTATCATGTGTTACGTAATTCAAGGTTTTTAGGGGCCAAAAATCCAAAATTTTGATCACCCATATCTCAGAAAGAAAAAATATTTTGTAATGCAGTACAGAAGAATAGTTGTTCAAAATGATGTTCTCAACAAAATGCAACCTTTAAAAATTCGTTAAACAGCCCCTATAAGGAGCTATGGGATCGGCCCCTAAAACCTTCTTTCTCATATATCTCCAGAACGGTAACGAATTTCTAAACACTTGTTGAACAAAATGTGTTCAGAATTAAATATTCATTCATTAAATATCAAGAAAAAAGGACTTGCCCCTAAAATTAGGGGACCAAAGGGCTCTAAGGTCTTTTATCTATAACCCTTTATTGAGGGATATTTTGTGAAATGTTATAGAAACAAATGTGTTTATCTTATAGTTATGTATCAAAGCAATGTAATGATTTTATCACGTGTTACGTAATTAAGGGTTTTTAGGGGCCAAAAGTCCAAAATTTTGATCACCCATATCTCAGAAAGGAAAAATATTTTGTAATGCAGTACATAAGAAAAGTTGTTCAACATGATGTTCTCAACAAAATGCAACCGTCAAAATTTCGTTAAACGGCCCCTAAAAGGAGTAAAGGGATTGGCCCCTAAAACCTTCTTTCTCATATATCTCCAAAACGGTAACGGATTTTTAAACACTTGTTGAACAAAATTTGCGTAGAATTAGATGACCTTTTATTTGATACCAAGAAAAAGGGGCTGGCCCCTTAAATTAGGGGACCATAGGGCTCTAAAATATTTAATATGTAGCCCTTTACTGAGAGATAATTTGTGAAATGTTTTAGAAGCAAATGAGTTTATTTTATAGTTATGTATCCAAGCAATGTAATGATCTTATCTTGTGTTACGTACAGAAGAAATATTGTTCAAAATGATGTTTCAACAAAATGCAACCGTCAAAATTTCGTTAAACGGTCCCTAAAAGGAGATAAGGGACCGGCCCCTAAAACCTTCTTTCTCATATATCTCCAAAACGGTAACGAATTTCTAAACACTTGTTGAACAAAATTTGTTTTCAAGTAATGATTTTATCATGTGTTTTGTAAGAAGGGGTTTTTAGGGGCCAAAAATCCAAAATTTTGATCACCCATATCTCAGAAAGAAAAAATATTTTGAAATGCAGTACAGAAGAAAAGTTGTTCAAAATGATGTTCTTAACAATATACGACCTTCAAAATTTCGTTAAACGGCCCCTATAAGGAGATAAGGGATCGGCCCCTAAAACCTTCTTTCTCATATATCTCCAGAACAGTAACGAATTTCTAAACACTTGTTGACAAAATGTGTTCAGAATTAAATGTCCTTTCATTTGAATCCAAGAAAAAGGGACTTGCCTCTTAAATTAGGGGATCAAAGAGCTCTAAAACCTTTTATCTATAGCCCTTTAATGAGAGCCATTTTGTGAAAGGTTATTAAAGCTAGATTAGGTATAATACGTTTATATATCCTAACAATATAATGATTTTCTTGCGTTACCAAATTAGGGTTTTTAGGGACCAGAGGTAAACAACTTTGATCTTTTCTATCTTAATTGAAAGAAATGCAAGTATTTAAAAAAGCAAGAGAACTTATAAAAAGCGATACAATAAAGCATTAGTACTTCACTCCTTTTTCCATAACATGTTTTGTTGTCGAAAATCAAAGTCGATGATGTCATATTTCATTCTAAAATTCGAACGGAAGACCTCCTCGTTGCTCGCAACGAGATCGTGTCTAGTTCTTCTTATTCTTCTTCATCCAAATTTGTCCAAGCCGTAACTTAAATACCCTTTGACATTAAGACTTCAAACTTAGAACATAGGTAGATGGTATTGAGAAGGAGTGCACGCCACCAAAATTTTTGACCTTGACCTATTTTCTTTTTCAAGGTCAAGCGTTTTATAAAAAATAGAGTTTGGACTATAACACAAGATTCCTTAAACATACAAACTTTTAACTTGTATCATAGATAGATGGTATATAGTTCAGTTGATCCTTACCAAAATTGTTGACCTTGACCTTAAAATTTTATTTCAAGGTCAAATCAGAAAAAACTTCATTGTTCATCTCCTAAATATTCTTTGACAGAAGGACTTCAAACTTTACACAAAGAACAATTATAATACACTGAGGTGTACTATTGATAAATATTTGACCTTGACCTTGTTTTACTCAAGGTCAACTTGAGAAAAAATAATTAAATTTTGTCTGGGTGGTACCTTAGATACCTTTTGACATTAAGACTTCAAACTTAGAACATAGGTAGATGGTATTAAGAAAAAGTGCAGGCTATCAAAATTTTTGACCTTGACCTATTATCTTCTTCAAGGTCAAGCGTTTAAAAAAAAATATAGTCCGGACCATAACACAACACTCCTTAATCATACAATCTTTTAACTTGTATCATACATAGATGGTATATAGTCCAGTTCAACCTTACCAAAATTTTTGACCTTGACTTAAAAAGTATGTTTCAAGGTCAAATTAGAAAAAACTTCATTGTTCACCTCCTAAATATTCTTTGACAGAAGGACTTCAAACTTTACACAAAGAACAATTAGAATACACTGGGGTGTACTATTGATAAATATTTGACCTTGACCTTGTTTTACTCAAGGTCAACTTGAGAAAAAATAATTAAATTTTGTCTGGGTGGCACATTAGATACCTTTTGACATTAAGACTTCAAACTTGGAACATAGGTAGATGGTATTAAGAAAAAGTGCAGGCTATCAAAATTTTTTACCTTGACCTATTATCTTCTTCAAGGTCAAGCGTTTTATAAAAAATATAGTCCGGACCATAACACAAGACTCCTTAATCATACAATCTTTTAACTTGTATCATACATAGATGGTATATAGTCCAGTTCAACCTTACCAAAATTTTTGACCTCGACCTAAAAATTATGTTTCAAGGTCAAATTAGAAAAAACTTCATTGTTCACCTCCTAAATATTCTTTGACAGAAGGACTTCAAACTCTACACAAAGAACAATTAGAATACACTGGGGTGTACAATTGATAAATATTTGACCTTGACCTTGTTTTACTCAAGGTCAACTTGAGAAAAAATAATTAAATTTTGTCTGAGTGATAACTTAGATACCTTTTGACATTAAGACTTCAAACTTGGAACGTAGGTAGATGGTAATAAGAAGAAGTGCACGCCATCAAAATTATTGACCTTGACTTATTATCTTCTTCAAGGTCAAGCGTTTTATAAAATATATAGTCCGGACCATAACACAAGACTCCTTAATCATACAATCTTTTAACTTGTATCATACATAGATACATAGATGGTATATAGTCCAGTTCAACTTTACCAAAATTGTTGACCTTGACCTAAAAATTATATTTCAAGGTCAAATTAGAAAAAACTTCATTGTTCACCTCCTAAATATTCTTTGACAGAAGGACTTCAAACTTTACACAAAGATTAACACTGAGGTGTACTATTGATTAATATTTGACTTTGACCTTGTTTTACTCAAGGTCAAATTAAAAAAAAAATAATTAAATTTTGTCTGGGTGGTAACTTGGATAGCTTTTGACATTAAGGCTTCAAACTTGGAACATAGGTAGATGGTATTGAGAAGGAGTGCACGCCTCCATAATTTTTGACCTTGACCAATCTTGTGTCTCAAGTTAATTCATTTTCTAAACTGTATCATATATGGATGATATCTAACATATAGCTGACTTCATTCTTATTCACTTATTAAATTTGCCCCATATTACAATCCTTTGGCAGAAGGGGAGACATGTGTTTTTTTGTATAAAAAAACAATACCCACTAGTTTTCATCATTTTTAAAGTAATTATAAAATTAATATTTTTTATTGGAACTCTTTATTACGAGGAGATTCAAAAAAAGTTCTCGAGGAACGTGTCGTCTGACCTTAAAGCAGCCTAGACTTTATATCCTTAGGTAGCAAGGGACAGTTTCGAATAAAGTACCCGTCAATATTTTTGTAAAATTGAGAGTTGCTGTACTTGAAGGCTTATGAGTGTTGATAAAATTCATGAAATGATTTTTAATGATTATCATTAGTTAGAGGGATGTCTGTTGTTGAAATTGATATGCAATATGTAGGCCCCTTATTTTAGGTACATAAGAATCAGAAGTAATTCTGTTGTGCTGACTTTACACAGTGAAATTGCAAGTTACAGACGGGAGGTAAAATAACACGAAAAGTAGGTGGATGGGACACTGTAAACTATACACCGGTAAGTTTCTGACATGTTATAGTGCAACATGCACGCGGTACGGAAGGTCAACCCTCTGCAGGGAATTAGCTGGGGGAGGTCTAAAAAGCTGAAAAATCATGAAAAATTAGCAAAATATGAAAGGGTCAAAATCTCGTAAAAACCAGTATGCAGAGAATTTTACAGGTTTTGACTAATAATTTCTTCAGGAATTGGTGATTGGCCTTATAAAGAGTGAATTAAAGGTATTTGTGCTGAATGGGAACTGAGGAAATTCTAGTTACAGAGTTCCGAAGACATGCATCCCTTGGCTACAATGAATTGAATCAAAAAAACTGTCCCCTGCCACCTTCAAGACTACATGGTATTTTCATATTTCTCCTTTAACTGTAATTTTGAGTGGATTTTGTACCATAAGTAATACATTTTGTGAAAATGGATGATTTTCTTGGCAATAGATGTTATTACATGATTTATTAGCTAAAATATTCAAGGGGAGTAACTCCCTCTTAAATGTGTAGAATGACCACCACTAGAGTAAATTGGCTAAAAGAGAGTAGGTATTTCCTATCCTGATGACAATTAATAGGCTTAAGTTAATTACTGAGATAAGAATAAATACTTTAAAACAGTTTTTATCAATTAAATCATTAAATTTATGAATTTGCAGCCATTTTGCTGTCTGATTTTATGAAATAACATTAAGCCACCTGACTTATATCCCCCAATTTTTTAAAAACAGCATATTTTTATTTCAAATTAACTTTACATGTAGACAAATGCAGTTATCAAAGTATACAATATGTCAAAAAACTCAAGTTTTTGCTCCTTCCTATCAAAAAATGGTATTTTAGATGTATTTACAGAGTTGAAAAAGCGATCCCCTCTTTCCAATGGACTCCATTACCATTACATGTAGGATATGTAAATGTACATTTGACCTTGAAATAACATCTGCTATGATAATTACTCTTGAAATGAATAAAAAACAACATATTTTTACCCTTTTATTGTATATATGCATCAGAAATGTAGAAAAACATGCAAAATTTGAACATTTTTCATGGAATTCTCATCCGTCCCCAGGTACCCGGGTGTGTTTGAATTTCATTTTAATTAAACGCACACATCACACTTGTAGGTCTTACTAATTTAGCAAGGTTAAAAGGAGACTAGAAACCAGAATATGTAAGATATCCACTAATTATGATTATAGGCTTAGTTTTTCATGAAAACAAGAAATCACATGTAGGGCGACATGACTTTTTGTGAATAAAAATGCAACAAATCATCCATTTACCAAAAAAGATCAATTTTAAATATCAGTGATGGTTGTTTTCAAATATGTGTAAGAAATGCACTCAAGGAAACTGCCAAAAGTTTCATAATATTAGGTTAAAATGTTCAAACTAATCCTTCTTGTGAAAATCAAAAAATAGGGGGAGGGTATACATGTAGAGGGATTTCTAAGTGATGTGATGCTTTTATCATGATAATATCAAGCAAATGTATGTAGTATTGAATAAGGTTTCTTATTTAAGGGGGTTTAACAACAGTTGACCTCAAAAAGATTAGGTAAAGATGCTTTATTTATGGAGAGCCCTATGAATCTGTGTTGAATAGAGGAAAGTGGAAATGGTGGGTTCACTTAAATGGCCATATTTTTCTTAAACCTCAATGGAATTGTCAAAATGTGGTGTACTTTTTCTCAAAATAGCATAAGCCTTTTAATTTTAAGACAAGATGACTTTTCAGAGAATGTTAGTGTATGTTAAAGGTAGCAAGGGACAGTTTCGAATAAAGTACCCGTCAATATTTTTGTAAAATTGAGAGTTGCTGTACTTGAAGGCTTACGCAGCACTGTTAAGGTTGCATATGCTTAAATTACCAAGAAATATGTCATCAAAAACGAGCTACAAATATGATGGTCGTATTAATCAAAACTCGCATACAGCTTTTCCCATAATAATATTAGCTTAACTCAAGTGACCCATGTGTTACGACACACATGTGCATTTACCGTCATCACGTGCCTATCACGTGACATCGATATTTATAGACATTTTCTATGTCACACATATTTTTCAATATCGCAAGGGCATACCCCCGTTGTACATTTATTTGTTTTGCATGTATAAGTAAAATGTGATCTCCTTCACCCAAAAATCACTGCTGCTTTAATGGAATCGAGTTAATTACAACGCCATTTCCAAAAATACACTCGACAATCCATCATTTACGGGGGTATCACGTCATTTTTCATCAACGAATAAGACAAATCCGGAGAATGAAACAAAGCAGCAGCATTTTTCAGTTACCTCAAAACCTTCTTGATCACTGTGTAAAATATCAAAAGTATCCATGCAGGTTATGCCCTTGCGAAAATGCGTTGAAGATGATGTACATGTATTTTCCTTAACTTAACCCCCTTTTCAAACGCAATGCCGATCTAGATTTCGGCTAAGGGAAATAACTCTGTGGATATAGTGTTGCGGGAAATGTGAATTACATTACGAGCATTTTGTGATATTTTCCCTTGGTTGTATTGCTGGAGGCAAAATTGTAACTTAAGTAGAAATAATTATTATACATTTATAAATTTCAAGTGACAGCGTGGGTCAGTAATTCATCAAAAGAAATAAAAACATGAGAGATAACTACGACATGCATTACCTCTTTATATTCCATGCGCGGATCCAGAAAGTTTTTCCGGGGGGGGGGGGGGGGGGGGTCCGACAGTTATTTGAGTTTGCCAGGAAGGGGGTGGTCCAAGGTATAATTTTGTAATGTAATTTAAATAAATTTGAATTTTGCAGGGGGGATCTGGTTCCCTCTAGCTGACCACCCCCCCCCCCCCAAAAAAAAAGATCCGTGCATGTAATCGGCGACAATCAAAGCCGTGCATTTTTTCATTTTATTTTTTACCTAAATCAATAATTGGTAAATGAAATATATTTTAAAACACATTCTCTTTCAAAATTGCTGTTTATTTTTTTGAAAGTATTCCTCAACATTGCTGTTAGTTTTTAAGAAAGGACAAGCACAAAACTCTTACCCTCACCCCCTTCTTAATAAACAAATACTCAAACAACAATACATGAACAAAAATGTAAATTCCTAGATTTTGAGTGTTGATCACAACATCAAATACATAGATTTTCAAACATTTATTATTCAATTTTCAAGGGAACATTGAAAAAATAACTCATAGTCAGGAAACTGTTAACAAATAAATAATGGTTTAAATAAATAATATTTGCATATGAACATTAATTTTGACTGTTTAAGATTTAAATATCATTGCTAATAATTTAAAAAAAAACACCAAGAGTTGCAAAATCCTTAGCTCAGATTCAACATATTAATACATGTACTAAGATTAGGTTTGTATATGTATAATTAACATATATAATCATGTTGATATTTCTGTTCGGAGGTTATCAATGCACATAATTGTTTTCCTCATACAAAATTATGCCGATGGTCTCCACATAGGAAAAGCTGGGTAACAGGCAGGAACATAGGGAGGTAGAACCAGCCAATTCACCAATTGATACAGATGGTCTCACGGATAAGCCTACAAAGTTTAACATACCGGTATTAACATTATATATTTTAGCACTTGCACTTTACAACAGTATAAACTAAACAATGTCAAATGACGAAAAATGAACTTTCACCCTGAGAAATCTTTTTTGATAAAATACAACCCTATGAGCAAAGAGTTACATGTAGCCTCTGTGAAAAAACACACCGTTACATAGAAGAATAATTGGAAATGCCACTTGGACATTTACATGTACATATATTTTATGTTCTTTCTTCCTAAATTTTGATTTCTTTATATATTAAATATAAATATATATTATTATTAACATTACAGATTTTCTTGTGGCAATTAACAAATGTTCCCAATATACTAAATAAAATCAAGAGAACTTAATACTCCAAGATGACTTAGATATAAATGTTTACAATAGCAGAAAGAACCCCCCCCCCCTATTAAAACAATCTTTATCGTCAAGGGATAATGCTAAGCAATCAATGTTTGCGATATAGTGCATACTCTCAAAGCAAGTTTAATTACATTTCCAGCAGAATGAAAACACACAAATACATGCAGTGTAGTCTCCACCCACAGAAAATATATATGTAAGGCACTGTATTTTTAAATCTTACCAAAAACATGTTAAATGCAATTGGATAAATTCAACTTAGGGGCTGAAGCAGTTGATTGTAATGAGTCACTGGAGCATACATCATATGGAATCAAACACCATGACACGGGTACCCCGCATCTTTCACCTCTTCTACACAACACAAGTAGTATAGGAGTCTACAAATGAAATACATGTATAAGGTACAGCGTAAAAGAAATCATAAAAATTACCAGTTATTTAGACTTGAACTCAAATTTTATGCAGCGATACAAGTAATAGTTGATTAGTATGAAGTCTTTGAGGCTGGCGATCAGCTAATAAAGGTGTGAAAAACAAAACATAGCACCTCTTATTTTGAAACCTCAAGGCTATCACTCTTTTTCTTTCTAGATTATGTATTCCGGTCAATTAAAACAAATAAAGTCAAAATTTTACAGTGCACTACATAAAAGCTTTGAATCGACATAGCCGCCTTAACTTCAGATAAGTCTCAACGAAATGTTTTGACTGATCCCTGTCATTGAAAGCAGGGTGCACAGTAATTGCATGATGCGAGTTGAATGAAGGGGATGACAATCTAGTTGTAGCCAATAACAATGTAATGTTACCTAACAAAGATAACTGTATTGCTTTGAAAAAAATCTTTAATTGTCTGCAAGGACAGTCAATGCGCCTGACAAATAATTTCATTTAAAAATTGTTCTGATAATTTAAACGTGTTAAAAAACCTGATCATGTTGATATTTAAGATGACACGGGTACCCCGCACCTTTCATTTAAAATTGTTCTGATAAATTAAACATGTTAAACAACCTGCATGATCATGTTGATAGTTAAGACTGGTCAGCAAAACAATACAATATTAGAGACTCAGAGGTAATAATTCTCACAACAATTAACCTATCTTGTATCATCTTTTTTTTATTCTAGACCATAATTTTACATATACTGGTAATATAAATTATGACACACTGTTATATTGAAATTAATTCTAAATAAATATTAAGACTATTCAATTTCAATGTAAACAAGCTAAGCAGTGACATTTTCATTTGAAGCCACATGGATCAGCAGTCAGGCTTCAGGATCATGAAGCAATCTTAGACTTAAGTCAAAAATTGTACACTGTCTTAACGCCTCTAGATTGAAATCACTGACAAAATTGAAATGCTACTAACATTGTCTTGATATAGATTTGTCAATTACAAATTTTAATCGATATTTTATGATGAACAATAATATTATGGTTGCCTGAAATTTTGACTTAGTCTAATATTCTTTCATGATCCTGAAGCCTGAAGTGATACTTTAAGGCAATTTGTCAGAGTAAAAATGATTTCTTTTAATTAATTGGTACACATGCAAAAATTAAAATATTGATTATATACCAGTCCATGTAAATATACCAACACAGTCTAAAACAGTGGCACTACTTATCATCTACATTGATACATGTAAGGCGTCGCTGATAAATAATCAATGTGGAACTGGAAGGTTGTGCATTCAGGTAAAATCTGATGTCATGGGGAATAGCTGATAAATCGCCATCGACATTTATTTGTCCAAGACGTTTTCAACAAGTTGGATTTAAATACTCTTTAAATATTTTTTAAAATAAAAAGTTATATGCAATTAAAGTATAGATATACATAATCATTTGTGTAACAAAATGACATGCTAGTGCTTTGAAAAGTAATAAAACTTCATAATTATTTACAACATGTGGTCGTATGAAAACACATAACGTTATCAATCCGTACATCACTTTGTTGTTTCAGCACACAATAAGTACTGCGTTTACATTCTTTATCATACTGTTTGCGTTAGTTTATGAAATGATTTGACCAATACTTACCATATCTCCTGCATAGTTCGACATCCACACGCATAGTATCAATCCACAACATCTCGGCGCACATGTTTACATCCATGCCTGCCATTTTGCTACCAGCTAAAAATAGTCGACACGTCACGGATCGATACAAGCGTCGGAAGGGAGCGGATCAGAACCAAACGACAATTAATGTTTTCATTGAAAAAAAGTAAATAAAGATCATTATTGCACAATGAGGGGTTTAATATTTGATTTAACTCTCTTCAACAAGAAATTAAATCCAAAAACTAATCAACTACCATTAACAGATGCTATTTACGTTAAATTACATATCTAATGAATATTCATGAGTTCAAAGTTGATCAAAATAAGCCCCGCCTCCAAATTCCAGCCTTAACTGTGCTGCGTATGAGTGTTGCTAAAATTCATGAAATGATTTTTAATGATTATCATTTGTTAGAGGGATGTCTGTTGTTGAAATTGATATGCAATATGTAGGCCCCTTATTTTAGGTACATAAGAATCAGAAGTAAAATGCGAAACCTGCGGCTATGACTGTTGTGCTGACTTTACACAGTGAAATTGCAAGTTACAGACGGGAGGTAAAATAACACGAAAAGTAGGTGGATGGGACACTGTAAACTATACACCGGTAAGTTTCTGACATGTGATAGTGCAACATGCACGCGGTACGGAAGGTCAACCCTCTGCAGGGAATTAGCCGGGGGAGGTCTAAAAAGCTGAAAAATCATGAAAAATTAGCAAAATATGAAAGGGTCAAAATCTCGTAAAAACCAGTATGTAGAGAATTTTACAGGTTTTGACTAATAATTTCTTCAGGAATTGGTGATTGGCCTTATAAAGAGTGAATTAAAGGTATTTGTGCTGAATGGGAACTGAGGAAATTCTAGTTACAGAGTTCCGAAGACATGCATCCCTTGGCTACAATGAATTGAATCAAAAAAACTGTCCCCTGCCACCTTCAGTCTGCATGTATAATTATCAGATTGGTTGAACATTTAAATAACGGAAAATGATGACTGATCTCAAAGTATTTCATTTTGAATAACATTTAAATGATGCTAAAAGCAACATATCAATCTTCACTGAACATGTATGTCTTTTTGATATGCCTTTTTTGTAAATATTAGCAATGATTCATAAAACTCTTACTCATTTTAAATATCCATACTCTGGATACATGTATTTCATATTTGATCTAAAAAAAAAACTTTGCCGTCAAACAATAAATGAAAATTCATTTGACTATATGCTGATTTTTCCTGAATCAGCAATATTTGAGTAAATATTTGGTTTTAACTGTTATACATGCCTGTAAATGAATTATTGATAATCTCTTTTTTGATTTTTATTTATCAATTGATTTTGTCATAATTATTTGAATTTAAATCAGTTATAAGGAAATTAACCATAAAATAGTCTTTTACAATCTGGGGGGCGGGAGGGGGGGGGTGTATCTGACATCATAACTCGGTAAAATGAAGGATGACCTGTGTGTTTTTGTGTTTATTGTATCCTTCTGTAATCCATTTTGATAAGGAAAAGATATAAAAATAGTACTTTAGTCTTAACTGGCTCATTTTTAAAGAAGTGGATATTTCTAGAAAAAATATTTATTTTGTTTTTTAATTTTTTCAAATATGTGAAATCTTTATCTTTATTTTGCAAGTGTAATGTTTTTTTAAGCATAAATTCTGTATAGAATGAATGCAACATTGTAGTCAAATTAAAATATGTTAGTTATTATGTTCATTTTGTTTGCATTGATTCAAAATATATTTTGTACTAGATTTAGTCTTGACTTGCTTTTTGACATGTGGGGTACATGTGTCTTTGGAACATTATCTGGGTAAAATGAAAGATAACCTATGCATTTTGTGTTAATCAGGTCTTTTGTGCATTAATACTTATAAATCAATTGAGAAAGTATATGATAAACACAAAATTTGGTGAGTATGGAGCTACCTTAAAAATAATTATAAAAAATCCGCAATTTTACAATAAGACATTTATTTTGCAGACAACCATGAATGTTGGCATAATATCAAGATATTTCTTCATTATATGGCTTCAGAGCTTTTGTTGGTGTATGTGAGGGATCAAAGTACATCCTCGCCTTTTGCCAATGCTTCCATGAATGGAACGTTGGGGTTAAAATCCCAATTATAAGTTTATAGCTGAGGTTCAATGAAATACCACATTTCCCTCCATGTATTTAGAGCAGGGGTCAGGTGCAACAACTCTACAGCAATTAAAGTGTCTAAAACGAAGTTTTCACCATTATTCTTTGGCCTTAACATGTCATTTTATATATTAACATATGTAAGGGGCTCATTTGTTCGAATTCAGTCCATATGAAGTACGTCGGGTTTTTTTTTATGAAATATAGATTTTACATACAATGTACGCATCACTTTAATAGTTAGAGAGCGGAATTACGAATTTCTAATTTTTACCGAAGTTCAAGAGTTCTGTAAAAATTCATCACACCGGAACTAAATCCCTACTTGATCTGTAATTTTTGTAGCTACATATGAAATATCAGCTTTATATTTGCATCTCTTCAAAAGATAAAGGCGAAAACTGAGAATTACCATTTTTTGCAAATTTTAAGAAGCAATACTCGGGCAGATATCAGCAGACCAGAACTAAATTCCAACTTGATCTGTATTTTTTGAGCTACATATCAAATATCAGCTTTATATATGCATTTCGTCAAAAGTAAAAAAGGAAAAACTGAGCGTTTCCCAAGTTTCCAAAGTTCAAAAAGCATAACTCTGTCAAAAATCACCGGACCAAAACCAAATTCCAACTCGGCCAGTATATTCATAAGATACATCCATTTGTAAATTTTTTGAGCTGTGCAACGGTTAATGATAATGCGGGTGCATAAGAAACAATAACTCATTGACCTTTTTTATATTTATCCTTAGAAATCATGAAATTGTGAGGGCATTTCCATCCTGCTCTGCTAAGAGTTGCCTTGATTGTGGCTGTAATGCCAGGGCACAGGGCATGAAACCAGTACTCGCATGTATGTTTCACACGACATGCGAGCTCCCAATCCATAGAGCCTTTGTATCTTTCCTCCCTTCTCCACAAAATTTTCACCGTGTAGACTCCTGAACCGCTGAGGAGGACTATGTCTGCGTCCTTGTGTGACACGGGGTTTGCGCCTGTTGCTTTGTGTATCTCTTTTGTCTACAGTAAATACATTCATATTATATATTTTTTTTCATGCAAATGTATATGTTAACATTGTTATTAATTTCCAATCATAATAATGCGCGTGTTGAACCAGCATTATTTGGATGTGTGTTTGAAAGACGGAGGGTGGTGGTGGCCATATTTCCGGGGGGGGGGGGGGGGACAAAGCCTATTTCCGCTTACTTTCCTTTGTCACTCATTGTGTTGTTAACCAAAGAATAATAAATGAAATGTTTGTACAATCATATATAGTTTTTTTAAACCGTTTTTAAACAAATCTGTATATTTGTCTGGGGACAACAGCCTAAGTAACAGAAAACAAAAAATCCTTCAATTTTTATCCCCACAGATGAAAGGAAAATTGACTGAATCAAATGTAAATAAAACAAAAACCGAAATTATAAAATGTAGGCGAGCCTGAAGAAGTAAACGACGAGGAAATCAATGACGAGGGGAAGAAAGTGAGATCGAAATCAAAAGCCGATATTCTAAAACAATTAATGAATGAATGAATGCATATAGTGTTTTTCACTTTTTTGCAGAATTTTCATTTTTTGTTTTGAGACAGACCGGGAACTGACTAATTTTAAATTTTGAGCATTTCAATGAAAATGACAACAAACCGTCAACCATAAGTCCATAAAACGAAATACCAATTCAAATCATTCAACTGTTTGTATTTAGATTTGAAGCATTTCTTTTCTGTCCCAAAAAGTTATACTATAGTATCAAGCAGAACGTGAAGAATCTATATTTTTTTCAACACAGTAACAAAAAGTCATTGGAAAAACATTCTGTTAGCTTTTGACAACTGAGTAAAGATTTTAAACAATTTTTTTTTTCTGTAGAAGAAAACA
The DNA here is from genome assembly GCA_015776775.1 of Magallana hongkongensis. NCBI lineage: Eukaryota > Metazoa > Mollusca > Bivalvia > Ostreida > Ostreidae > Magallana > Magallana hongkongensis. The sequence continues at coordinate 15,587,564 of CM027470.1, forward strand.
AGAACGATTTTTATCTTAAAAAGCTCTGAAAATAAGTGACAAGTATGTAGCAGGAATGGGTTTAATTCACGTTATATATTCCCTATTTGCCCCTACTTTTGTTTCTAATAATATTTGGAAGTTTCTAGTTTATATAGTTACTTCCGTGGTTACTATAAAAAGGTTTGTTTCGACATTCACACGTGTTTGATCATCATAGGAAGTATCCAGTTTTTGTTTATATATTTTCTATTGGTTAATATACCGGAAGTTACCTTTTTCGGGTGGTGCTAAATATAGTCAAAGGTAATACCCCTACAGTCTATTCACTAGATTTAACGTTATATTTTTCTATTGTCGTGGTTTTCTATATAAAGCCCTAAAATTCGTAGTTTCTGGGGGACTTGTTAAGCATTGATTTGCTGTAAGTTTCTCACTTCTCTAACATGGTTTATTAGATATTTAACAGGCTGCACCCGTTAGGAGAATAATTTGATCATTTTGTCGTCGTCATTTGCTCCTGTTGAATTATTTTTGGCCCTTAAACTAAAAGTTAGGTGTTAGGTTCTTATTAAAAGGGATTTTTGTATTAAACCTAGGCCTTTCCACCGGCTAGGATGGGGGGTGATTTTTGATGATTATTTTGATGGTGGTGTTCACAGGGATTTTTGATAGGAATTTTTGATAGTAACATTTTTTTGGTCTATACTCGGCAGGAATTTACAATTGTTATCATTATTTTGTTTTTGTTATTTTTATAAAGTCGTAAATAATTATTGTTGTTTGTTGAAGCTGGTGTTTTTCATTACAGTGTGATGAACGGTGTCAAAAGGTGAAATATATATTATTTAACTTAAAATTAAGACCAAGCAGAATCTCAAATCATAAAGAACCTGGGAAATAAATTACAACACATAGGAAACGGTATACATATTTCAGAGAGTGATTCTGACCCAAACCGTCCTATTACAAGTATTTTAATGACTGTGAAAAGCTATGTTCCAGCGGTTAAGATTGGAGAATGTCACCATTGCTTTTATCGTTGGCAACACAAAAAAAAAACCAATGGCTAGTAGAATGTTTACACCAAAGATATAGTAGTTCGCACCAATAGAAGGACAAATATAGATTTTAGCATGTTTTAAGACACGCAAGTCATTGAATAGACAAGTTTGATAAGCTGAAAAAAACCCAAGAGAAAAGCTGTAGATATGACGGAAACCGGGTTTTCTTTTGAGTGAACAGTATTTGAAATCCATTTGCGAACTCTGAATATTGATATGAACCTGCAATGTGTAACCTATGGTTTGATAAGGCCTATTTTTGTGTCGCCTGAAGTGAAAATGACTCATGGGGATCATCAAGTTTAATAGCTGGAATTAACAAGCTATTGGTACACGATTTGAGCTCAAATTTTTTATTTTATTGTTTAGAATGGTTAGGCAACCGTCGATTTTAGAACTATTTTGGATACTAATTCACATTCGCATAGTCTTGATACATCATACATGTAACACCCTAAAGATCAAACAACAACATAACGAATTTACACAAAATCTTAGTAGTCAACTTAAAATAGAATCTTTACAAGATCAATTATGAGAGAAAGACAGTATGTTAAAGAGATCAGTGGAGAGATAAAAAAAAGAAGAGACATTAAAAGCAATGGAGAAAGTAATCGAAGAGAAAAATGTGAGTATAGATAAGATGAAGAAAGAGAATTTACAGTACTCAGAAAAAATTTAGAGAAAAACACAGAGCTCGATTTGAATGATTGAGGATATGGATTTATAGATGAAACTATAAAAAGTTATTAATGAAAAAGAGATTATCAGATTGTAAGATGAGAAAGAAAGATGAGAACACAATTTTGAAAAAAAATTGAAATAGGCCAGTAGTAGAAGGCAAAAAAAAAGAAAGAAAGAATGCGTTTAAAACACAGAGAAATTGACCATAAAGAAATTGCTTCACAGAATAATCACATTACTCCAAATTATATATACAAAAGCAACAGGTGTCAATCTGACAAGACACAAGCACACATTCTTGCTCCTCCAAAATTGTCGACATATGATGGAAAACAGAACAAAGCCCATATTTAATATGTTGTATATAACATATATTAACGGGCGGACCTCGAGAAGCACAATATTGAATAACAACTCGGACATGATTTTTATATCAATTTTTGATCGCAGTTCAATTTGTTGGAAAGACACTTAAACTCTTCTCTTTTGACAATTTTTTTAATAAATTCGACGATTGACTTTTTTAACAAAATAAAAAATATATTACATGTTGTACAAACTGCGGAATTTTGTTGTAACGGTTATTCAAAAGCCAACACTCTATTGTCGATTTTTCTTAAACGTTTTTAAGGCTTTAAGTTGTCAAGGTATATCAAAATAAAATCATATTCTATATATAACCATGGTTACGGGGAAATAACATTAAGTTTGGTCGTATCTGTATGATAAAGAAATGAAAGGTTGTAAGTGACAAATACGACTTTTTAACGCTTTAAACTATAATTTATTTACGTCGTAAGTGACAGTTACGACGTTTCATAATTAATAATCACAAAAAAAAAACATTGACATGTCGTGCTGCTGAAGAGGGGGGAAAGAAAAAAAAATATGAATGGTAAGTGAAATATTACATTTTTATGAAAGCATATTTTATGTATAGCCATAGGTATATTGTATAAAATTTATGAAGTTTTAAAGAAAACAAGTATTTTAGATAATTCTGATGCAAAAACTTTGTACGGAGACCATTAAAAGCAATAAGAACAAAATAATCTTTTTGCAAATAAACAATAAATGGTTTAAATCAAATTTTAGGCACACTGCCTAAATATAGTACTCACTGATTGCAATTGTTGAACATCACTAAACTATAAAATATAAATATTTACAGGGGTCATCTTTAATTATAGGTAATTTAATTTATAGGTATTCAGGAGCATGTAAACTGTTGATATGCAAATTGATAAAATTGTTAATAACTCAAAACATCGTTCTATAACTTTTTAAAATAAAAATTAATTGTATACTTTTTAAAATCAAATTTTACTTACAATTTTGTTGACGACAATGGGATTTTAGTGCTTTTAATATTGCTAAGATGAATAATTAAGAGACTGTTTAAAAATAAAGTGTTTTTCGGTCTTAAAGACAATTTACAATGTAGTGTAGTTTTGTAACGATACACTTTACATAAATTATTTCAATTTTTAGATTTGTCCTGTGAATACTGCTCACAAACAAAAGACAAGCTGTAAATACTAGAAATGTAACTGTAGTATTGAGCAAAATTTTGAACGATCTTGGGATGCAATCCATCAGGACGATGTACATCCATACATTCGAAATTTGTGGATAACACATTTATTTAATGATCAAAATCGAATATACATTATTAAATTTAAAGAAAAACAAATAAACAAGGAAATAAGGCTCCATCTTAATAAAAACATAGCGCAAAATGTCAGTTGTAGATAGGGATTCAGATGATGAAGAAAGTTTAACACTAAGTACATTGAAAACAAAGTAAAGAACAACAATAAATGTGATGCTGAAGATGATATCCCTCTTAATATACTGGCAACCACTCTAAAAGAATATCAAACCAATCAAAATACTAGTAAAAAAAACATTTTTGATGAACAAGAACAAACTAGTGTTCATACTGTAGATCATTTAGATTATTTTCGATCGACATGTGAAAATGGTGATAAGGAAGTCAACTATGCTACTTCTGAAGAAACCAGTGTTTACACTGAGTTATCTGAAGAAATTGTCTCCAACAAAAACCACATTGAATCGATGGAGTGTGACGGAATTTTTGACATGAATGAGACTCATGTTGTTGATGATGAAGTTCAAGAATTATATGATGTCTCTCTCAACCTTGATGTACTGCGCCCATTGTTTGACATCCCAGAAAGTGCCTCGGACACATCATTCTACATGATACTTGGAAATGAAGTTATGCCTGAATTAGATGATCATGATGAGAATTTGACCACCGGAACTGACTCAACACTTGAAAGTGATAAAGAAAATGAAGAACCCGAGAATGAGGATGACACAGACACTTCTCAGATGGAATCGGAGCAGGAAGAAAGAACGTTTAGATCATGTCGACACAAGAAAGATCCAGTAAAGTAGAAACAAAATATAAGAAAATGGAAACGTAATGCTGGTGAAGAGTATCATCATGCAAAGGAAAAAGAATACCAAGACGAAAGATGCAAACTCCAAATTGTAAATGCAAGTATAAATGTGCAGATAAAATTTCAGAAGAAAATCAGCAAACCATCTTTCAGAATTACTGGATGAACATTTCCAGTAGTCAATGAGACTTTATTAAACGCCATGTGACAAAAAATCCTGAAAAACAACACAACAGAATTCCAGGAAAAAAAATTCTTACCAATACAGGCTTTCAAACAAACTGAAACAGTTCAAGTATGCAAAATCTTTATTTGAAAACGTTGGGCATTGGTGAAAAAACAGTTTCATACACATTGACACAAAAAGACGAAATAAGCTCGGAGGACGACAGGCAGTTTGTTAGAGAACACAGTAAACCTTTTCCTACAGTTGATTCACATTATTGTGGGAAAAACACATCTAGAAAATACTTGGAAAAACATTTGTCAATTAAAAAAAATGTACGATTTGTACAAACAAAAATGTCAGAAAGAAGAAAGAACGCCAGTGATGTACTAGCTATACGACAAAATATTTGGAAATGAATTCAACATTGGTTTCCATCATCAAAAAGAAGATGTTTGTACATTCTGTGACTCGTATGAAGAAATATCCCCAGAGGACAAGGGAAAAAAATACATGAACACGAGAAACATCTAGAAAGAAAACAGAATGCTTGAGAACAGAAAGCTAAAGACAAAATGCGATCTTTGACTGATAAGAATATACAAATAATCAATTTTGATCTACAGAAGGTGCTTGTGACACCCAAGCTATTCGTAAGCGATGCTTACTACAGTAGAAACATATAATTTTACCACATACGATTTGAACAGCAGAAATGTAGACTGTTATGTCTGGGATAGCTCAAACCCTCCTCATTCCCTTATTTTCATATCAATTTTTTACATACTTCCAAAAGTGGGGGGGGGGGGGGGGGGGGGGGGGTAACTCCATGATAATTCAATTTTTTATATGTTAATTTCTTGCTGTGAGAAAAAGAAGGGGGGGCCCACCGATGCTACGTGCCTGTTGTTACTGCCAGAGATGAATTTAAATTGATAGTATAATTCTATAACATTTTTGGCTCTCCTGTAAAATCATAAAATTACAGTTACGACCTTTCCATCCCACAGCGTCGAATTATCAATTCCTGTAGAATATTAAATTGGTAACCCTTTTTGATTGCATTATGTTATTTAGGCGACACTTAAATTGTGTCTTCTATAATTTGACTTCATAAACTACGCCGTCCGGATTGCCCATTTGCATAAGCTCAACAGCACTTTAAAAAAAGCCTGCATGAATGCCGTTACTTTGTCTCTTAACATCCCTATATGATAAAATATCTTTACACAACACACATTGGCGCGGATACAACTTCTCAAAACACATAACGCAACTTCGCACAACTCGCTAGCATAAGCACATGTGCAATGGACAGTACATGTAGCTCAAACACAACTTCACACAACACGCTGTTTTGTTTTAAAAATGTGTTGTCGAATACCACGCCATCGCGCTAAATGACCGAAATTATAATATAGCACGATGGCGGTTAGTTGTGTATATAGCTGCGTTAGCGCAACGGTGTGTTGTATAACTGCATAATGTGTGAAGTTGTATTAACACGACTTCATGTTGTGTGGTGTTTACGTTATGGTTTGTTGTGAATAGTGGTTTTAGCGCCACGAGATGTTATGTACCTTGTTGTATCAGTGCAATGGCTTGTTGTGTGAGGGAAAGATTTTTAACATCAAAAGGTTAAACTTTTGCAATGGCCCTTTCAGAATACCATATAAATGATGTGGTTGGTCGGAATATAAGCTAACGGGAAAATATTAATAGACAATCAATTAATTTACATATTAACACACAAACAATGGTTTAAGAAAGGAACATATAAAATTACAATGATTTTATAGAAAATACTTCCTTGCCATCCGACATGATATAAAATAGAATGAAAAACAACGAAAAATATGATGTAATTAAGGAAGGAGTCTTATCTGGTTTTCGACTTGTCCAAATATCAAAAAGTACTTTTGATAATGTTTTCATTAAATCAATGGAAAGGAAATTTAAAGGATCATATACAACTTGGCATCGATATAGTCATCAAAGTTTAGAGCCTTACAAGAACTATAATTTTGTAGGAAAATTGCTTAGGAAACATGATATGTTTCTGTTATTCAGAATAATTGTAGTTTTATGAGCTTATGTAGCATTTTTAAAGCAATTAACCAATTATAGTGAAGCTCCTGGATTATAGTAATCTATTAGGGTAAAAATTAAGTTTTAAAAGTTAGACATATGTGTCATTACGCGTTCTATAAAAAAAAGAGACGAGCGTCGCTGTAAGCTCTGTTTACCCGAATTTTCCAGTAGAACTACATTTATGTAGCCGATACCAACAATGCTCACTATAACATAAATCCTTATTGTTATGTCCAAATCGGGCGTTAAAAATTTTTCCCGATGCCACTAAATTCAACTTTCTTGACACAATAATTGTACTCCCGCTCCAGAGGAGAGGTGGGTAGACTGTTTTAGCCTTGTCTGTCTGTCTGTCTGTAACGAATCTCAATTTTCGCAGCTGCTTGAAGTTTATAAAACACTTTTTCGTTGGGCATGCCATATGGTTGGATTCATTGTTTATCAATGAGGCGTTAACTTCCTGTTAAATGACGACTTTGTTTAGTTTTGGTCAAAATTTCCGTAAAAGATATCCAGCAACTATTTTTGTTGTTGCAAATTTATTAACTATCTAATCAAAAATGGCGAAAACAGAATTTTCGCGGTAAAATTATTTTTTGGCCTAGAAATCCTTCAGGACTGGCCTGCTACTGAAAGAATCCAAAACAATTTGATAGGTTTTGTTCAAAGGAATAAATTGAGATAGAATTTTTTTAGGGGCACCCTGGCCCTAGAGTAAAATTTTGCAAAAATCGAGAACTTCGGTGCACCGCACAGCCCTAGTGGGAGAAGTACTGTAAAAAAGAGTTAGATCGTTCTTTGAGAGGAATGTATGCATTGGTAACATTTAATGTAAAAAAAATGCAGGACGAAGGTTTATAGATTTTAAACAATGGGGTTGGGTCAGTTAGAGTTTGATATCGTGTCATCTTGGCATCAGGTAAGTCCCATTATACAAAGGACGCAGCGGTTAATAAAGAAAAGAGTTCAGTTGAATGTACGTTGAATGATGATAGTGTTTCAACGCCTCGTAAAAACCCTTCCACGTCTACAAACATTATTCTTCCAGTTATTTTCGTTGAAAAAACCAAGGCGACGTGCATCATTTGTAGCAAAGACTCAAAGGGTTTACGACCTTTGAAATTCTGTCACGCGAGACTTTTGATAATTGTAAATATGTCCATGGTTGTAAATAAACGCATATAAAGAACATGTACTGTATTAAAGAAAGTAAACTGAAAATAAAAATTAACTACAATGAACTTTTTTTTTCAATCAATATACATCATGAGAACAAGAACCTAAGAGTTTACACTTGTCTGGCCTAAAATCAAGAAGTGAAATCGATATGGTTTTTTTGTAAAGACAGAAAACATTACCGGACCTATAAATCAATTCAGTTGTTATTCGCAATAGAATCTTTGATAGCAACTTCCTGTCAAATGTCAGCATGTTTTTTTTAATTATATTTACAACAAAGCAGGAGGACATGTCGCACTAGTGGGCATTGCTCACAAATATCTTGTATATTTCTGATCCTTAAATATCTTTAATTTGTTAACTGGCGTTGAATTGCATATAACTTTAAAAAAGTGTATATTGAATACTTAAAGCTTTAATCATGGTTAAATAAATTATTTAAAATTAAAAAAAAAAACAAGTCGTATCGTCCTCTTTCCGAAAATAACCATAGAAATAGAATAATATCCTGATGCGCGAATGACTACTTTGTTCATGATTTGCATATCGAATTCAGTTGTATAAACTTAATAGTAACAGTGTTACTTGTCGTGCTTGTGATGGACACTACAGTAGATCTATCTTTAGATAGCATCTTGCAATAGGAAAAAAGATGGTCAAACTGAAAAATGATACGTTTGACGTCGAGGACTGGAACAGTGAATACGCCAAGAGGTACCTAGTGAGCACTATATTACAGTCACTGTTTTTAGTCTTAGGATTCTGTGGAAATATGATGGTAATCGTCATTTACACCACCAGAATGAAATCGAAAAATGATGACAGGTACTTTATACCGTTTCTTGCTGGTGTGGATCTTTTGGGTTGTCTTGTTTCAACAACCTTAATTTTACTGAACAATAACCTACCGTACAAATATCCAAATTCTGCTATTTGTAAAAGTTTAAATGTAATGGCTTGTGGGCTTATTGTTGCTTCCGTATTTCTGTTGTTGGTCATATCGGTACAAAGATATCAGAAAATCTGTCGCCCATTTGGGTTTCAAATGACATTACACTTGAAGCGGAAAGTTGTAGCATTAGTGTTTACTTTAGCAATAGCCTTCGCATTCCCAACGATCTTTCTGACTGAGAAAATTGAAGTCCTGCATCCAGTAACCAACATCACGGGTTATAGGTGTGGTCCTGTGCCTAATACTGAACAAATTGGAGAGACACATCTCGGAATTCTCATAACTGCAGAGCTAACCTCTGTAATTTGCATGTCCATTTTGTATGGCTTTGTTGCGTACACGCTGGTAACGAAATTAAAACCATCAAGAAAAATAAACAAAACAGAAATTGTGTCACGGACGACTCACTTTGAAATTACTAGTAATGATACCAAAACTACAAGAGTAACTGATAATACAACAAAAATGGACGACTTTGCTAGTGACGAATGGGATCACACAAACATTGATGCAAAGAAAGCAAAAACACGGTCCGGAAAACATTATTCAATGATGTTTATGTCGATTTCGTTGGTCAGTATACTTTGCCTTTTACCACCTTGGGTATTTGTTTTGCTTGAAACAAAGAATAAGGCGTTTTGGAATAACTTAACGTACCAGGAAACCCAAGGATATGTTATCATCCGAGGGCTTTTTGTGTTGAACTTTGTGGTAAACCCTATTATCTACTGTTATTTTGATTCCAAATTCCGAAATAATATCGCAAAGATATTCGCTTCTATTTTCAATTAGAAATTTAACAAACTCAAAATGCCGCACCGTTTGCCTGAGCAACAATGGTCGTAACTGTGATCAAGGCAGTTTAAAATAACTGCAATTTTGTATATTATCATTTATGTATTAATTTTTCTTTACATATTTTTTTTATTAAATGTTTGCAGTATTTGGGCTTTAGAGAGTATGTTTCACTGTAAATAGGATTATCTACACTTTCTCACGAAACCTGCCTACTAATACCATACATGATAAAGTTCATGAGGAAAAAATTTTTAACATGCGTTTATCAACTCATATGCAAAATTTTATATTACGGTTCAATTCTACCCCCGGAATTTATTATTTAAACAAACTTTATCTACGATATAGTGTTTAACTTCTTTAATGCAAAAACGTTTTTCTTAAATTACCGTTAATTATCTTCCATTTTAAGAGGACACGATGACATTTCGTTTTAAAAACAAAAAACAAAACAAATTTCATTAAAAAAAAAGCCGGACGACGGAAAGAAAGGGATCTGAAAAGCTGTTTAATTTTAATTTCAACTCAGGTGAGCTAAACAGGGGAAAAAAACAAAAGATACACAATATCAGATTAAAGATAATTAGGAATCGTTTTATATATTACTGAATAAATTTTAAATGTATTAATAAACTCTGCTTGTTTTACTGTAATATATATATTAACAAAATATAACTTCTGGAAAATTTGAAATTTTATTGAATCCTGCATTAACCATAAAGAACAAAGGAGAAAATTATTCTTTCCAATTATATTTATATCTATTTGAGATGACAAATGTGTACGTTCATTCCTTTCTCAATGAGAAGATATTCTGTCTAATTGTTGTTTTATTTTCTTTATCTGTATATAGTTATCACCATACTTCTAACATAAAAATATAAATATTAGATTTGTCAAATTAAAATAGATTTTTAAAATTATAATTAATAATAAGTATAAGGAAATAGTTGATAATATGAGCTATTTTCAACATTCTTCATTACATACATTTAATATGATTGGCACTTTTTCGAGGAAATAAATTATGTCCTGGCGGTTTAATAAAATTAGAATATTCTCCTGTTATCTAACAGGAAATAACATATATGACTTCCCTGTTTTTTTAATGTTGTATAGCACTAAAAGGAAGAAATTTATTTAAATTAGGAGTTCTCTTAACAATCTAAAGTACATATTATGTTTGAGGAAGCTATGTTCAAGTTGATAATATTGTGTAGAAGTACAACCGATAAAGGCATATTTATGATTTATAAGTAATGCTGTATTTAGCTGTTAGTTATTTTTAATTTATCATGTTAAAAGATTGCTATAAATAACATTCTGCAGAAACAAAAAGAATGAAAATATTCATACAATAGATTACAACACTGCTGTAGGAAATTCTCTTCATCTCTTACAATGTATTTGATATATATATATATATATATATATATATATATATATATATATATATATATATATATATATATATATATATATATATATCTCCAAAGTCTCTTTTTCAATGAATAATAAAAAACTTTTAAAACACTATTTCAAAATATTTCGACCGTGTTACCGGTCTTCATCAGTCGGTGTTTTAAGAAAACACCGACTGATGAAGACCGGTAACACGGTCGAAACACCGATTGATGAAGACCGGTAACACGGTCGAAATATTTTGAAACAGTGTTTTAAAAGTTTTTTTATTATATATATATATATATATATATATATATATATATATATATATATATATATATATATATATATATATATAAATGTGTGTGTGTGTGTGTGGAAGGGCGGATCGAAAGACAGAATCGCCAAATAACTTTACCGATTCGTTTCAAGCAAAAATTCCAACTGATGTGAGAGTTTTAAATAAAATTCAAGATGGCGAAGATGTGAACCTTTTTTAACTAATAAGTAGAGGGTATATTTTTAATTATAAGAAAATTATATAATGTTAGGTGCCATTTGTTCATAACCTATTTACTTAAAATCTAAATCGGTCTACTTTCCAACTTGAACGCTGAACGAACGGTGTCTGAAAGTTGAGCTGGATTTTGTGAACGGTTAGCGCACGTACAACGCGAGCGCAGAATAAACGATGAACGCAAGCTTATTTGTTCGTACATGTAATAACTTCATAGCTATCCTCAAACTGTGTTTTACACGTACACAAATGAAAAAATAGCACAGTTCAATTCTGTTTACAGACTAACAAAGTTAAAAGATTAATACGCGTATTTAAATGTTAGTAATGTTTTGGTATTTTTTTTTCTATCATGAATTCTAAGGCTTTTCGACAAGAATTCCGAGCTTTGTACGAAAAAGCCTTTATGAATCATGTTGTTTAAAATAAATTTAAAGATAGAATTAACGCCATCAAAGTTTATGAAGCATTATATATCAGTAATTGAAATATATCTGAAAAAGAGTATCCATGGAATCTTAAACAAACAAATAAAAAAGAGCCGAGTCTATGCCTGGACGTGTTCTATCTTTAAATTATATAGTCTGCACTTGATTTCAAACGCTACCTCTGTAGAAATGAATGACAGTCTTATATAACTGTAGCGTATAAATAGGATATAATAACGTATCACGAAGAGATAATATTCTATTTTTAACTTATTACGTCACTTCCCCCACTGCTGAAAGTGCAAAGATGTAAAATCAGCGGTAAACAATGATCGTTTAAGCTCATGTAAAAAACATATTCAAGAAAGTTTTCAAGCAAACTTACTTTTCTTTATTCGAAAAAGACGACTGAATTAAAAAATCTTCGATTGTCGCGTGCTATAAACCCGAACTCTCAGTTTAGCCGATAACTGGTACAGTACCAGTATACGATCAGTTGTCTGACAGCCGATTTATCAAAATCGCCGGACAGACCAGTTTGAAGGTGAAAAAGTGAAAAATCAACCCCTTGTTTCATCGAATAAGTATATTCTAATGAAGTATTACAAACATTAAACGTACTCGTCTTCTGTATTTTAGGAGGAAAATTGCTCAATCTAAATCAAGTACAAACCTTGTAGTAATAACATAGGTGTCTTAATCGATAGTTTCAGAAAAATACTAAATCAATTTCAAGAAGATAGGGAAATGAGATGTCGCAAATGCTTATTTGGGTCAATTATAACTCAATTTTTGACCAATTAAATATTTTTGATAATGTTATAATACAAATTTACAAAAGGACCATTCTAACTTTATACAGATTTGAATATTTTGATAAACGACAAGAAGAAAATAATCCTAAAGTTTTGGTGGTATCGAGCCCACCACCAAAGAGGCCAAGTTCTATAAGGTAAACTAATTTCTGGTGCTCTTAACAACGGAGCCATTTCGGTCAAAACATGGTGCATTTATGTTAATGCTATATGCGTTTTTGGTCACGAATTTACGGACTTGTAATATTTTTCTAAAACGTTCAATTGTTGGGATAAAAAAAGTATTTTTGAAGTTTAATGGGCTATCACTTCAAAGTTTTCTTTTTATTGAAATCGGTTTGATTTCCATTAGACCTTACTTAGATTATGAAAATAATATGAAGCCCAGAGTCGCTCTGTAAAAGAAAGGCATTGCATAAAGATCTAAAAATGACATTATTTTGGAGTTTTGATACGCATACACTGATTTAAAGTATTACATTCCAAGTAATTAAGGTCTACAGATCGATGTTTTTTAAATATACATTGTTTTGAATGGTTTAAAAAGAAAAGCAAATCACATAAGTGGATATTTTAATTTTACAGTATCTTATTTGTTTTCATGCCTTATTTACCCATCTTCTTTTCTTACAAAAAAAAAATTCCGACAAATATCGCGACAATTTTTACATCATGTGGTAACAATATAAAGTAACTTGTGGTTGTTCTTTAAACAGTTGTAAATCCTTATGTTGCAGATCGATTAAGCAATATAATCAAAGCATTCTTTTAAAGATATTTACCGAAGGCTAAGTTGGTTAATATGTAAAGTCATTGTTAACATTCCACTGAGAGGTTGTAGGTATAACGCTACAAGGAAAAGGTGTGCAAGTTATTTATCCTTGATTATATATTCCCTATAAATAAGAAGAAAATGCATTCTCTCACTAAATATACCTGCTGACTACTGAACAGCGTAACGACAGGAATCATGAAGTGCCTGTTACTGCTTTGTGTGGTTTCAGTCAGTTTATATATTTCTGAAGCCTGCACCTGTCTACCACAGCCTCCTAACGGATGCAAATCAGATTACTGTATGTCGTAAAAAGTGCTTGTATTTAGTGAAAATTTCAGTCTAGCAAAACTATGGCTTAACGTGATGTATTGCTAAACAGGATGTATATTTTATGATTTTGATAGCGATTGTTGGGTGTGTACTCAAAGTCAAGAAAGTAGGAAAGACTCAAGCAGCCCAATTTATCTACACAGTAGCTGTTAGACGAGTTTTCAAAGTAAGTAAAACTATAAATTTAATTGTCATGTATCTTAGCAAAATGTTATACTTATTTACCCTCACTAAAGTGAATAAAGATTTAATTTTTTTCGAAATGGAAATATCGTTTTACATTTTCTACATTTTTTTTAATCAAATCTGACTTAACCGAAGAAAATAACGTAACTTTGATCAATTCAGGAAATATATATATGCTATGAAGACTTTTATAAAATGAAAATAATAATCTGTCTCTACAATTGATTAAACGACAGGGCGCGAAGTATTCCAAGTTGAAACGGGGACGAGTCGTCACGATTAAATCAGCAGTGTCCAGCGCCGCTTGTGGAGTTTCCCTGAAACCCAAAGCAACCTATGTCATTTCCGGTAAATAAATTATTTCATTCTTTGTGTTAAAATTATTTTAAAACTAATGAAGCTTAGAAAAGAATACAAACTCCACAATGCAGTCAAGAGTTTATTAAGAGCTTCATCATACGATAATCATTCAATTTCTGTACAGGAAGTTCACGTGGAAACATTTTAAGAACCAACTCATGCCAGTTTGTTAGATTATGGAAATCCATTCCATTGAAAAAGAGAAAATCCCTTTACTGCAAGAAACGTGAGTATTGTGTTAACACCCACGTTTGCAAAGCGAGTTCTGTGATTCCAATTAGGAATTAAAATTATATTTGAGATGTAAATGACGTACTTGTTTTAGTTTCTACATTTTTCAAATACCGGATAAATTAATAACATTCAGTATCTTTTTATGGAAATACCAGGTATTACACAGATTGCTTATTCTTATGCTGTCTCTGATCTTGGCTCTTTGTAATAGTCCACCTATCTGTATGGTTGAATGACTTCAAAAAAAAGATGAAATAAGTTGAAACTAAGAAACATTTTTGAAAGAGTCATAAATACTTAGTTACAGTGTTTTTAAGATCGATTATCATAACTGCTAATTTTAAAAAGTTAGTTCACACTTCAATAGATTGAAGATTATTATCTTCACATTTACCTTCATTTCAGCGCAAGTCTATGGAAAAAAGCAATACATATTTGGCCGAAAACGTAATCAAAAAAGATATGGGAGACGCCAAGGCAAACGATACGGTAAAGGTTACGGCAGACGTCGCAGCAAAGGTTACGGCAGACGTCGCGGAAAAGGTTACGGCAGACGCCGCGAACGATTCTGGAAGAATGGCGGGAGGAAAGGAAAGCATTCCGGAAATAAAGGATATTATTAGTTAATTTGATAACAAAATATCTTATTGCAAGATTAAATGAGATATACATATGTAGAATAATCATCTATAAATGCCTAAAAAATAGATTTTTTATGCCTCAAAAACAGGAGCTTAGTTGTGTATGTCCTGTCAATGTGTTTGTGGCATTGTGTTTTACAGATATTGTTTTATAAGCTTTTTAATTAAGAAATAGTCCGTGACACAAATCTGTTTCCTGACATGAAAACCATTCTGTTGATACAAAACAATTCATCATAAAACGCGCCTTTATATATATTTTGCAACCAATAACATTAAAACGTAACTACTTCTAAATAATTTGTGAAGGACTAGGACAAAACACTTAGTAGTCAGGTCTACAAAAAAAGATCCGTTATTAGTTGTTAGAAAACATAGAAAAGATGTGAAGACATCGGAACCAAATGACATGAATTTTATCTTTGTCCTTTGATAGGCCGTGGAATATTAGCAAGTGCTACTTTTTACATAGTCATCCACATCCAGTTTGATAATTACATGTATTACATCGCTTGCTAATGTACACCAGCCATTGTTCGAGTTTTCGTGGTCGTGATGACAACGCACTAGAGACGCCGTGAAAGAGCGGTTCAAACGCCAATTAACGCAAAAGAAACGTGAAGAGAGCGCGATGAACGCAGCAACAGCTCTTTGGGGTCGCTGTGTGAACGCAACCAAATAAAAAACACCTTGTTAAAACGCCGTGGAAGCGCAGTGAGAGCGCTATAGAGACGCAGTGAGATCCCAAAGGACTCCGAGGGGTCTCCATGCAAGCGCAATTGACTTATCACTGCGTCTACACTGTGATTAGCTGCGTTCCTTGAGCACGCGAATGGAGCTGTCGTGGTGCTGTTGGAGACCTTACGGCGTTGTCACTGCACCTTACTACGCTTCTACGGCATGTTTATCAGAACGCAGAGCCACGGCGCGAAATTTGTGCATGTTTAAAGTGCACGCCGTCGCATGACGTTCTAACATGTTCTAGGTTATCCAACCGCGACGAACGAAGATACCGTTGCGTTGTAACGACGCTGTAGGAGACCCTACTGCATTTACCTTGGCGTTTTACATTATTTAAGGACACAGCGAGATCGCCGTGAGGACGCAGCACTGGTGTGAAAGGGGTTTTACGGAGACAGCCGGGCGTCTAGTTGAACGAGACTATATTGAATAAGTGTCCTTGAAAAACAATACTTAAAAAAAAAATTAAATCGAATTTATCGATTATTTTCAGGAACTTGCCAGGAAGTCTTGTCAGCGGTTATGATTTGTGTTAAGATCAAAAACGTCAGGCAATAAACCTGAATGTTCAGCCTCTGCGACGACAATGAACGGAAACTGTTGGTGGACCGACCGACAGGCAGCAACAAAGTAATATGCCCATCCTTCTTCGAAGGGGGGCATAACAAATAGTAGACACAGAAAGAAACTACGATCAGAGGCACACGCTAGCAGACGCTAGATGTGTATTTGGAATATACAGGGGCAGGAATTACAGGCAGTAAGGCGGTTAGTTAAAACACTGGTCTGATTACTACCTAAATGCATCAAGTGGACCCCAAAAAGCAAACCCCGAGTGGACCAAAGGAAACCCTGAGTGAACACAAATTTCAAAGAGCAGACCCATAGTAAACCCCGGAAGTACACCCGGGGATTAGTTGGGGTCTGCTGTTGTGTTAGGTTGTTAGGTACTGTATCTTTAAGCGAAGGACCAAAATCGAAGCCATATATCGGGTCAATCCTTTCATGTAAGAAATTCATAATCAACAGCCGAAGAAACCAAATGGTAATCGCACTAAATTAAATGAATTTCTAATTTCTGATATACAAGTTGTGCAAGGTAAAAAGGTTGGTGGTGGTCTCTCACGCCATAATGCAACTGAGCAAATTAATTGACGGCCAGCTACTCACAATGTATTTGTCTAAAGAAATTACTAAATTTTTCAAACTTGTTAGTTTTAACTATTGAAGATCGTTTAAAAGATTTAATTATTTACATGTACAATCCAGAGTTTTATGAATGATAATTTAATTATTACCTTCATAAATTTAGATGTTGGTAATAAAGTTAACTTTTAAAGTGTTTTGAAATATGGATTATCCGAAGCAAAGTGCTTTACAAAATACTTGTGTATTAAAATATAAATAAAAAAAAACACCTAAAGAGGATTTTGATTATATTGATGTCGGCACCTAGTTGTCGCGCCATATTATGTTGCCTTTGACTTGCACGAGGTTAAGGTACTTCACTACACAGAGCTGTATACTTTTTAAGACACTACGTCACAAGATGGCGATTTAAATGTTTTGTTAAACTGTTTGTATCAATCGATTCAGATGTGTATCGTCATAGCTCAGTTGTTAAAGTATTATGCTTGTGAACTGCAGATCATTAGTTTGACTCCACCTGGAGCTTTTGTTCATGTTTACTGAATGACATTTTTGAAAAATATCATTTTTTATCTAAAATTGCACATTTTTTCGCCTTTTTGACAAACAAATTCTTATCCATCATGCTTTCTATCAAAATCAAGTAATACTCTGCCGAGTTGAGAAACTATTTCAAGGTTAAGTGAGGCACCTTAAAGAATATTATGTATTCCAATCAAGAGACGATGTTTGTTTGACAGAATGTTGTGTACACATTATCAAAATACAAGTATATAAGTTTGAAACATTATGCTTGTCAAAATATTTTCGTCATTCCTTTTACTTTTCAGTTTTCCTTGAAACTTCTAATATGATGACAATGATTTATCTGTTTCAAAATGGTAATAAATCATTGTAAAATCTTTAAATTTTCTAAAATTATCAATCAAACCTGAAACATACAAGCTTTAAACTATTTTTCCAAGAAAAAGCCAATTATATGGATGTCGACTGTATTTAAAACAATAACATATGAATCTATTGAGATCGTTCTGGCATCTGTACGTAAGAATGAAGGCTGTTGTTATCTTGTTTTCCGTTTTAACCCTTTGTGTGGGATACGCTCATTGTTGCAGATGTGATATGATCCCAACCAACGGATGCAATTCGGATTTTTGTAAGATTGATTTTCTTCCATAATTGATAAATAAATTTTACACCATAACTGGTTGTTAATGATAAACTTTTCAATTAAAAGTTAATAATTATTTAAAGGAATTATGGTAATGAAACTAACTATGCCTTTAATTTCAGGATGGAATGTGTTTGGTCCTTTCTTTCTGACAAAAAAAGCATTAAGTAATAAATATGTTTGAACCGCTTTTGGTAAATTGGCTTATTTTTTCAAATTTTTTGTTAAGTTGTGTGAAAAAAAAAATTTTATGTAATGTTTTTTGTAAACGTTCTGTAGAAAATCAATGAGATTAATTTAACGACTATTATCAGGTTTTCTAAAATCAGTAGTAAGGTATATAGTCTGCGGTCAGTGTGGGGTCAGTGACGTCACGACCCATCCCATCAGTGTGGGTCAATGACCTTACAACCATGAACCTGTCTGGGGTCAAAAATCGTCTAGGGTCACCCATCCCATAAAGCAGTCTGGGGTCACCCATCAGCGTGATAAATCCGTCTGGGGTCACCCATCCCATAAAGCAGTCTGGGGTCACCCATCAGCGTCTGGGGCCACCCATCCTATAAATTCTGGGATCAGAATCCGTCTATATAAGAGAGTTGTATTATTAAACATCTAAAATAAACAATAATGGAAGAATACATGACAAATGAAAACGATTTAACACAAACAGAAAAAAATCTTAGAAATTTCTTGCAAAATGGAGCTGCTGTTAAAAAACTGATTGATGAATATATAGCGAATAATGAGAACTCTATAACTTGTGATTTTTGTAAAAAACAGTACTATTTAAGAACAAAAGTGGTACATGAGAAACATTGTCTCGTGAGATTGGCCCTGGAATCCAGAAAGGATCCCACAAAAATGTCTACATTTTGTTTGCGTGCAGATGGTTTTGAAAAAGAGTCTTTGAAAGAAATGACCGACTTTGCAGAGGTCCTTAAAATCACCATGGCTGACCGTGTACCTAAAGAAATAATGGAACATGCTCTTTCAAAGTCAATTGATGAAAGTTATAACAATGGTACGATGGAGTTCTTATGTCCAGATGGAATATGGCGATCACGAGATCAGGTTGAGAAAAAAGAATGGTACTTGTATGAACTGAGATCTCTCTTTCAAAGTCGTTGGGAAGTCAAGTGCTGTAAATATTGTTGAAGATAATTGAACTAAGTATAATATTAACGATGGAAAAGAAAATCAAATTTGATGATAATGTGTGCACATATTTGATTCCATTAGAAGACAGAAAAGGAATATGGATGCAATATGCAATAGACAGAGCCCATTTTAAGAGAAGAATTGAAAAGGCCGAAGAATCTCTAGCACCAGTACTACGTAAAAAACTAATCGAATATAAGTTGAATACGACCAATATAGTCTAGCATCGGGGTTTTACTATTAACAAAAGTCTGCAGTCAAAAATGTCTGGGGTCATTTTAAGTAAAGATGTATACTGTTGATTAAGTCTAGAATCAGGACTTTACTATTAAAAATGTCTGCAGTCAAAAAATGTCTAGGGTCATTTTTTATCACGCAAAATTTATGTCTGCGGTCAATTAAATCACGTGTTATTTTTGGTATAAAAACGTCGCATTTTTATGTGACTTTCATCAGATCTAAGCTTCACTTAGAAGTACCAACATCTCTCTCTCTCTCTCTCTCTCTCTTTATAAAACAAAATATGGAGAAAAGGCACCAAGACATTATCAAGGCGAACTACTCTACTTTAGTGCAAAACATAACGACCTCATCGGTTGCCGGACATCTATTTGCTTCCAACATTATTACCGATGAAATGCGGCAGCAGATTGAAGCTGAAAAAACCAGCTATGATCGAAATAGAAAACTATTAAGCATCATTCTACGGAGAGGTCCGAGAGCTTTTACAGGTCTCAGGATGGCACTATTGAAAGCCAATAAAAGAGACTTGTTTAAGCTTCTTTTACCTGAAGATAATACTGTATCTGAATACGACAAAAAGTTAGCCATGGCCAGATCACTAGTTCACGATACGACAGAAATATCTGTTGGTGTCAACCAGCCAAAGACCTACCGTACAGAACGACAAAAATCTCAAGAGGAACGATGCAGGATCAGCCTGGATGACTTCAGTGACATTTTCCTGACAGCCGTTCCTTTCAAAAATAAGATCAATATTCACATTCGTTACTTCACAGAGTCCAACGGTCGCTATATCGCAACAAAGAAAGGGGTTACGTTTTCACTTCCTCGATGGGTGATGTTTGAATCTCTGCTCCCGGATATAGAAAGATGTATGCAGAACAAAGAGAACAATTGTGAAATGAAGTGGCACATTGGAGGTGGAGTGTACGTCTCCATTAACCCTGGATATTCAACAGTGGACATCAGACACTTTTGGAAGCCAGAAGATGCTGTCAAACCGGTACCAACAAGAAAGGGTGTGACCCTAAACAGACAAAAACTGAGTAGATTGCTTCAAGCTACCCAGGAATTAAGAGAATGTGTCCCAGAGCTAAATGATACAGATCTGTGCGCATTCAGTGAATCACATCAAAACCAGCTTGGGATGTTAAATTGCCCAGAATGCACTCCCTTCGGATACGAACCTCAGGAAGTTAATACGTCCATGGAATGCAATGACGGTGACTCACAAGAAACATTGATAATCGAATGTGACACTGACTAAACCAATGATATTGTATGATGTGTATCTATGAAAATATTGTTTTAATAACATATTCGCGAAGTACAATCGTATTTGTGCAAACAATTATTGACCCTCTGAATAAAATCATATATATTGTATATTTATAAATGACTCCTGTTTTCATTTTATTATTAAATACTAGCTAAAAACAAGAATTAATCAGTATGAGTCAGGATGGCAAAGAACACTGACTATCTAAAAAAAATATATTATACTCCTGGAAATCCCGGGGCATTTGCAGGACCAGAAAAACTTTACCAAGCTGTAAAAAAGGAGGGAAAATATAAAATTGGAAGAGTGAGGATAAGACAGTTTTTAAACAATGAAGACCCTTACAGTTTAATGAAACCTATCCGACGCACATTTCCTCGTTCAAGGGTCGTGGTGGACACCATTGACTCGATGTGGGACGGAGATTTAGCTGACGTTAGCAACATTTCTTCCCATAATGACGGATATAAATTTTTGCTAGTGTTAATCGATATATTTAGTCGCTTTCTGTTCTTAATACCACTGAAAAATAAACAACATCAAAGTATAACTGATGGTTTTAAATTGGTTTTTCAAAGTGGACGCAAACCAAATACGATTAGAACAGACAAAGGAAGCGAATTTAAAAATCGCTGGGTGAAAGCGTTTTTTAAAAAAGAGGGAATTCACACCATATACACTCAAAACGAAACTAAAGCAAATTATGCGGAGAGAGTTATCAGGACAATGAAAAACCTGATGTACCGTTATTTTCTTAAAAACAGAACTTATCGATATGTTGATGTTTTACAAGATTTAGTGAGTAGTTATAACCAAAGACCTCACAGATCGTTAGGAGAACGAGCACCTTCAACTGTCAATAAGGAAAATGCGGATGAAATAAGACTAGTTACTTATCTCACAACCAGAAAACAAATACCTAAGGCGAAAGTCAGTATGAAAACCCCGTTGAAGTCAATGGATACAAAATTAAGAAACAAGCCTAAGTTTAAATACAAAATTGGAGACAATGTACGCATCTCACAACTGAAACATCCTTTCCAAAGAGATTATCAACAAAAATGGACAGAGGAGTATTTTAAAGTGACCCAGAGATACAAAAGAGACGGAATCCCTGTGTATAAGGTGAAGGATTTAACTGATGAACAAATTGAGGGTACATTTTATCAATCAGAACTTCAAAAAGTCGTAAAGTCAAGTGATGTTTTGTACAGAGTTGAAAGGGTACTGAAAAGAAGAAAGCGTGGCAATAAAAAGGAAGTGCTTGTAAAATGGGACGGATGGCCTACTAAATTCAATTCCTGGATTCCGGAAAGTTCCCTGGAAAAAACTTAAAAGCAGTTGACTTTCAATATTCGGTATCAGTCAGGATGAGTCTACGAATGGTGTTGACGTCCACAGACAGCTCCGAATATTTTGACAATAAACCCAATTGTTTTCGAGTTCACTTGAATAAACAAATTCAATTGGATGGATACTGGACAGTTGCTTTAACAGAATTTACTACAGAGAGCTGGGATCCATCTAAGAAAACTTCTGATGTGTACATATGCTGTGACATATGTGAGGAAACCATTGTTGGTGGCAAGGACGTACCCCTCTTACGACGAGTTTTTCTTGGAGAAAAACAGGAAAACAACATCATCTACACGTTACCTTATTACCTTCCCGTAAAGATTGGTCAATTACAACAAATCTGTATATATATAACGGACAGAGCAGGCAACTTAGTGTCATTCTTAGACGGACCGGTGAGCGCTACACTTCACTTTAAGAAATTCCCTTACGTTTTATAATGAATAGTCAGACGTACATTAGTGACCCTAAAATCTGGGAAGCTTTTTATAAAAACATGGCAGAGAAAAAGTTCAACCCGTACAAATATAAACCCAAACAGATTGGAAGGGGTATGAGAAAACAAAAATCTTACGTAATTCCCATTAGACCTCATTCACTGTTAGAACCCGTTAACCCTATTCCTCAAGTGACACCTATGGCTGCGGTGGAAGAGAGAGCCAAATCAGAACATGTTAAAGACGTACAAGAAGGCGTTCCCTTTATCAAGGTCACCAGTGGTATTAAAAAACCATCGCAGCACTCCTCTGTCATTCCTACTAAAAAATTGAAGACATCAACATCGCACAAGAGGCCGAAGGACAAGAAAATCAATCTTGTGAAGAAAAAACCAGTCTCGAAAAAGAAAACAAACGGAAGATCTAAAAAGCGACATACATCTGGAGGAAAAAAGGCATCACAAAAGCCAAAAAAACTCTTTAAGATCGATAGATACAAGAACGTTTTTAAGCAGTGAAGATGGCCTTCTTAAGCAGTGATAATAAAGACATAGCCCAACCAATGGAACTTTCTCTCTTTGCATCACCCACTAATCAAGTAGCAGTCGAAAAAGTGTATTTTACTGAAGCCAGACCGATTTCCAGTATTGGAGTGTCAGATACCCCCATAGAAATAGTTGTATCTGGATCGGGAGCGGAATATATCGATTTAAAAAGAAGTCGATTGTATGTAAAAGCCAGAATTTTAAAAGCGGATGGCTCCTCATTAGCGACCGATGAGAAGACTGGAATTGTGAATCTACCATTGCAAAGCATGTTTTCTCAGATGGATGTCTACTTAAATAATAAGTTGGTTTCCTTTAATACGAATAATTATCCTTGGAAGGCATACCTGAAAACAGTCTTGTTTGGTGGAAAGAGGAATTATCCTCCCAAAAGCAGTCCCAGTTGTTTTTTAAGGACGATGGAAATTTGGGTGACGCGAACGCCTACAATGGTGGCAATGCTGGACTAGTTCTGCGCTATGGCTATACACAGGAAAGTAAAGTATTTGAACTGGAGGGTAACCTGATGGAAGATATTTTTGACATCGACAAATACCTGATCAATGGTGTAGATATCTACATCAAGCTTTTTAGATCTAGTGCACCTTTTCTAATAATGTCGACACAGGACTCTCCGGCTTACAAAGTAGAATTACTAGATGTTGTATACAAAGTGGCCAAAGTGCGAGTCGATCCTGGTGTTCTATTGAATCACAGCAAGCAGATAGAATCTACCCCTGTAAAATACACCATCGCAAGAAATGAATTGAAAATGAACACCATTCCTAAAGGATCTACTGAATTTTACTGGGACAACATTTTTCCTCAGGCAGTACCCGACTGCATCGTTGTAGGATTGGTAGATCAGAAAGCTGTAAATGGGGATTACACAACCAATCCGTTCAATTTCGAGCATTTTGGTGTAACGGATGTAGGAATATACGTAAACGGAGAAAGCGTCCCAGGAAGACCCTTAAAAACAGAATTCACGACAGGGCAATATTCATCAGCATATGCTCGACTGTTTGAGGCCTCTGGAAAATGGAGTCAAGACGCCGGTCTAGTAATTACTCGAGACAACTTTGGAAGTGGATATTCTCTGTTCGTCTTTACCATAGATCCATGTGGTTTTGGTGAAGAATATTTAAACCTGATTCGAAGAGGAAACACCAGACTCGAACTCAAGTTCAAACAAGCAACAGCAAAAGCTGCCAACGTTTTGGTGTTTGTCACCTTTTCCTCTCTACTAGAAGTGGACAAGTCCCGGGACATCAATTACATTCAACCATGAATTCAAAACAGCTCCTCGATTTCGTGCACAATGAACCTGTCCTAAAACGATTTGTAAAAGGAGTATATGCCAGTAATACTTTACCGGAAGTCGTGACGCATTACCCTTGTGCCTTCATCATCAATACGCAACCTTTGCCATTTCCAGGAGAGCATTGGGTCGCTGTAATCATACACAGTTCCTCGGAGGCCGACTTTTTCGATAGTCTAGGGAAACCACCTGGGAATTACCAAGAGATTGAGAACTTTATTTATAAGAATAGTGAATACTGTAACTTTAAATGTAAACGACTTCAACCTTCCTATTCAGATTTGTGTGGGCTTTACGTACTTGTGTTTTTAATATCTAGATTGTGTCTTAAAATGTCTTTGCCACGTGTTTATACTTTATTTTCTAAAAGCATTCAATTAAATGATGATTTTGTACATAGTTTCATACATGAATTCTTGTTTCAATAAACATTATATACGACATGGATGAGTTCTTATAAATATTCGTTCAGTTTTACGTGTCAATTCATTAGAGAATCAGTAGAGGAAAGGGAAACATGGCAACACAGAGCGAATGGTGGAAAACAAAATCCTTACTACCATTTTCAGCACCCACCACAATTTTAATTTGTGGTAGTACACAAAGTGGAAAGACACATTTCACTAAACGACTCTTGCAAAATGCAGATGGCGTGTTTTCCACTTCTGTAGATAAAATCATCTATGCTTATTCTGAATATCAACCCATGTTTGACGAAATGATGGCAAACATACCGAGATTTATTCTTCATCAAGGGTTACCCTCCAAGGAAGACATAGAGCAGTATACAGAGGGTGTAAACCACACGATAGTGGTATTAGACGATCTTATGCTGCAAGTTGCGCAATCTCAAGATTGTGTACATCTATTTACTGTGACGTCTCATCACCGTAACGTTACCACCGTGATGCTATCTCAAAATTTGTACCCTCCTGGTAAATATGCCAGGACCATATCCTTGAACTGTCTAAATGTGATTTTATTCAAGAATTACCGTGATTCTCGCCAGATCATCACCTTCGGATCACAAATATTACCAGGATGTGTACCATTTTTCAAAGCAGCATACGAAGCTGCAACACGTCCAAATTTTGGCTATTTGCATGTGTGTTTAGAACCTACCCAGAACAAAGAATACCAACTGCGATCTCATATTTTGCCTGGGGAGGACATGGTTATTTACCAACCCCTATAAATACATACACTTGATCATTTTTGCTCATATTGCAAAAATGAATCGAAGAATACGGAAGCAGAAAGCATTTATACGCTTTATGCTAAGTACAAACAGTTCTCAACAGAAAATGATTGTAAAGTCTTTGACCAGTGAACAATACGATGTTATCTGTGAAATAGCCCTAAATATCTACACGGGAACATTTCCTCTCACAAAGAACGATATAAATAAATTGAAACCTTACCAATCGTACATTCGGTCCCTTGGATCAAGAGAAGTCAGTACGAAAACGAAACGTGGGATTTTATTGAAACATCTACCATTAGTTTCGCTGTTATTGAAACCTATTGTACATCATATCGACAAATATGGCGAGAGAAATGATACTAGTACCTAAATTTAAATACGAACATCTTCTTAAAAAAATCGAGGACAAAGAAGAGCCTGTTAACCAGACACAATGAATGACAGTAAGGATGAAAAACAAATGCCTGAAAAGACATTAACCGATACAACACCGAGTGAATCAATCAACGACACCTCACAGACAGGGAGTGGTTACGTCAGCAGAACTCAAACAATAGGAAAACCCCCTGGTTTAACCATGAAACGACGCAAGAAACAAGTTCCCTGGCTTACGTACAGAGTGTTAAATTGAAAGAAAGAAAAAGACTCCTTTTATGATAACATTTTATTGTATATACTGTAATGATGTAATCAAAAACATTGAACTGAAATGTGAATATCATAATAAATTCGGGTGAACTGTGCAGTTTTATTTTCATACTTTTTCTTTCAATAAATCCAAATGGCAGCGTATCTAAATTGGGCAGAATTCTTCTTTTAGTGTATACCATTTGATAATGTTTGGTTTCTACCCGGTTTAACAACTTTCTTTTCCGACTGTCCCTGGATATTTTACATGGGTTAATTATTTCGATTTGTTTATCTTGCCCTTTGCAAATTAATGATTTAATAGCTTCAAAATTGATCATTTTAGAGTTGGTCCAATTTAATGTAAACCCTCGAACTTTACATTCTTCCTTGCCCGAGAGTGTGCGATAGGCAGTAATTTTTGGGGCCCCCAGATACGAATTCCACTATGTGACCGTCTTCTGGTTTGATCTCGTTGGTTAATTCCCCTAAATAATTTCCAATAGGCAGATAATGCAAGTCATCCGACTTTTGTGTTTTGAAAATAACACTATCTGTGTCGAAATACAAAACGTTTTCCCCTAATCTATCTAATACACTATAAAGTCGCAGCCGCGCATGTGCAGTAGTAAAACTTGCTAGAAATATGTTTGTTTTGCAATCCGGGGGCATGAACATGGGATGGTTACTCCACTCAAATTGAAGAGTGTCCCTAGAAACAATGTGAAAATTGTGAGGGACTTTTGTGGGATCTGACAGAATTTGAAAAAACTTATCAGTTTCGGATTCGTGAAAGAACAAGGATTGTTTCATGCTTAGCCTCTGACCAAACTTTCCCCAAAAACTATTGAGGCAGAGTTTGGCTAAACAGCGCAGACCTGGATTCGTCTGAATTTTTTCATACTCTAAATCTATACCCTCATTTTCTTTATATCGTCGAATGTAATTCCGTTTCGACTCTTCAGTGTCACACTCGGGAGGAAATCCCGATGCCTCTTGTTTGATTTTTAGGAACGTGTTGACGTAGTTTGCAAACAAACCCCCCTCACCAGACAAAGGGTCATATTGGGACGATTGCTCAAAATGATAGATTTCATAAATTTGTAAAATTTTGTACCCTTTTTGCAATGCCATTTGGATTTCGGGGGTACACCATGTACCTATAATAGCTCTTTCCTCTATAGAACAGACACAATCATGCTGATTTTCATTGTCCGCACACGTTCGGCACAACGGAAACTTCAGTTTTCCTTGGGATCGATATGGAAGCACGGGGTGGTACAAATTACTAGGAGGAAGGACTTTGATTTTGGCAAGACCGAAATAACTTGACATGTCCTCAAAATCATCCGTGATGATGGTCGGGTGACCCACGGGATAACGACAATATTTATTCGTCCAAGGGTAGAGACTCGTGAAATCGTAATACTGAATCTTTTCGTCCTCTTGAGCTTTATAATGTAGTTTTATGGCATTTGTGCGACCGCCAAAAAAACTTTCACGAGGGTCCAGTCTGTCTTGCAAATCCAACGTAGAGACAAAGTGTTGCAATTCTGTGTTTTTTGTCAGTTGATATCGAAACTGGTGCTCCCATACGACGACTAGCCTGTATCCACGCTCTTTGAGTTCTCGTTCTCGCTTTTTGGTCATTTTGAAGAGTTCGTCCAACGTTTGGTTTGTCGCCGGGTGTTTGACATCTGATCGGTCCTGCTGGAAGCAATCCGGACATCCATGGTACACACAACCTACAAACACAAATGTATAAATCATGTTTTTAAAAACAGATTCGCCGCCGCCGCCGCCGCCCCCCCCCTCCCCTCCGTTAGGGAAAAGGAAGGGGCAAATTCAGAACCAACATTTTTCCACAGTAAAATGTTTTACCATAGAATTCGTAGATGGTGTCTTTCCCCTGAGGATTCTCGGCAAAACCGTCGCATCGATAATTGGTGTCTGGTACATGGTATTCTCCTCCATTCAGAGCATGACGGATGTGTACAGGTGTACCTCGTTGTCGACTTCGTTGCATGATCCATTCTAAGCCATTGAATAGATATTTTACTGTAATTGTCCTTGCTGACATATCCTTGGGAAGGTACGACCGCAATGGGACTCGTTAGTCGTTGTTTTCCCACTTCCGTATTCTCCTCATTTTCTAGGTCACTGAGCGCAATCCAATCTTCATCAAGCCGAACCCCTTGTACCCCTTCAAACTTGTCCAACGCATGCCAGGTAGACGTCTGGTCTTTTGTGATTTCTACTTCGGTGTTGTGTTTCAAAAATAAAGTTTTATATATACCCATGCAAACACTTGCGATGGTTACGTAATCAAAGGGGTCTACACCATCTTTGATGGTCGTAGAAATGGTTCCATCGGGTCGAACGTTTGACGTTTCTGTCGTCGTGGCTTGAAGGACAGTATTTCGAAACGCCATACAACCCCTTCTTAAGATGTCAACGTCCGAGCGACAGTATTTTAACATCTCTTCTTGAAAGTTAAATATTTCCGAACTCTTACTTGCATGCCACGTGACCAATTTTTTCCTCTCTCCCGACGACATGAAATTGTATCCGTAGTCTTCTAGAGCAGGATAGGGACCCACGTAATTTTGATGTTCCTTCGTATTAAAAAAATGAGGAAAGTATCCCTTGCTAAGTTCCTCTAGACCAAACGCTTCCGGAATCTTTGCTAATTTCATGGGAAGGAAATTTAACGAATCCAAGAATGTGAGATTGAGTTTCTTGGCGATGTGCATGTACATTATTTTGGATCCGTTGTAAATGATTTTATCTGGTCGAATCGAATGTCGGTCAATGAGTACATCTAATATCGGATACAAGTCGAAACTCTTGGCGTTGTGGGCGATTAAAATCGTGTTCTTAACGTGTGGCTGAGTAATGTAGGCACAAAACTGCTGTGCAGCGTTTTCGCCGCAAAAGATCAGTTCTCGGTGACCGCAAGTATCTGGACAAGGAGGGCGAACGAATTTTGATTTTTTCATTTGAGAGCATCTTGCGCAGCGCGCACCACAGTGGCTACATTTTGAATCTTTTTTCAATTCTTTTTTTTCACACGAGGGGCAAGAAGTCTGTAATACCGTAAAATTGACTTTATGAAGGTGTAGTCCGCAAGACGGATCTTTACAATTTAGGCACAATCTGCAGCTTGCACACTGCCGATCTTTCTTGGCACATTCTCGACATCTGATGCAAGAGGGGGTATAGCCTTGATCGCATTCAAAAATGTCATCCTGACGAGTCTCAAAATCGTAAAAGATGAATTTCTTCTCCGCTTTTTCTGGATCCGTATTGTATGCCTTTTGATAACAAAGATCTGTCCCTACATGGTATTCGGAACAACTGGAACACTGCCACTCGCCGCATACATGGAGCTGAGGGTTGCGTTTAGCCGTTGCCAGTTTAACGCGACATTTCTTACACTGATACCACAATTCACATGCAGGGGGAACCTTGTTTTTGTGCACCATTTTACCGACTTTGTGTCTCTCGAAGCAGGCTAGTGAACGACAGACTCGACCGCAGGATAGACATCCTACCTGCAATTCGGACTCGGAACAGTTATCGTGTAGACATACGTCACAGGAAGTCGCACAAGAATGTGCACTTTTGGTTTTGTAAGGTTTCAAACACGTATGGCAAAAATAAGCAGCATTGAAAAAGCCCTGGATGTTTCCAATACCATGCCAATGTTTCTCGTTTTCTGTTTCCACATGATATAAATAAAGACTTATTCTCTCTGTGTCCTCTTTTGCAACCCGGACGAATTTGTTTCCTACCCGAGACGACACTACATTGATATTCACATTCAGTAGGGTTTCGAAAGGTTCGATATCATTTAACCCTAGGTATCTGTCAAAAGGTACGCCTGCTTTGTTACATAGCCAAATTGCCATATCCGTCTGGCATTTCCTGCGCGATTTTTTGAGTAGATTACCGTAATAGTGTTTGGGAACGGTTCGGTGTTCAATCACGTGTTGCATTGTGGCGCAAGAGTCGTTTCCGGTCAAACGAGACCACGTCTCGGCATTAACCTTTTTACAGGTTTTCATGAAACAGAGACCTATGGCAATGGGTAAACAGAGATTGTTGTCATTTTCAACGTACAATACGGATTTCTTCTTATGAAGGGAATTGTTGGGCCCAAACAGTGACGTAACCGGTAACTTATTTCCACTCCAGCTCCCGCCCTTGGGCAAGTCGATAGATCCTACAGTGACGAGTAAATGTTCGTCCACGGGGATCGTTTCGTTCGAATTTAGCACCTTTGTAATCTCGGACATCACGGTATCTGCATTGAGCTTTTCCCACGATTGTAATGGGACAACAATGGAGTTGTTTAAATTAGGATGACTTAACACCACTCTGCCTAAATCAGCATCGTGACCCCTAGCCTGTGACAATACGTCATCGAACATGCCATGTAATTTGTCATAAATATCAATTAACTTATCTCCTCTCCATTGGTCATTGAATTTTACCTTGAAGGTCGTGTCACGGGCCAGTTTCGTTTTATAGGTTCGAGTTTCTTTTTTCCATATAAAATAAGGTTTTTCTGCTTCATCATCATCCCCACCGCCCAACTGAACGCTAGTTGATGACTGGTCATTGTCAGGCGATTGTCTTGGTCGCTTGGATGCAGGCTCCAGATCAAGGAGGAGCTCTTCCCATAAATGATCTATATGTTCGTTCCATTCAAGTTCCTTTATTCGGTTCTCGACCTCAATGTCACCGGTTAGACCATTGGCTGCAGCAAACAGATTGATAGTGTCGACATCAGTTAAGGAGTCCAGGATTTCTTTCAAGAGACTATTGTCTGTCATATCTTTAATTTAGAAATACACAACAATTAAAATAAATATTTAGTACGAAAGCTTCTTATTCTCAGTTTACTTTGTTAAGAAATGTTACCAATCAACCATCCTTTTTTTTTTAATTAAAAAAATAAGAAAAGCTACTTTATTTTTAGAAATAACTTTTAATCAAAACTGTTCAACAATCAAGTCTCTCTCTGGAGAAGGATGTAGTCTCATCCCACTACTAAAAATTATCTTAGTAACTTCATACTCATATAACTCACAACTGTGGGTTTTTTTTCCTGATATAACATTTATTTAGTAAAAAATATTGGTTTGTAAATAGAAAATTTTTACATATTAAATATTTACTCTATTTCTGTTTTAAAGTTTGAACCCATGATGAGTGAGTATACAGTTTCAGTTACAAGATAAGTGAGAAAAATTTGTGACATAATCATAGCCAATGATATAATATTGTCATAAAAGACTACAAAATCGTAGATCTCTATCTAAAATGGTAAGCTAACAAAATCCACAATTCAATCACAGTACTTGATATCAAATCACTCATAACTATTTAGTTAACAAGACTAGATTACACAAAAAAGTCATAAAAATATTTCACAACCAGTAAAAAAAAAGGTGGACCCTTTGTCCAATGCTAACAATGTACACACAGTGTTTAAAAAACCACATATCGCAAAAAGCAAACTTTTCTATTTAGGAATGTACAAAATACTAGATCACCCTGGATCACAAAACACTTTAGAAATTTAAAAAAAAAATTGAGGTAAAAGTTTTCAGGTATATAATGTTGTCATAAAATTTTAATGCAACATAAAAATAAAAAAAATCCCTACATGCAGAAGCACACCTGGTCTTTTCCGAAAAACAAAAGAAAAAAAGAAACATGACTAGTCACAGAATCCCTCCTGTTACATTTCACTTTCCCGAAATAAAGAAATGTTACCAATCAACCATCCTTTTTTTTTTAATTAAAAAAAATAAGAAAAGCTACTTTATTTTTAAAAATAACTTTTAATCAAAACTGTTCAACAATCAAGTCTCTCTCTGGAGAAGGATGTAGTCTCATCCTACTACTAAAAATTATCTTAGTAACTTCATACTCATATAACTCACAGTTGTGGGTTTTTTTCCTGATATAACATTTATTTAGTAAAAAATATTGGTTTGTAAATAGAAAATGTTTACATATTAAATATTTACTCTATTTCTGTTTTAAAGTTTGAACCCATGATGAGTGAGTATACAGTTTCAGTTACAAGATAAGTGAGAAAAATTTGTGACATAATCACAGCCAATGATATAATATTGTCATAAAGACTACAAAATCGTAGATCTCTATCTAAAATGGTAAGCTAACAAAATCCACAATTCAATCACAGTGCTTGATATCAAATCACTCATAACTATTTAGTTAACAAGACTAGATTACACAAAAAAGTCATAAAAATATTTCACAACCAGTAAAAAAAAAATGTGGACCGTTTGTCCAATGTTAACAATGTACACCCAGTGTTTAAAAAACCACATATCGCAAAAAGCAAACTTTTCTATTTAGGAATGTACAAAATACTAGATCACCCTGGATCACAAAACACTTTAGAAATTTAAAAAAAAAATTGAGGTAAAAGTTTTCAGGTATATAATGTTGTCATAAAATTTTAATGCAACATAAAAATAAAAAAAATCCCTACATGCAGAAGCACCCCTGGTCTTTTCCGAAAAACAAAAGAAAAAAAGAAACATGACTGGTCACAGAATCCCTCCTGTTACATTCACTTTCCCGAAATAATTTACATTTGACTTTCTTGAAATAATAGCTTCTTCTTGCTCTGCAACCTGGTGTTCTTGCTGACGGGAGTGGAAGGACCAATTAAAGGTTTCAGGGTTGCAGGTGTAGAAGTATGTGGTGTTTCTGTTGGAGTGACAGGTGCAGAAGCAGTTGGTGGTGTAGTAGCTGGTGGTGCGGAAGGAGCAGCTGGTGGTGGTGTGGTAGGAGCAGGGGAGTCAATATCCGTCAATTGCATTGGTATGTCATGCATTCTTGTGTATCGAATTTTAATTGAAAGTCGAATTATGATGACCACAGACACTTTACAGCAAATCGTAACAATGATAGCCCATATCAGATAATCTACAAAACAAATGTAGTTCTCAAAAAACAAGATTTCTTCACATAATTTATGAAACACCATATACTTTACATGTGTTTTAGAAAAAAAATAATTTTACAAAATCTATTTTTTATTAGCGTACAATCTTGCATCAAAGTTTACTTCATCATAAAAATCATCATCATCAAATTCATCATTTGACTTTGTACAAGGTCTTATAATTTCTTGAAGCTCATATTTTGATGGTAATTTGTTTTCCTTAACTATCTGATTTTTTCTAAATAACCATGAACTAAACTTTTTTTTTCTTTTCACATGTTTTCTTTTTTTCTTACATTTATCTACAAACATATTTTTTATTTTCTTTGTTTTAAATAAAAAGAGTAATAACAAATTAAGTGAACAAATGACAATGATATAGATGGATGAACCAGATATACCCTCTGCAAGATCTTCTTTTTCATCACCCATCATGTCGTGTGTTTGGGTCTTGGGGCTATCTGGAGTCGTTGTTCTTGCTATAATCCCAGACCAAGTCGTTTTCTCAACTGGTTCTGAAAAATACAAAAAAGTCATTCTGAACATTTCTTCAGACAATGTTCAAGAAAATATACTTGCCACGCATTGACTATACACAAACATCACGTTTTAAATACTTTTGAAATATCTTACCTCCATTACCTTCTTTAGAGAGATTCGGTGCTTGGGTCTCTGGGCTAGCTGGAGTCGTTGTTCTTGTTGTAATCCCAGGCCGAGTCGTTTTCTCAACTGGTTCTGAAAAATAAAAAAAAAAGTCATTGTGAACATTTCTTTCTTCTTTTAACCTTGACAACGTCAAGAAAGTGTACTTGCCACGCATTGACTATAAACAAACATCATGTGTTAAATACTTTTGAAATATCTTACCTCCATTACCTGTTTTAGAAAGATTCAGTGTTTGGATCTCTGGGCTAGCTGGAGTCTTTGTTCTTGTTGTAATCCCAGGCCAAGTCGTTTTCTCAACTGGTTCTGAAAAATAAACAAAGTCATTCTGAACATTTCTTTCTTCGTTAAACCTTGACAATGTTCAAGAAAGTGTACCTGCCACGCATTGACTATACACAAACATCATGTGTTAAATACTTTTGAAATATCTCACCTCCGTTACCTGTTTTAGAGAGATTCAGTGTCTGGGTCTCTGGGCTAGCTGGAGTCGTTGTTCTTGTTGTAATCTCAGGCCGAGTCGTTTTCTCAACTGGTTCTGAAAAATCAACAAAGTCATTCTGAACATTTCTTTCTTCTTTTTTACCCTGACAATGTTCAAGAAAGTGTACTTGCCACGCATTGACTAATCAGACTATACACAAACATCACGTGTTAAATACTTTTGAAATATCTTACCTCCATTACCTTCTTTAGAGATATTCAGTGTTTGGATCTCTGGGCTAGCTGGAATCGTTGTTTTTGTTGTAATCCCCGGTTGAGTCGTTTTCTCAACTGGTTCTGAAAAATTAACAAAGTCATTCTGAACATTTCTTTCTTCTTTTTACCTTGACAATGTTCAAGAAAGTGTACTTGCCACGCATTGACTATAAACAAACATCATGTGTTAAATACTTTTGAAATATCTTACCTCCATTACCTGTTTTAGAGAGATTCAGTGTCTGGGTCTCTGGGCTAGCTGGAGTCGTTGTTCTTGTTGTAATCCCAGGCCGAGTCGTTTTCTCAACTGGTTCTGATAAATTGACAAAGTCATTCTGAACATTTCTTTCTTCTTTTCACCTTGACAATGTTCAAGAAAGTGTACTTGCCACGCATTGATTAATACACAAACATCACGTGTTAAATACTTTTGAAATATCTTACCTCCATTACCTGTTTTAGAGAGATTCAGTGTTTGGATCTCTGGGCTAGCTGGAATCGTTGTTCTTGTTGTAATTGGGATTTGTTTTGGCTCTGAAATTTAAAAATAGAATTAATGAAACATTCGGAATGCCTCTGATTTTCGAATTTATATTATGTCGAACCCGATCTTAATTTAAATATTGAGCGTCTGTTTGCAGTTATGTGTACTTTTTTTAATGACCGATAAAAGATTAATTTACTAGTGATCATCTCTATACCAACATGAAAAAACAGATTGATGCAAATTTAATTACTTCAGTACTACTTGTCCAAAAAAAAGGGGGTAGGGGTGAGGTTCGTTATACATGTTATACGGGATATGTGCAAGATAACTTAATTGAAACTGAAAAATATAAGACTTACCACATTGTCCGTTTTTTTGGTCTAGCGGGTGAATTCGTACCGATGACATATTTCCAATTACGAATACAGAGTTCAGTCTACATGATGTCACAAAAACGTCTCGAACTTCTGACGCGTGCACCGTGATATTAATACAAGGCGAGTAACATGTCTTTACGATTCTGTTGGTACTCCTTGGCAATACAGCACCAAAAACCACAGGACATAAAACAATAGACATAAGGAACATCATCTTTACGGGTCTCTCCCCCATCTTTTCTCATCGCCTGCATGTGTGTAGTGCGTGAAACATATCCGCGCGAAAATTTGGTCACATGATCTCTCTTTCTCTCTCGTGGAAACCCTCATACAGTGATACACACATGATGACAGATATTGAGGCATGGTTTGGGTTAAAATAATGTGAAATATAGACTATCACTTTAACGAAGGAATTCATAAATTACATGTAAATGGTATTGATGACACACACTTAATTGTTTAATTATATTTATTAGTGTGTTGGATAAGGGTATCTTTTATTGCGCAAAACTTTAGTTGAATCTTTTTGAGATTGTGATTGACATACATGTTATAACAATTTACATGGAGTGTAATGCAACATATAACGGACATTGCCCGGTCTGTATGGAACGATTCTATCCGGGTATTGACTTCTCGTGACCTATATTAAATATGACATTCGTCACATTCATAGGTCTTTGCACCTGATTTGTAAAGAACTTTGTATTCTTGGAGATAACAAATGATGATACGTGTAATTATTAACCCATTTCAAACTTTATGCTACTCATGGAAAAAAATCAGATCATTTAATGTCTGTTTTTTCTACTTTTTAAAATATGTACTGTAAATATCAAGTCCTAAACTCTATCTAGGTATAATTCATTGTCGTCGGTATTGGATCACTGGAACACTGTGATAATTTTTTATTGTACTTGCAGTAATACTAGAGCACATTATCTTTCTAATGATATGTAACGCTTTAAAAGCAATAAGATACTAAAACTTTAATATGTCGATAATGTGTGAGAAATATTAAGTTATCATGATTATTTCGTCATACAGCTCTTATCACGTTTGATACGGAAACACTTGAAGCGCAGGTGCAATGACTCTAATTGCGCGTTTTTTAAAAACCCCGTTTTAGGTATAAACACGTAAGAAAAGAGACGCTCTAAACAAATTCTTTTGTTTTTCACTCCCATCCCTTTACCACCCACAAAAATCATGCATACCCCCAATAATCTACCCTCGGGTATAAATAGGTAGGGTGAATTTGACAAAAGTTACTGAGTTATAGACCTCAAACTTAAAAGCGTAGCAACCATGGCTGAAGAATTCTTCAAGTTTCAGTGAGTATTTAAATTAATTTTTCAAATAGGAGAAAAAACCCCGATCTCTTGGACTATATTTTGAAATGGTACAATTTAACTCTTTTTTATGAAAGTTTTAATTTTTTTTTTGTTGATTTTTTTAAAATTTACTAAAACGTAATACATGTACAAATTTCAGAGTTTTTTTTCAATTTTATTTTCAAAATACACGTCTTGAACTTAATATGTGTATAACGAATAAAGATCTGCGTGTCTTCAATTAATTAGCATACTTAAGAGAGCTATAAACCTAACTTATTAAAACATTTTTGACTTATTGAGAAGTATTTTATGTATAGGTGTACATACATGTAATGGTTAAACATAATTTTTATGAGAAGGTCGTATTTTTCTCCATGAATAATGTTCAAAGACAGCGAATTATTTGGGAGAAAAGCTCTGTTGTTCGGTACATTACAACTAATGTTTTAAACGTCTTGTTGGTCTTGTTGTGTTTCAGTAAAACAATGAAATTTATCTCAAGTTATGTCATGACGTATTTTTTTTTCTACATTTGACAAGAACAGCGTTTATTGCTCTCTTAGTTATGTAGAGTTATCTTTCTTGGGTCGTAAAGCATCATTCTGTCTCTCCAGGGAATCTGACATGTACCCATGTACATCTTCCCCCTCAAGATCTTATGGCGATTTTGAGGAAGAATGGATCAAACTAGGAGAGGAGTCGTATGTAGGGATCTTTGAGTCAGGGTAAATTGATTTCTGGGGTTTTTTTTATTGGAAGTTTGTATAAAAAATCATTAAGGTTTTAAAATAAATAAAATATTTTCAAAAAATCTTTATAAATACAGAAATTCTCCAGATGACCCTTACGAGCCCAAAGTTAAAACTGGAGTAGAAAGGAAAATAAGTGAGTCTGAAGACTCGCTTATTCTGACCCGGAGGTATTTTTTTTCATGCATTATTATCTTTTCTAAAGTCGTATTAAGCAAAACTTATTTTATAATTTTAAATTTTTTTTCTTGACATACTTTCACTTCTTTCTATAATCCTAATTATGTTTCCCCCCTCAGAAAAATGAGCAAAACCACAGAAGAAAATGACAATGTGTTCCCTTTTAAAAACCAAGAAATTGAGAAAGAAGACATCGTTTTAACGAAATTTAGGTAAAAGAAATTCATAAAAATATTTTAAAATTTGTGCATGTTAAAGACAATGAAATCTGAAATGCTAACTATTACAAAACAAAATCCAGACATTTCTGTTTTACACGTATATTCACAAACTTTAATTACAGGAGGGACAACCCAACAAAATATAAAGCCTTGGAAGGCAGATTTTTGGGAAATAGCCCCGCATCTCCCATCTCTATTGCATCCAGCCCCCCCCCCCCCTGCATCGCCCAAAAACTGCAACATGCCATCCAACCCACCCTTGCCAATCTATAGCCCATCATCGCCCAGCGACGTGTCATCCAACACTGCATTGCAAATCAGCGTACCAGAATTGAACTCGATCTCTAACCTTCCAACACCTGATCACAACTTAACTCCATCCAGAAATACAACAGTGCCCCAAACAACTCCCGCGCAAACCTCTGGGCAGTATCCACTCAAGGCGGAGCTAAGCGCTCTCTGCGAACTCGTGGATTCAGTTCGTGTGGACCTTTCACAAACCTCGATGATTGTTAACTACATTCAGGATTATTTGAAATCTTATAATTAAAATGTTCAAAAAGTGAAGCTTCCTAGCTCTAAGTGAACTATTTTATAATATATGTAATTTAGAACTTGCCGATTTCAGTTTTATTTGTACCCATATTAAGAAATGATATCAAATGTTTAAAATGAGAACTATTTCAAAGCCTACGTTTTAAACGTCGTTTGTGGATTAAAAAATTGTGTCTTTGGTTTTGTATTGAGATGTATGTAATGAATATTAAATATTTTTGATGATACCTATGTTTCTTTTATTCATTTAAGGAGGCTGGGGGGTTGTTAGCTTAAAATTTTAATTAACGATCAAATTTAGCTGAAAAATTTAGATATGGTCTATATATTTGTCAACAATTATTTGATGAAGAAAAATTTCAAGTTTGAAATTTTACCAATTTCTATATCTTTATATGGAGCACTTCATTTATAAAAAAATAAAAATGCTGCCACACCCCAGCCTCGTTAAAATAAGGATTATTTGTATAAAATGTATCTGGGGAAAACATATTGGGTTCGAAGGAAAAGAGTTAATTTAAGTAACTTATACAGCTGTCTTGTATACCGGTATATCAAAGCGTTCTCTTCCTTTTTTGAATTGGATTATCTTGTCCTCGATTAAAACCAAAGTATTTCATTTTCGCAATATGAGAAATTGAATGAAACTTCGAGTTTATATACCAATCATATTGAATATAAAGGATTTTAGGGATGGGTGACCCTAGACAGACTTATGGGATGGGTGACCCAGACTGCTTTATGGGATGGGTGACCCCAGACGGATTTATGGGAGGGTGACCCCAGACTGCTTTATGGGATGGGTGACCCTAGACGATTTTTGACCCCAGACAGGTTCATGGTTGTAAGGTCATTGACCCACACTGATGGGATGGGTCGTGACGTCACTGACCCCACACTGACCGCAGACTATATACCATACTACTAAAATCATAATCTTATTGAATGAGTTTGTCTGCATTATTTAATAAATTACGAGTATCAGTACCAGTATCTATTGTTTTAAACTTTTGCTGTTGAATTTTTGGACCTTGGATCTACTGTAAGAAAACAAACACGCAAAGAAATAAATAATTTGACCTCCTTAGTTTGTTTATAGGTTGTTTTAAGGTCAGACGACACGTTCCTCGAGAATCTTTTTTGTATCTCCTCATAATAAAGAGTTCCAATAAAAAAATATTAATTTTATAATTATTTTAAAAATGATTAAAATTTAATTGTTTGAGGTTGTCTGTCTAGATGGCCGAGTGGTTAGAACCGTGGTCGCTCACTGCCAGAAGCGTATAGGTTCTTGAAGTCGTGAGTTCAATGCCCCACCCCGGCCGAGATAGAGTTCCAATATAGTGGATTTTGCTCTGCTGTATATGTATTTGTTTTTATATCAGCAATTCAAGTGTATTTTCAAGAAAATTATATAGGAAATTGCATAATCTAGTATTTTACAGAAATGCCTGGTAAGGTACCATAATTTTTTGCAAGAAAGCTTGTTTAAATAGTAGTAAACCATCAACAAATTCTTGGAAAAAGTTATATAAAACTGAGGACCATGTCATCTGACCTTAATTGTTCAAATTTAAAAAAAAAGTTTGGTTTGACACAGGTTTCCAAAACAATGGGTCTTCCTAAAATAAAATGTATTTGGTATGTGAAGGGCTGTTACATGTGTTTATTCAATTAGATATTCCAAGTGAGCTGTCCTTTCAACTTCAGTGTCTGATGACTTGTCAAATTTTTAAGCTTTCCGAGGTTATGTGCTCGGGATGCAGCCACGCGGAACCCCTCCAAACGATGAAAGAATATATACTGTCTTTGTTGACCAGGTGTATAAGGTAGGTCAAAACTTTTCGGAAATGAAATATGAATAAATGCATTTCGCTGCTTAACTACGAAAGCTCTGCAACAAAACTGCTTACAACTTTGAGATTTCAACACATGAGATGATAATGCATTTTTTCTTAAAATGGAATTACTGTGAAATCCTCTTCAATAAATTACCCAAAGAAAGCAAAACTAAATGTTAGCTGGTACACAGACTTTGGATGATGTAAATCACTCGGTATTTATATCAAAATGACACTTTGGAATGATATGAAATCAATTCTAATGGTGAGTACGTACATATACAGTTAATGAATATATTTATTCGATAATGATCCAAACAGCACACAGAAATGTACAAACCCTGAAACGGGCTTACCACATCAGTTGCACGGTTCGGTTCGGTACGCTTTATGGAAGGTACTTTTCGCACGTTACATTTCAATATGTAAACGGTATGGTTCGTTTTGTGAACGGTACTTTTCGCTTCTTGCACGGTACGCTTATAATTAGCTGAAAAAATAGCTGCACGTTTTCTGAACGTTTTGCGTGCTTTATTAATGAGGTGGGTGTGGCCTGAATGCTTTCTTAAATTTGTCCTATAGACTTGAGCAAGATGGTGATTTTGAGAAGCATTTTTTTCTGTATCTATATAAGGTATAATTTAATTCTATATATAATTAGAATTTTTATCCGTTCACCCATTTTTAGTCGTTAAGGTTACCAAGCGATAAAACTATAGGCTATGGATAAACGTGATGATTTGAATTTTTCAATAGTCATCTTCCCTTACCTATGTAGCAATATACTATGATCATCCCCTGCTTATTTCGTTATGCAAGAGCTCGCTGTACATACGAACGAATTCTGAAACGAGTGAGGCTTCTAAAAACAAATTATTGGAACAAAATCATTGTACGCAAGTTCTTAAGGTCGATACAATGACCTTGTCAGCAAGTACAATGTTTCATTAAGACACAAGTTGACTGACGTTATTCATACTTGTTAGACCATTATTTATATCTCGAACGGTTTCTTCTGTCTTTTATGATCACGACATGGAAACACGGCAGGTGATGTTTACTACTCCTAGGCACATGGGACTCCTAACATAAAGAGAACTTAAGTCTAAGACAGTGCTTAAGTAGGACTTAAGTACATTCTTATACCTAATTCCGTAACTAGCAGACTGCTTAGCTAGGACAATTTTCCCTAAACTTAGACTGCCGAAAGAGGTGGATTAAGTTTGTTTTAAACAAATGTAGAAGTTTATTTGTTAATTATTTCAATTCAGCATGTAAATACAGTGTATTTATAACATAATTTGAACAAAAGTATTATCTTGAAATTCACCTATATCAATGTTTTGATTTAATTGAAATAAACATAAGCATTGTTTGTAATGAGCTGTAACATTTTCCATATAGTATGCAAGTTAGGTGCTGAATAGGTTGTAAACACGTAAGTCAGTTTACAATATACGTAATCATAATATTGTATATCATATGTAAATTCCCAAAACCTGTTAAATTTTAAATAGGGACGTTTAAAAACGACGAAAATTGTAGGTAAATATATTTACACTCATGCCACCTTATATTTGGGTGTCTGTACATTAATCTTCTACTCCATCTGATCACAAACAATACCAAGCACTTGTATCTATAAATAAATATATCAACCTAAGATAACGAATTATTACCAATACATTCAAATTCTATAAAAATAATGGATAATTCGTTTTTACTTTTTAACATAACCAGGACAATGCTAAGTTTGCTTTATGTTACAGTAGAATACATACTTAATATCACTTATGTAGGTCCTAAGATTCCGCCTAAGTCCTACTTCTGACCCTTACTTAGTCAAAATCTTAGCGGGCTACATGTTACGAGCCCCAGATCCTACCCCTTATCTATTTAGAGGTCCATGTTTGCTCTGTTTTGAATTGTGTTAAGCTTTATGGCTTTTTGAGACGGTTGACAGTTTGAATAGTATTATTTGTTTTGACTTAAAATAATGTACTTATTAAAATAATTACTTAGGAGAACGGGTTTTACTTTACTTCGATATTTCTTTTTTGTTTAATTTAGTGTGATTTTTTTTTAAATTTCGGCCTGTTGATCATTTTCCACATCTTTCTACTTCCATACTAGTATTCGCGTTCTGCAAATATTTCTATTTCATTTAAAATGCTAAAATATCGCTCTGTCTTTTATCCGATGAGTTTTGGCCAGTTGTAATTTGAAAAGCATCTCTCTGTTTCTTCATTCATATTATGACAGTTTGTTATTAACACCATCTACCTAATCTTTCATTTGTAACGTAAAAAAAGTTATTTATTTATTTGGTCGAAATTCTGCTAACGAATAAACAATAAAAAAAAACCAAGAAAAATTGTATTTCACTCCTGAAACTTCAACAATAATTAACCGTAGTAAAATTACTCGACAGGCGGATTTTTATTAATTCAATAATTGATTCTGTATTCCTGCACTTATTCGTATAAACAGGTCACACCTTACCCGTCATCGCTTCTCTAACCTGATATTACATCGGGAGAATAGTCAAAATATGACGATCAGGTTTTGTTAATTGCGTTAATACATATAATTATACATGTACATACAACAAATTTCTTTAAAGATATTATACAATGTAGATTTAAACAAGATATCTGTGAGCCAATGCTCACTAGTGATACCCCCGCTCTGATGTGAATATGCAAAATAAGCAAAGTCGACATTTAACAGAAAGCTGGCATCCAATTGGTACAGAAATACATCCAACAATATGGCATGCCTAAACAAAGTGTGTGTTAAAATTTCAAGCATCTGCGATAAATAGCTGAGAAAAGGCAGCTGAGAAAATAGCTGAGACACTTTGAGAAATCTTTGGCGAAAATTTGTTTGAAAATTTTGGCTAAAATAAACAAAGTACTGGTATTCATTTAACAGGAAGTTGACGTCCAAATGGTTCAAAAATATATCCCACGTTATGGCATGCTTTAACAAACACTGCGTAAAAATTTCAAGCATCTGCGATAAACAGTTGCTGAGAAATCTTTGATGGAAATTTGTTTTGAAAATTTTGGCTAAAAATAAACGAAGTACTCATTTAACAGGAAGTTGACGTCTGATTGGTACAAAAATACATCCCACGATAAAGCATACCTATACAAATACTGTGTAAAAATTTCAAGCATCTGCGATAAACAGTTGCTGAGAAATCTTTGACAAAAATTTGTTTGAAAATTTTGGTTAAAAAATAAAAAAAGTCGTCATTTAACAGGAAGTTGACGTCCAATTGGTACAAAAATATATCCCACGGTATGGCATGCCTTAACAAACACTGTGTAAAAATTTCAAGCATCTGCAATAAATAGCTGCTGAGATAAATGCGACAGAAAGTTTTGTTACGAACGGGCAGACAGACACACACACAAGGGTAAAACAGTATACCCCTCTCCTTCGGATCGGGGGTATAACAATCAATCCATAGCTTTAAATGACCAAGAAATATTTATCCTTTGATGGACACGTGTCAGCTCTTCATTGTGTGCATGTTATTTTGCAGAAGTTTTAAATGTAAAACAGCAACATATGTTCATGTTAGAATCATGTACCACTTACTGGTAATTGATTCGAATTATGTTCTTGTATAGTGACGGTCATTCTATATGTCCGATTGGCGGGGTGTAAGTTGACATTTATTTATGGAACATCATTCTATAGTAATTGTTTTGATATGCATACTACATTTCGTTTACTAAATTACTCACCTACAGATTGTATACAGGACACGGATGATAAAATTGAACAACGACAATCAACCATACTTGATATTGAAAGATTAGAACCTTTTAATCACACCTTATGGTTGCATCATAATAAAATTGAAAAGATACAAAATTCAACCCCCGCGTCCAAAGGATAAAAAAAACGTATATTGAAGAAGTGGCTCATCTTGAAGACCGACTCAACTTGCAAAATGCTATATGACCCGGAACCTGTCATTGCATATATCAGAAACAAACATACAGGAGATTTTTTGATAAAATCTCGCTTACAATAGAAACACGTAATTTTGACCCCTAATGAGGCTTACTGTACCGCCAAAATACGAAACATTATAATACAAGTATCTTGTTAAATATTTTTAGGTTGCAACGATCAGGTATGGCTTAGAGAGTCTGGTCCTAAAATTCCAATATCAAGCCTAATTGATTAATGTTGTTTATATTTAACATGTAAAACACCGCAAAATTAAGGAATACATTCTTTAATTCATTATCAAAAACCAAGCATTAATATTAAAATTATCTGTCAGCAAAAAGGCCTATCT
Source organism: Magallana hongkongensis (assembly GCA_015776775.1). Taxonomy (NCBI): domain Eukaryota; kingdom Metazoa; phylum Mollusca; class Bivalvia; order Ostreida; family Ostreidae; genus Magallana; species Magallana hongkongensis. Next base: position 15,632,254 of record CM027470.1, read on the forward strand.
TCATCGAGTAACAGTAGTAAATCAAGCAGTAGATGGAAGTTGCACGCTTATTGCTCGGTACTGTACAATGTGCGCGTTTTTTGTCGTGTTAGATCGGGCCTGGCATGAATTTACATTTCACTCTTTTTGCACGGTCATGTTCGTCTTTTGAACTGCACGTTTCGTTTTTTTTGAAGGGTACGGTTCGATTTGAGAACGGTACTGTTCGTTTCTTTCACGGTACGGTTCAATTCGGAGCTGTACGGTTCGTTTTTTGCACGACACTGTATGTTTCCTTTACAGTAGCACACTTCACGGTCTGTAGGATTTGACAAATCTTGAATAATTAAATGCGGTCGTTGTCTTTCAATTTTTTTCAGCAAACTTTTCTCTTGCGCCTACGCAGGTTATCATCTTGTCAACAAAAACAACCCCAAAACAATAGAGCAGTTTTTATTTACGCTGATGACTTCAATTAATTCAAGGTTCAACATACAAAACAATACATATTTGTAGCTTCTAATTTCGCAAATTTACAAACAGGCAAATCGACCTATACAACGGTTTTCCTTTGTTCAAGTACGGGCCTACATAGGTGGCCACCTCTGTGGAATACGTTTGAACCAAAGACTATACGTCATTTCCAGTAATGATCGTAGTTACAGTGCTGCTATCGTAAAAGTTGACAAAACTATCCTATCCTATATCCTATCCTGCAAATTTAGATTTATCCTATCCTATACCTTCAAAATATAGGAAAGCAAGTTAAATGAAACGAAATTAAAGAATAAAATGGTTTTATCAATTAATGTAGTAATCAAAATGAATAATTACATCTTTAAACCGAATTTTCTTCGAGCGGGATAACTTACTTACCTGTGCTACGGTAAAATTAAATCGTACGCGGGATGGACACAATAACGTAAACAAACAGGTAAGCGATTCTTTTAGTGCCACGTATACCAAGCAAACCAAGACTTCACAATTTATACTGTTTTATTTCATATGTTGGGTAGAGAATGTCTATGATCATTTGGTAAATAAATGGTGAGGTGACAAGCATGGAGCATATGGTAAATTGTTCTAAAGTCGTGCAGAAATACACACAAAAAACTCCGTTTATGGAGTGTTTTTCTGGGAAAAGGAAAGGCAAAAAATGAACTTCCGCCAAGGGATGATAACTCACAAAAATGATACGAAGCAAAGAGCAATAACTCTTGCTAGTACTACAAACAAGTTAGCACAATTCTGTTTTTGATTTTATTATATTTATGCATAAAAACAGATAAGTAACTTCGATGCACTTATTGAGGAACCTGTTTAGTTACATATTTTTATCAAATTATTTTCTTATCACGTATAACTGAGCGTAATTATCATTATTCGAGCGATTAGTTCGGCGATAAATGAAAACACGATCTGGAAATAAATAATTCCTTTAGGAAGTTTATATCGTTTATAGTTAAACCACTCGGAGTTCTTTTTAAAGTATAAACTCTTAAGCATTTATAGCTAGCTAACATTTAATAATTCGGTATGTTCAGGTTAATATCGGACAGAAATATGCGTACCTGTTATTAGGCATCGAAGAAATTACATGAAACGTGAAGGCAATTTCTGTTTCTTATATTCATGTTTATCTTTTAAAATGCCTAATTGGTCGTTTATAAATTCAAGCTTTTATTACTTTGTAGACTTTAAATGAAGTAAATACAGAAATCTGTTTCTGACGTTGTCAAATGTTGCATCGAATTCTCGCAGTAACTCCGTACTTGCGTACGAATTGACAAAGATATAGCGCCGACGTTTTAGCGCGCATCAATGTTATGCACCGCGTTCTTGATATGATAATTATTCTTAAATGGTCTAACTTGTAAAACGTATTAAAATGACATAGAAAATACATTGTTCAGCCAATTTTCGTTTCGCAAAATAACTCTGAAATTTATACTCGAATCTGATTGGCTACAGGATGCAGGATAGGATAGGATAGGATAGGATAGGATAGAACTTAACTTTTATATTTCTATCATGTATCGTTTATCCTGCATCCTATCCTATCCTCTCCTTGCCAACTTTCAGAATAGCAGCACTGTAAACAATAACGTAATTGTTGATTATTAAATTGCATACAATGTTATGAAATAAAACAATTTCAAGAATAAAACCAAATATAATAGTAGTGTTAATTGTAAATGCACCTCTAATACCATTTGTAACAAATATAATCGTAGTGATCAATATAATTTTATAGAGAAAGTTTTAATTGAAAATGATAATACAATACTCTTATAGGATTTTATAATGGCGCTATTATGAGCACAAATTCCTGTCAATACACTCGGCCTTGGGACGATATTCCCCCAATAGAAAGAATGGACCTGGACTGCATGTTTTAGTACCTAATAAAAACATGATGTATTAAGAAACAGTATGTAAAATTTATATACGTCATGTAATTATGTAAGTTGTATTTGTGTAGCTGAGTGATTTACTTATCTTAATATTCTTTTTTTTATTGATTATTTTTTTTTCTTCATTTTCCAGATAACATGCAGAAAATAACAGAAAAAGAACATTTCTATGGTTACGGAAGATTAAAATAAACATGTACAGGGACGAAGTAAATTTCGTTTTCGTCAACTCTTCGTTCAAAGTTGATGTATGTTTTTTTAAACAAAAAGTGGAAATAAATTGCTTAATTCTAAATTAATCATATTGAATAATATAATTTCAAATTATGCAAAATATTTTGAATTATGATACTCGAATTATGTTGACACAATAAATATTCTACTTCGCTTTTACATGTAGGGGAAAGAACTACTGTGTGTTTTTCGGAAATGCTCACCATTTACCATGTGCAGGTAGTAATGTTATATAGCAATCCTTTCAACGAACATTCCGGAATAGTTTTAATGTATCATAGGGACTTTTCGTGATCCCCACGCACATTTAAACACCACGAAACATGTTCGATAATACACGAATAAGCACACTAAGGCCTCTAGATCCAGTCAAAAGCATGTTTTAATGATTATAATTAGTGTCAAATATATACAAATCCATCAATTATTTTTTAATAAGTTTAATCTGATAACCACGAGTGGGCTAATTGGACAGAAGGAATTACATTGTTTTTTCATAAAAACAATGCTTTTGGGGATACATTTTAAATACACCCATGCCTCACCTTTCATATCACTATCATTCTCTCGCATACACACTAAACACAATACAGTTTCTTTCGTAGATTTTATCTTTTCCTTTGGTTTTTTTCCCTTCTTTTCTATGCCCTCTCAGTTACAGATGCAGCACGGCTTGTCAAAGGGACATCTTTCATCTTCCTCAGAGCAGTAATGGTGTCTGACACCCTGGGTTATATGATGGACAAATCAACCTCTTCTCTCTCAAAGGTTCTCGTCAAGGAAGCTAGAGACGTACACACGTCACATAGCAAGCTGATGAAATAAAGCTTTTTATATGTCTTCTTGGCCTTGAGGATGGAGTTTGCTTGGGTTCCATTGTTGGCCCTAATGCCCTTGTTTCTGCCAGATGCAACAGCATTTTCAAGGTCATTGATGATTGGTAAATTAAACTTCCTTACAGTTTGGACTTTAGCTTATTGACTGAGCAAAAAACTCCCTAAATCACTGCTTCCTAATTGCAACAGCATTAGTCATCTACGCCTTTTTTCAAGAATGTACAGACAATATCCGGAGGACCATCAGCTGTTGAAAGGACTCCAGACTTTGTCTCGTCTTTCCTTTTGCAACAACCATGGGATGCATCCGTGCATCAAGTTCATTAATAGAAGCGAGAACAGAAAAGCCCTCCCGCGAAATAAAGATGCGGCTAGGAAGGGAACAAAATCCTTTTCTGGTACAGACAAACACAGGGGAAGGTTCAAACTGGAAAATTTCTCATCACAGTTCTAAATACACTCTGGTTTGTCATGTAGAGGAAGACTGTCGCAAACTGGTCAAGAACCCTGAAATACATTGACACAACCTCCGGTTCAGCATCCTGGAACTAGCTGTGGACAGCTTTTCCGGCTTTTTGATTACCAGTTCCGGATGCCTCGACTTTAAGCTTCTCGTCTACATATTCCAAGGAAGACCATCATTAAAGGGGTAAGAAGTTTTAAACAGTTAATCAGTTGTCCTGTCTTTGATTAAATTTAGCATTCCTCTACTTATGCCAAATTCCATATCGGCGGCCTGACTTAAGAACCTTGGATTCGATTTTAACGGGAATGGCAGGCGGCTTTCATGGTTAAGCCGCCACAGGCGCAATCTTCCCAGAAACATGACCATGAATGGTTGCTTCTGGAACTGAATACTGCATGGATGCTTTTCTAAACATACATTTAAGCCATCGCTGCAGAGACAGCTTTTTCTATGTGTTGTGCGTTGTAGTTTTGATAAATGTTCTTCCTCTTTTTTGCCACTCTTTCTAAATAAAATAATAAAGTAATTTTATTTAGAAACATTATTTTTCCCCTTATATGATTTGTGTCTCTCTTCCTTGTTATTTGACCACCCTCCCTTGCCAGTGAGTTGAAAAAAATCCTGCTTTTAGAATTTAAAATATATAAAATATACAGAACAAACTTGAAATACGATTTCAATTTTTTTTTTTATAAAATCAAAAAAGAATCTGTCATTCACTGAATTTTTATTTACACTGAAAGTGAGGTATTTAAATACGAATTCAGACCTTCTTCTAAGTGGTGTTCTAAAATCGGACACAGGTAGTGAAAGTTTTAAATAAATGACAACCTATCATAGTGAAGCTGGGCTTGCGCACTAAATTCAGTGTTTTCCATTTAGTAAATACATTAACTTAAAATATAGTTTAAATTTAGAACAAACGACAACAAAATTGTACGTTATACGGATTTTTACTGACTGTCCGAAATATCAAACCCGTCCGAAAGATCAACACTTTCCTCTAGTATCATCAGGACCCCTCATACATTATATATGTCTGTTTCTCGACACTTTTTTGCGATACAATAACTTATAAAATAGTTGTCATCTTCTTTTTCAAATGTTGTACTTCTGTTTAATACCATAAGAAGAAATATCTTCCTCAGATCAATACCGGATATAGTGTTTATCATCGGGATCGGTATGCCTATTTTTACATCCGGTTTTGGAAGTGGATTACAGAAAAAAACCTAAGGCTTTGTTTGTTTAAAGTAGAGTAAATTTGTTCTCAGATATACATAGTTTTACAATACGAGGGTGTCTATTTATTGGTCGCATTTATTTGATACCGACTTTGTTGTTATCCGTAATTTTCTCAGATGGTGTGTTCTATTAGACAGTCCCTAGATTGCAAGATAATCGTATAGTTAATTGTATTTATATAAAATAATTTAAAATTACCTATTTAATTTCATGGTCCTAAATGATCTAAAGTGTTGGCATATGATGGTAAGTATTTAAATATAAGGAAAGCTACCCACCTATACATTTTGTATCTCTGTTAATCTTCAGTCTATGTTAGTGTGTTTTTTAAGGGATAACAAGAAATGGATTCAAATCAGTTTGACATTATGCATAATTTTTTATTACTGTCAATGTCCATACTCTCCAATTTTGTTGAAATAATCAAGCTTTTAAGAAGGACAATATAGTACACTTTAGCTACCTTATGGGCGCACAATACATGTATATGCGATACAAAATGGTGAAAATTGTAATATTCATTACAAACATAATTACAGTAAATGTTGTAACAGCCAAAGTTCACTGCAAATATCGTCTTATGAAAATATGATATTGAATACCTGTACGTTATCTCCTTAAGTGTTTGATCAACCGCTGGTTTAATTAACACGGGAGTTGACAATCGTTTTGATGGAAATTGCTATATGTTATAATTTATCTAAGAACTGAATAGCGAAAATTTGATGCATGTAAATGAACTCGGCATATACATCAGATTTTATTACTGTACTTTATATTATAATACTTTTACACGTATTCCTGAGAGCAATAAATACCCACACTCTGGAGCGAATAAGGTAAGGAGGGATGAGAGATGACCTCCCTCCTTCTTAATATGTAGCAACAGATGAACCTGAGAATATTGAAGAATATTGAACGGACTTTTAGGTAAAGTGATCAACAACAATTGCAATATCTATAAACCAATAAATCGATGCATCGATACACCAGTCTGGCTAGTCCAAAAGGTTATATCAGTTGGATAATTTCTTTCATGAAGTAATACATTTGGTTATAATCTAATGCTAAAGGAAATGAAATGTCTGAATTTTTATAAAAACTTTCACTCCTTTTTCTACAGAAATACAATTTGTAAATGTCCTTGCATTGCAAACAAGTCAGTTTTCGACGATTTATTAGTTTTCCTTGATTTGAAGCTTATATTTAAACTAGAAGTACTGTGAGCAAGCTAAGAATTGATACCCCCCCCCCCCCCCCCCCCGCTAAGAAAAAAATCAAAACGCGTGTATTTGTGATATTATAGAAATTATTGGATGAATCTATTTCACTGCCCATTTTCTATAAATAACAACTGCTCTATTTGTTTAAACTTTTAATGCTAATAGGAGTAAACAAACCAATTTCTTTCCTTTAATTCCATTTCATTTTAAGTTAACTGTGAATGCATGAGGACATTTGCATCCTTCCTTTAACAACCATGACTCAAATCAAACTCGAATCAAATGAAATTCACATGTCAAGCAGCCATTTAATATTCAAACATTTTGAATGATTGGTAAACTGAGCACGATTTTTTCCGAATTTTTTTTACCACACATGTTTTTTTCCAAATAAAAATTTCATTGGGGCAGGCCATTTTCAGGGAGACGGGGATGAAAATCTAAAAATAATGTTATGTGGCCTGAGAAGAGCAAGCTTTGTGTCAAAGGACTATATATAGTTTGAGCCTAAAATGGCCCCTTTAAATGAACATTGTCATTTTACTGCAATTCTTTGTTTTATATATACAAATATACATTTGAAGTTTTTTCATAATTTTCATTTTGATTTTAGTGCTCACAATTTAAATATATGACATCATAAAGTTTACCTTTTCCCGCCATTTTCTCATTTTTAGCATAAAACTGGCTTGTTTTGAAGCAGTTTTTTCTTAAGAAAACATTAAGCGACTGCATGAACACACAAAATATTTTCACCAAAGATGTATCTATCCTATACTTATAAGTGACAAAAAGTTCGTTCTTGTTCAAAGAGTCGCTCTATCTTTCCCATTCGAAAAAAGATAAGAAAAATGTCAATATTTGACTGATTTTGAATGAATTGTAAAAATAGCGTAACTTCTGACTGTCATATACTGCCAGTGAGTGCATATAAATCAGATAAATAGATGAAAAACATATTCTATGTCAACTCTTTTATGAAATATCACAACAAATTATTGTACCTGAATCATTTTAAAAATAGCGAATTATGGGGGCCAAATATGACTAATATCATATATAGTTCTTTTAGGCTTCTTATATTTCCATTAAGACAAGAAATGACACAGACAAAATTTAGCATTTTCGAAACATTGACCTTGAACTTCCTCAATTGACCTTGGGTAAAGGTCATGACACACCCTTACGTCAAAAGCAATCTTTGTGTGAAGTAAGAACTTCCAATATTTCTCCATAAGAAAGATATGGACCGGACACGAATGTTGCATTTTTTCTGCCAGTGACCTTGACCTTGCCCGAATGACCTTAGGTCATGGTCATGACACACCCTTAAGTCATAAGCAATCTTTGTGGGAGTAAGAAACCTCCAATGTTTCTCCATAAAAAAGATATGGACCGGACACGAATTTTGCATTTTTTCTGCCAGTGACCTTGACCTTGCCCGAATGACCTTGGGTCAAGGTCAAGACACACCCTTAGGTCATAAGCAATCTTTTTGTGAAGTAATAACTTCCAATGTTTCCCCATAGATATGGACTGGACACGATGGACAAGGACAGATGGACAAGGTGATTACTATATACCCCCCCCCCCCCCCCAAACTTTGTTTGCAGGGGGTATAATTAACCATGGGAGACATCATTTTTTAACAATGATTCTGAACTGTTTTTTAGGGGGGCTCTACTCCTGGGTTCCTCAGCCATTCGTCGATGTATTTGAGAGCAATACGGTCAGATCCAATCATCTTCATTGATGTCAGAATTTTCTTCTTATGTTGCTGTACTTTCTAAATCTAAAATTTAGTAATACAAGTTATCATACATGCTTCTATTTTCTTCACAATGTTCATGAAATGTTAAAAAAAATGTTTAAATAAATGTGTACTTAAATACATAAGGGTTAATATGTAGTTTAAGAAATGCCAACTTTCACGACACGCATATTTTTAAAACATATTTAATTTTAAGGAATTAATTAAGAATCATGTGATGTGTCGATTTAATAAAAAACAAATTCGGGACAGGCGTTCACTTATTAAAAATTTAACTTACAGACCTCTATTATGTTCAAATGGAGATTCCCTGTTGTTTACAAGATACATGCAAATCAGATAAATCCGTCTTTCACCTGTATTTCGCATTTACATAAATGGGATTTTAACGCCATTAAATAAGTCAATAACACTGCGCGTGCTACAAGAACGGAACATGTTAAAGTATATTTTGTTGTGTTTCTGTGGTATGATATCGCTATGTGCCATTTCTAAAGCCTGCAGATGCTTCACACGGCACCCCCAGACCAACTTCTGCGAAGCAGATTATGGTAAAGCAAACTCTTATTTAATTGTTACTTGTGTTGAACAATTTTTATCGTTGTAATCATTTGGATTGAGAGAAATATTGATTAAATAATTATAATTCTAATCAACCAGTACGTCAATAGATCTTTAAAACATTTCTGTCTAAACAGCGATTAAGGCAGATATTCTAAAGGAGGACGTAATCGGTCAATTCGGAGGGAGGAGATACAGAGTTAAAGTACTGAAAAACTACAAGGTAAGTACATTAACCAGCATTTATTTCATATAAGATTATGATAGCCAACCGTTATTGGCAAAATCTATTCCATAATAAGTTTGTAAACACTTTACTTAATGCAAGAAACAAGGAAGTGGTACATAGAGTTAATTAAACTTAAAATTGGCCTTCTATAATGGATTATAAAAGAATTAACATTCACAATGCAAAATACTAGAAGAAAAATTTTGATTCAAATTTGCGATTACCAGAATGAAAAGATTTCATTTAGATTGGTATAATGCTAAGACCTCTTTCCAATTTTTTTTTATCATAGAGTGGGTATGCAAAGCCATTTGAATTTTCCGAGGTTTGGATATATTCACCAGAAACTTGCAGAGTATCTTTGGACACAAGAAGTACATATGTTATCACAGGTAGTAAAACATTTATTTTTTAGCATATATGACCCCTGACTATTTTTTCCATGCATTATTTCTTACGAAAGAAGATTTTTCTTTCATATAGCCATTGGATAACTGAATTATGATCTAACTAGGTATAATTAACTCGTTTTCTGATTAATCATAAAAGTTTTTGGTTTTGCTTTTATACTTGGTGCAAATTTGGTAATTTAATTTCATGGTTTATTCAGTTTACCTGTCATAAAATTGATACATTTTACATCATTCATTATTTATGTAAAAAACATTGACATCAGAAATATTACGACATTAGCATAGAGATTGCAAGCATATAATACTGATTGGCTTGATTATTTGACAAGGATTTATCTTTCTCTATTTTAGACATGTTGATATAAACATTCTGATGCAATGCAATATGCATATATATATTCTTGTCCTGCGAGAAACACCATAAGATAAATCTCTGCCCTTCAGTCAACTAAAATATGACTGAAAGGTAACTAAAAGGTAACTCCATGACAAAGCTCTGCAATTCAGTTCTGCTTTCGGAGCTTTTAATTAACAAACAGTTGACTGAATGGTAGAGTGTCATCCTGTGAATGACATAGACTAACTAGAAATATTACAGATTTTATTTATTTTTGCAAAATTTTCATCAGTCGAAAAAACGGGGCGCCTGTAAAGTGCGAAAACGAAATGAAACTAAACCGAACGAAACGAAACAAAAGCTATCAAAACGAAACCAAACCAAAAATCGAAACGAAACGGAATTAAACAAAACTAAAAACCAATTATGACAACATAAAAAAATGTTTAAAATAAAATTTTTAACCATAAATACATGTACAGTGTATAACAACCTATAGGTGTCAGGTTGCCGTTGTAAATTCTTAAGCCGATTTCCCAGAATTTGTTAAAAAAAAATAAATAAATAAAAAACTGATTTTCATTATAATATCGAAATCTTTTTGTACGCACTCGTTTGGAGAGAGAGAAAGAGAGAGGGAGGATGATTATACTATAAACGTATTAAAAGACTCTCTTTAGTCCTTTGGCTGGGTATTCTATTTTGCGTTTTTTGGCGGAAAACGGCGTCCGCAAAATTAAGTACATTGCCAAATGTAAAATACACAAGTAGATTAAAAGGTAAATTCAGAAATGCGCTAAATCAAATCCATGCTAACTTGTTGAATAATTATTCTATTCAGCCAAATATCGTACACCCTAAATAGAGTACATTTACAGTATTTACGGAGACATTCCAACCACACGTTTTTTTATATTGATATAAAATAGTGTAAAAATGAATGAAATACAATGTGCGTGCGTGTGAAAATGAGACAAAGAGGGGATTATGTTTGGTTTAATGTAATACACAGGTAAAAACTCTTTATAATGCAAGTTAATTTTGTCAAATTACGACGTACAAATTCATGCTATACATATTACAAAAATTATTATAACATATTAGAAACTGATAACCAACCAGTATGCTTTAAATCACATTGTATTCGATCGTTTTATTTTTAACCGGGTTTTCCAACGGAAAAATCCGGTTATTAAAATGGCGGGCGGGTGGGCGGGCGGCTGCCAAAAGGATACCCTCAGTGTACGGATAACTCCTCCTACAGTTTTCAAGATAGGACATATATCAGAGGTGTGCATATTGCTAGGATTTTGATTTCTGATAATTTATGAAAAAATACATGCTTTTGAACTTAGTCATTTTTGGTCAAAATATTGCTTATAGGGTACCTCTCATTGTACGGATAAGTTCCTCCTACAGTTATCAAGATAGAAATTTGTTCTTTTGCCGATCAATTGTACATAGATCAGAAGTGTGCATATTGCTCGGATTTTGATTTCTGATAATTTATTTTTAAAAAATGCCAGCTTTTGAACTTAGTCATTTTTGGCAAAATATTGTATATAGGGTACCCTTTCACCTTATCCATTTGACTGGATACGGGTTGACATGGATTATGGATACAGTTCACATAAAAGAATACCCGGTTTGCTGTCACATTGACAGCTTTTCACTTGTTACAATATTTTAAATCAAATTGTTGTTCGCATGTCTCCTTCAGTATCATCATCATATCTCTAACTCTCTTCCTTTTTCTCTTTTTCCCACACTTGCGTGTATACTTTGCTATGTTATGTCGCTGATAAGTTTTAAGGCATCTCTCTCTCCTCTCTCTCTCTCTCTCTCAACATCTGAATATCATTTAATGAAACAAATTAGAAACATTAAAAGGTATAGGAATGTACATCAGTTATTAACATAATTATTATTTATATAATATTTTCAAAATTTCGGATAATCGGCTTAAAAATTTATTTTAATGAATTTATTTCAAAAGTCAAAATTGATATAACCGTTTCGTTTCGATTGGTTTGGTTTGATTTCGTTACGCACTTTAACAGGAGCCCGAAAAAACGAATGTACGGTGTATGCTGGGCAGTAATGTATTACTATAAATGTAATTCAATGAAATTGAATTAAAGAACATGTTCAAAACAATCGCTGCGGTTGGCGATTTGGTAAGAAGGAAGAAAGCCATCGACTATTTCTACGATGAACCCCGAAATTGCGTTTATTGAATTCGTACACTATCGTAACTTAAAATCGTGACAGCGGGACCGGGGCTTTATAATTGAAACCGATAAAAATCTTATTTTCATATTTGCGGTGGTGAAAAAATTATTAACATTGGGATTTTTGTTTAAAGGTGCTATAACAGATGATAATTTCACGGCTAGCAGCTGTTCTTGGAATGTCAAAACATCTGATTTAACGACTTTCCAATCCAATGCCCTAAGACGTGGTGTCTACAAAAAGAATTGCAATTGCAAGGTACGTATGATTTATATATTTACCTAATAAAACATTGCAACAACATTGAAATCTTGCTAGTTGTTCAGATGGGCGGGGATGAGAATTATCAATAAATATTAGTCTTTTATCAATGCAACTAGTAGAGGGATAAATAATACAGAAGTCAGCACAACCTAGTTTAAAAAGTAATGCTTACACTTGTCTAATTTAGATTAATTCATAAGAGGCAAAGTGATATATCACATTCAGTCCAAAGAAATTACATTCTTATATACAGGAAACCCCTGATGATACTATGACAACAAGAAACGTATTTATCCTTCCATCTTTAATTAAATTTTTTTGTTGATTTTTATCTGAAAACTCGATGGATATGATAACAAAATACATATTCATCCTCCATCTTTCATGTAAATTTTTGATGATTTTTATCGCTAAAAACTAGATGGACATAGTTTAACATATTACAAAAAATATGCATGGCTGTTGCTGTTAGGAATAATTAATACATGTATGCATGCATAGAATAGAATATCAAATATGTATGCATATATATTATGATTTAGTTATATTGTTTTGTTTTAGATAAAAGAGTGTCCACAAAATGACTGTAACCAAGGAGAAGGTTGTTTTGCTCCATACGATAAACGATTTTGTTATCACCAAAAGGCTGTGTGTAAGCAGTCTCCATATTCAAAAACTTGTGAATGGACCTCCAATACTTGTTAATAGTCGTTATTTGGGATCACAAAGAAACTATTAAAAATACATGAATTCATTTTTAGATTGCTTATTAACTTTCACGATCACCTAAACAGTACAGATTATTAATATTAGTAATATAAAAATGCACATGGAAACATTTTGGTAAAAAACCAAGAATTGCCTGCACCAGAGTTACAGCTTACATCTTTGGTTTTTCAACACGTGTGAGATGGTGTTTGTAAATTATAATATTAAAGGAATTTACCAAAAAGTGATAATTGTGCAATTTCGCAAACAAACATACTTTTATTTTTATTACATCAGTCTATATAGCAAAATTGAGGTAAGATAGTGAACACGCTTTTGAGGATAAAAGTAAGTTTGTAAGGTTGAATTTTATTATTGAATAATTATGTAATGAGTGAATTTATTACCTGGAATGTTTAAAGCGTATGCATAGACATTAAAATTTGATACAATTTTAAATAAACTAGTTGAGTTAATTCATATCATGCATGCGCGATATAAATTTTGGTGAAACAACTTTCAAAAACATGATAACCATGAGCGCGGGTTGAATAATAAATATCATAGTGGAAAGTCTAGGGCGAGTTCATTCACTGGACAAATAATGGTTGGCCACACCCATGAGGATGTTAACCAGATGTTTCCAAGGGTGTAATTGTATATCGCCAAAAAGTCTGTCCCTACTATTTCCATTTACTATTTAGCAATAGAGGCAGACAACCCCATGCCAAATGTACAACACCCTGAAAATATCTGGTATTACAGAAAGATGGGGATTTAGCCAGAGGTTCAGCTTGTTTGACACAGCAGCCCAACCAGCTAAAATTTGTCAAAGAAGGGGATAAATTGTAATGCCTTACAAGAAATGGCCTCTTCAGTCTACAAAATATCAGGTCGTTGCCGTCACTAGCCATGCTGCTGCATACCACATTGATACAAAGCAAATCAAGTGTGTGGCAAAATTAGGAAAAAACCGTTTTGAAGCCTTAGAAGGAGACCTTAAGAATTGACAAGATGGTGGGAAACTGACTGAGGACCAGGTAAAATGGTAGAAGGACCATCTTCACAAGAAAAGAGGATTGTCATTGTCTTCGGCAAAAAAGGCGAGTCAATTTACACACTTCGATAATGATTCTCTCTCTGATTTGGCGAGGATGGTGGAGAAGTCATTCATCGGTAACAAAGCCGTTATCAATGACGTAATATTTCAATAGCGGGACTGGAAATCCTTTCTTGCTGATGAGTTTTGTCTCATACAAAGCATCTGAAACTACCACTAGTTTCGGTTTAGTGCTGCAATTATCGGGGTTATGTTCTTAAAGGAGATTTCTGCATTAATTTGTATGTAGGCGGCCTTTCTTCCTCTCTCTCTTTCTACCTCTTCTTCAGTTAAATTTTTTTCAGTTCATGTATCTTACATGTTTTTGTTATTTTAAATGTTATACGATATAAATGTATTCATTTAAAAAAAAAACCATATATCATAGTAGAATGTCTAGGGCGAGTTCATTCATCGGACTCATAATTGTTGGCCACACCCATGAAGATGTTGAACAGATGTGGGTGTCAGTGCATAACGCCAGAAAGTGCGTCCCGATCGCTTCCCATCCTCCAGGATTTGGCAAGAGAGGCATACCACCCCATCCAAATGTTCAACATTTTGAAAATATTTGTGATTACAGACAGATGGTGATATCGTCAGAGATTTAGGCTTGTTTGCAACATCAGCCCATACCAGTTCTAATTTGTCAAGTCAAGGAAGGGAATATAATGCTGAAGTCTAACAAGGAATGTGCTTGTATATCTGCAAACATCAGGTCGGTGACGTCACTAGCCTTGCTGCTGCATAACAAAATGACCAAAATGACCAAGAACCAATCAAACAGGTCGCAAAAAAAGAAAGAAAACGTTTTGAAGCCATGAAAAGAGACCTTAAGAAATGACAATATGGTGTGAAACTGACAGGTAAAATGGTAGAAGGACCATCTACAAAAGGAAAGAGAATTGCCATTGCCTCCGACAAAAAGGGTCAGTCAGATTACACTCTTCAAATAATGATTCTGTCTCTGAATTATCGGTAATGGTAGAGAAGTCATCCAAAGGTAACAAAGCCGTCATCGTTGACGAAATATTTCACTAGCGGGACTAGAAATCTTTTCTTGCCGATGAGTTTTGTCTCAAACAAAGCACAGGGGCTTGGTTGTTGGATATTGAATTTCCTTATTATTTGTTCCCGAAGAAACCCCCTATAAATCCAAGATGGCAAGTGTCGTCCCTTTACTTTTTTTAAAGTACATTGAATACATTTTTTTAACATGACTGAAACGGGGGGTTTCAGTGTATTTATTTCATGCAATACACAGAAATGCATCTAAGATTACCAATCTTCATCATTTTTTTCTTCGGGAACAAATACTTAAGAACTTCACTATCCAACAACCAAGTCCCTGTGATACAAAGCATCAGAAACTAGCACTACTTTCGGTTTCGTGTAATATATATCGGGGTCACGTTCGTTAAGGAGATTTCTGCAGATGATGAAAGGTCACTCACATTATGCTGCAAACACACCGGTGCTTAATTTTCCAGCAATATACTTCCACTTGTTTTAGACAAAGATTGGAGATTTATTTTTGGTTATGAAAATAGTTACATTTTATATGTTGATTAGGAAACTTACAATAAAATACATTAATTTGTATACAGGCGACCTTTCTTCCTCTCTTTTTTCCTCCTTGTTCTTCAGAAAAGTTTTTCAATTCATGTAATTTATTAAAAAAATTTCATGTTTTTGTCAGTATAAATGTTGCAATATAAATTAATTCATTTAAAAAAAATAATGATGGAATGTTTTGGTCGGTTCATTCACCGGACAAATAAGGGTTGACCACTCTATGAGGATGTTTACCAGATCTTTCCAAGGGTGTCATTGCATATCGCAAGAAAGTCTGTCCCTACGCTTCAATATTCCCTAGAATTTGGCAATAGAGACATAACACCCAATGCCAAATGTACTTCTTGGAAATATTTTGGATTACAGAGAAAGGAGGATTTAGTGAAAGGTTCAGCTTGTTTGGCACAGCAGCCCTAATCAGTTCAAATTATCAAAGAGGGGAATGAAGTGCTGATGTCTTACAAGTAAAGGGCTCGTAAGTCTACAAAAACTCAGGTCGATGCAGGGTTGGAAATAAGAGCCCGCCCGACCGCCCGGGGCGGTCTGTTTCTTAGGCGGGCGGGGGCGAAACTTCAAAAGACAGCCCGGCGGTCGGGCTAATTTTAAAAGCCAGTTCCTAGTTTAAAACCGACAATTTCTATTTTTAAGTTTATTTACCTCATTCACAAAAAGTACAGACAATGTCGGTTGTTAGATTTCGTTGAGAATTAGGTAAGCTCTACAAGTTGTATAATCTATTGTATCTATATAATGAAACACATGGGAAGCTCTATTGTAAACAATGTCGAGGGTGGATAGGTTGTACACCACTATTATTTTTTACGATATATTCTTACCAAAATTACGCATATTTAGATGTGGGTAGTTGATTTTAAACAATCTTCTGGCGAAATCTCCCTTTACAACTTTTAAAACAATAATTCATAAACGATTTAGTAGCAAATAAACACAAAGACACAAGAGTTTACTCGGAGACATCGAAGTTACTCATGTGGTTGAAAATCAAGTACAAGCATTTTCATCACATGTGCAAGTCATTGGCATAAGAAAATCAAGTTACCTCGTATTTTTACAAAAGCGGAAAAATTATGCGTTTTAACCGTTTTTATCTCATTGACAATAGAGCCCTAGCTGTCACTGGCGGAAAACCCCTCAAAACAAACGAGAAATCTGGAATTATTTTGCTTTGACCATATTTTGAACCTACAGAAAAATAGTGTTGTGAGACCAAAACACAATTAGCAGTTAAATGGAGTGCATCTGACCGAATAAATAAATTTTTATCACATTTATTTACAGTTGTTTTAACTTAATCCCTTTCAATATTTGATATCATATTATTGTCAATCTTTGAAATTGTTTAGAAAGTTCATGATTATCACATTGTTAGCTGGCTTCTAAAAGAGGGTTTATAATTATATACATGTAGATGAATAGTTAATTTTTTAAGCATGTTAAACTTAATAATATGCATTCTTTGGGTTATGTTTAGATATGGTACTTGTAAAAGTTAAAGATTTCGAGGGGCCTGTGTTACAGATGTAAATATTAAGCTTTATGTATAGTTCATTCATAATAATGAACATTTTTATCAGGACTGGCAGATTTTGGGCAGGGCTGGTAACTTTTTAAAGTAGCCAGCCCTGTGGCTGGCTGCTATTTTTGGTGAATTTCCAACCCTGGTCGATGACGTCACTAGCCTTGCCGCTGCATACTAAAATGACCAAAAGCCAATCCAGCAGGTCTCAATAAAAGAACGAAAACTTTTTGAAGTCATGGAAGGAGAACCTCATAATATGGCAAGAATGTTGGAAAACTGATTGAGGACCAGGCCAAATGGTCAGTCAGTTTAAATACCTCAGATATTGATTCGTTCTCTGATTTATCTAGAATGGTAGAAAAGTCATCCAAAGGTAACGAAGCCGTCATCATTGTCGAAATATTTCATTAGCAGGACTGGAAATCCTTTTTTGCCGATGAGTTTAGTCTCATAAAAAGCATCAGAAACTACCACTACTTTCGGTTTAGTGCTATACATATATCAATGTCGTATTCTTTGAGGAGATTTCTACAGATGATGAAAGGATACTCACATTATGCTGCAAACCCCGGCGCTGATTTTCCAGCAATACACTTCCACTTGCTCTATCACAAGGTTTGAAATAGTTTCATTTTGCTTGTAAAAAAGGTATGTTAATTGTGAACTTTAAATTAAATACATTAATTTGTATACAGAAGGGTTTTGCTCCGAGAGACAAAGATATCTCAATAAATGTCTAAGACCGTTTGTGTGAGAATATGCCAGAGATCTGACGTGTCCCGCTCCTACTGAGGAATAAACTGAACTAATGTGAGCATCCTCTGCTGACCGATCACACCCGCCGTGTGCTCTTTGTCGTGATCGGGGTAAATAAAATCAAAAAAGTCCGTAGACAATTAGGTGATTAATTATGGTTTAACAATAAGCATGTAATTTTTTCTTACCTTGTCATTGGAAATCTAAAAAAATATTTTATTAAAAACCATTCTGATTTCACACACAAGTACTATGAAGTTGACATTAAAAAGATGCTTGAGTTTCTGATAGACAACATCTATGTAGTTTTTGGAAATAAAGCCTTCCAACAATCTGTTGGAATTTCCATGGGTACCAATTGTGACCCATTATTAGCAGATCTATTTTTGTATTCTGATAAGGCAGAATTTATTACAAAAAAACTTGTACGTGAAAAAAAACCTCGCTGTGACCAACATTCAGGTATTTCGACGACGTATCATCAATTAACAATTGTTATTTCCATACTTACGTCGACTCGATATATTCCAGTGAATTTGAAATAGAAGATACCACAGAGTCTGCGTCATCTGTTTCATATATGGATATTTTACTGGACATGGACAGTAATGGTTACCTAACAACAAAACTTCATGATGAACGCGATGACTTCAATTTTTTTATAGTCAACATTCCTTACTTATGTAGCAATATACACGTTCCTTCATCAATTGCATATGGTGTTTTTGTCTCTCAGTTGATTCAATACGCAAGGGCATGCTCTTTGTATGAACAGTTTCTAAGATGAAGAAAGCTACTGACAAACAAGTTGATAAAACAGGACTGTCAAAAGTCTCGCTTGAAGTCATCTTTTCGTAAGTTCTATGGTCGATACAATGACCTTGTCAGCAAATACAATTTTCCACTGGGTCGCATGCTGACTGACGTTTTTCATACTAATTGTTAGACCATAATTAATCACATATTTGTCTATGGACTTTTCCGATATTATTCCCGATTACGACAAAGAGCCCACGGCGGGTGTGACCGGTCAGCAGAGGATGCTCGCTCCTCCTAGGCACCTGATCCTCCCTCTATGTATTTGGAGGTTCGTGTTGCTCTGCTTTGAATTTGTGCTTCGTTTAATGGATTTTTTAGATGGTTCACGGTTTGTTATCGTCATTTGTAATGTTTCAAATTTGAAAAAGGCCCCAAAGAACACAATATATAAAAACAGATATATTATTAGCTTTTTCTAACTTTTTTTAAAAATTAGGGAGCGTTACTGTCCATTTCGGATATCTACCCAATGCCTTTTGTCTCTAGATCAAGGGATACAAAGGCTGGACATGCGAATAGTGATACGATGCATTTTTTTGCTTCGATGGATAAAAATCGCTAGAAAATGTACTGGAATTGATATATCAGCCTTAAATTGAGAGTGAGAGAACAGGCACATTAAACGTGGTTTAAATACCTATTAAAAGCATATGTCATGTTAATAATAAATTAGGTAGATAGAAGACATGCGCTCTGAAGGAAAATTAAAGCTGGGTTCTTACGCCAATGGCTATATCATAAAGCTACTTTCATGACTTCTTGAAGAGACCTCGATAAACAGATCGCACAATAAATAGTCTAATTTACTACTTTATCGATTACAAAAAGGTTAACTTGTTACTTTATAAAACTGATAAAAAATGTAAAATAGAGCATCGTGGCGAATTTACGAGGGTTGTCCCCAAATAATGAAGACAGGACACATAACTTAAAATTTGTTCACTGCAATTTCATTAGACTTCTATGTTTTCTTCAATAACCCTTCGGCAAACAATGCTGAAAAGTTCAAATCTGTACTTTATTTATTTCTCGAGAAAATGAATAATTAGTAACAACAGGTTTTGTCTGGCGGCGCAATGTGCGACGTCGAAAATTTCCAGTTTTACGTTGTTGCTAAAACCTCCACATCCTTTACGATAACAGTTACGTTTAATTTCCGAAAATGTCTTAGAAAAAATATAATATTTGAACATGTAACCTGAGTGCACATTCAACATAAATTTCTAGTTTTTGGGTTTTTTTAAAAATATTTTTCTAAGTACAAACGATCTGTCGGCTCCAAACTTGCCCTGTAATACTTGTTGTCTAACGTCCGTCTGGCAGAAATGTGTCGTTCAACATTTTGACGTCCATTGATATCGTTCGGAGCTTCTTTTTTCCACTTATTGTCATTATACTTGTTCAAATATTTTCAATGTTGTTTAACTACTTATTCACAAAACGCATTTCTCATCGATTTTTTTAATTTCATTTACTTCCAAAGCCGCTTAGGATTTATTTCATGGTCTTTACAAAATTGTATCAGTTACTGCTGCGCCGCCTTAAACGCTGACATCCTCATTTTATAATGAGTTAACTTTTTAACTTGTCATAAAACGCGCTATAAAATATTTAAAAGTTTTGTTATAGTCAAAACATTTTCTGAGTAAATAATAGAATTATTATCAAATATCTATGTATGTTTTATTTGAATTTTTTTTATTCAAAAAGTACTTTTCCTCGCAATTTTCATTTCATTATGTTGATTTTAACTTTTTGTTTTTGACATTGCGCCGCATGTCGGATTTCTGATCTAACATGATTTCATTTCGCTAATTTAATCTCAAACAATATTTGATTTTAAAACATTATTTGAATGCTAATTTCTTAAACCCTTTGTGGCACAAATTTCATCTTCCTTTGTCTTCGATTAACTGAATAATGCCACTTGACTACGCTATTTTGGGACAACCCTCGTATATAGAGTACTAAATTACAAAATTCTACCAGAACGCCAAAGATCTAGTTATGACGTCGCTAGCGTGCTCATTATCTTCAAAATATAATATCTTCAGAAGTAATTATCACAATGCATTAAAATGTTCAGGTCTGAATTGAAACTCCAGATTGTGTATGTTTGTGGCCCTATATGGATCCCATATTACACTAGCAAACTCCATTTGAGGTCGAATCATGGTATTTAAGCACAGCTTTTAAGTCTCCTTAGGACACTGGTAGATGTTTCTTTGGAGGAAGGCTCTGGTATTGTTAGCTTTATTTGTAACCTGATTTATGTTTTGTAACCTGGTTTATGTGACGATTCCAGCTGAGCTTGTTGTGAATGTTGACACCGAAGTACTTTGCTGATTCTACTATCTCCCAGGATGTGTCCTTGGATGGTATAGGAATGTTGTATCAGCAGCTGTCTCTTGTTGCTTATTTGAAGGACTTGGCATTTCTAGGGGGACCCCATGAGCAAGTCATTTTCCCACTCTTGGATGGCCTCGCCAGGAAAGAGTCGCACTGAAGAACCGTTCTTTTGTACTCGGGAAGATCATTAATATATAGAAGGAAGAGTGTCGGACCAAGGACACTCCCTTGAGGGACTCCAGATAGAACTGGAACTGAGTCAGATTAAGTAAATTATGTAAACAAACAGGTAAACGATACACGTTTTGTTTTTATTATGTTTTTTATAAAAAACTTTTATTTATTGCTAAAACAAACATTTTAATTAAATCAATTTCCTATAAATATAATATGCACGGAGATAATCGGTAATCGCCGAATAATGTAAACACGATTTGGGAAAACATTACGTTATGAGAAAAATAAAATAAAACCATTTGTTTACATATGATTTGAATTTATTGATAAGATATAAATTCTTCCGCATTTATATTTAATTTTCATTAACATTTCTTAAGTTGATCTGTTCAGTGTATTATCGTGCCTTATACGTCCCTGTGATCGGACATCCAAGATATTAGATGAAACGTGATTACAATACACACAAACAACGTTCTTCTCTTATTAAGATAAATGTCTACTTATATGTCGAATTGTTCGTAGACTGAATGCTGTTGAAATCTTTTAATAAAGCAATAAAACATAATTTATGTAGTAACTTTAGGCTGCATTGTACAGCCTAATATTTTAAAGCAACGCTATAATTACGCTGTTTCCAAATTGACAAAAATGTAGCGCGCATCAATTTTCTTTACTGCTTTGTAAATATAAAACACAGGGTATCTGCCCGCGATGCATGATCAACTCGTCTTACACTTACGTTAATTATCTATCCGCGTTCTTTGTTACCCCGTTCTAGAAAGATATCAAAACTAAGATCGCCAACTAAAGAAACGAATTGAATCATTTTATTTATTCAACAGTTATCTAATCTTAACTTCTATATATTCTCTAAATAGGCTCACAGTAAATATATTCACTCTACGCGTAATCATTCAATATTTTTTTCATTGCAAGTATATATTTTGATGCAAACTATCCCCGATTTGGATCCGCCAAATCGTGTCGACCACCTTATCCTCATTTTTGCTTTTTCGGGCTTGTTTATCGAACATGAAAGTAGTTTTTGGATTAATTTCACAATATTAACTAATCACTTAAAATTCAAATATACCTTACGGATATCATCACGCATGTGTTGAAATGCCAAAGGTGTAAGCAAGTACTCTGGTGCAGGGATTTTGTAGTTTATTTGCAAAATGCCTTGATTAATAATTATAGATTAACATTATTTTTTCAATATTTTACTTTGAATTACAAATAAAACTGTTGTTGTAAATGTATCTCTAAATTAGTTTTCGTTTCGCAAATCCACTCTGAAATTTATACTCGAATCTGATTAGCAACAGGATGCAGAATAGAATAGGATCCTATCCTATCCTTGTCATTTTTCAGGATAGCAGCACTGAATTTAATGTATGATATTAGAGATAGTTTGAGATATTGAAATTCGCTGAAATTACCGCTGACAATGAGAGTTAAAGAGGAGAATATTAAACACAGATAAATATTTTTCATTATATATGTCTATCTGCTGCCATGAAAGTTTATCTTTAAAAATAATATAAGTACGGTGTACTTTGCAGCGATTTATGATATTCATCTATTCATAAACAGCAAAACTTAACTTACGTTTCCTTTTTTTCAATGTATATGTCCTCGTGATACACGTATCAGCTCTTAAAACTAGAACAAAGAAAAGAATAAAAACCGTGACTTGTGAGGAATTTGTCGAATGAGATAGGTATAAAAAATTGTTTTAATTAACATATATTGTTTATTTAATTTTTGGAGAGAGATAAACAATAATTACAAGGAGCATAATAATTAATACACCTCTCAATGAAATTATTATTGAGAATGTTTATTGACAAGACCATCAAGCACTGTCATTGTTAAAATGACAGAGAAACAAATAATTTTTTAAAGACATTTAAATCATGTAACAAGCCACATCATGAAATTAATCATACTAAACGCAGTTACCTCTGGTATTTACAATCCTTGTCCTATAAGGGGATTGACTAATGTTGACCAAGATTTATGTAAATAAGTTTTATTATGCTAACACCTGTTTCTCAATTTCACATAAAAAGATTAACACAACTAATCAATGGTCTGACATTGGATATACACACAACGAAAAATGAAGTCTGCTGTGTTGATTGTTTGTGTTCTGATATATGTTTCCATCATCTCTGAAGCTTGTAAATGTTTCGTCCGTCATCCGCAAAACGATTTTTGCCAAGCAGATTATGGTATGTCTATATAGTCCTATTTTTTATTTCTTATATAACGTGTTCTTAAACAAATAAATTAGTAAGCTTTAAAAAATGTATTTAATGTTGATTTTTTGCGTTTAAAAAGTGATCAAGGCAGAAGTACTCGGTGAGGAAAACGTCACTTCGTTTGAAAAAAGATACAAAGTAAAAGTGCTGGAAAATTACAAGGTTAGTAAACTTTGTTAACTAGTGTCTAACTAATGACCCCCTTATTTCATCATACACAACAATTATATACGAAGCTTAAAAAAAGTAAAGTGATTTACTTGTCAAAAAAATTCAATTAAAAGACAAGAAGGGACTTTTTAAAATTAATATAGCTGTCAATATTTTAAGTTACTAATTTAGATTTAAAAAGCAATGCCTAACTTAATGAGCGAAAATTGAGGTCAAGCCTATGCATGTACATGCAAATATACCTTTTTTCTTCACAATACATGCTGAAGAAAATATCGACAGAAAAAATGTTTGAAAATGTAAACACCCAAATTATTAAATATCTTTTGCATCAGTGCATAAGTACCATAATTTCTTGTACTTTCATACTTCAATTTTCACAGAGTGGGTACACAAGTCCATTCAAATATTCCCAAGTATGGATATACACTACAACTTCATCGGCCGCATGTGGAGTACAGCTAGACATAGGAAAAACATATGTTATCACAGGTACGTTGTAACAGTACAAAATAATAGTAATGGCATGTTGATTTAATTTACACATTCTGTGATGTAATATCCTACTCTTTCCTATCATACCTGCTTTAATGTTTTAATTATTAACACGTGTATATTTTATGCAAAAAATGTGAAAATAATTGTAATCATAGGGACAGAATGGCATTGTTAATCAAGGATATCATTTGGGATTTTTCAAAAACAGTTGTGTACGTTAAACAACAAAACAACTCCAGTTAACAAGCTGGTTTAAACATCAGAAAGGCGTGTCTATTATGTACATACACAGACAATGATCATAATGGCCTATGTATAAGACGAAAACTTTAATCGAAATTGAGCTTTAGAAACAAACATGTTCATTATTCCATTTACACGAAAAAATGGCCTTTACTTTTTTTTATCAAAAAAGTTAGGGAAAGTTTATTATTATAAATGCATAGGTTAAAAACTTAAGATTTAAACAAATTCTTGAATCGTATTTTAACCTGCTTTAGGGATTTCATTTTGTTTCAAAACATTATGTACATGTAACCAATATTTGTATTGTAAGGTCCTAAAAGAGATTACTAAACTTACGGCTAACACCTGTTCCTGGAATGTCGAAGTATCTGCCTTGACAAGTTTCCAAAGAAACGCCCTTAGAAAAGGCTATTACAGAAAGAATTGCGAATGCAAGGTATGTAATTGTATCGTTCAGCAATTAGCTCGTGCAACATATTTCAATGTTCTAATCTACTAATGTTTTCAATTGAGTTTTTTTTAATTTTTGCATCAGGAAAATTTAAATGACGTAGATGGATCTACATTTTTTTTGGTTCTAGTTAGGTCTAAATATACATGTGTTATTACATAAACATGTATTTTTTATTAGCAATACTAGTTACCTTTCCAAATATGAATACTTTCATGAAATTATTGTTCTCGGCAGATTGCATCAAAAGATGTTCAAATTACTGATATTCAACCCTTTATTATCCAAAATTTAAACAAAGTATAGACATTCTTACTGTTAAAATAAAAGATCTAAAAAATGGTTTTATTAAACTTTTAAATTGTTTTGTTTACTGCATTTAGATTCGGGAATGTCCACATAATCGATGTGAACAAGGAGATGGCTGTCTAGCTCCATACGACAACTCTTTTTGTTTCCACCAGAACGCGGCTTGTAAACAATCACCACCAGAACGCGGCTTGTAAACAATCAGCATATCCAACGTCATGTGAATGGACCCCCAATACTTGTTAATACTTTATATATGGATAAAATTTCATGAATAAACATTTACAAAAAAATTGGTATGCTTACTCCTTTTTGCTAGAGAACATTCTATTTCTTGATTCTATTTATGAAGATTAGATATTTATGTTTGTGTAATGAACTTATATGAGGTCATCATAACCATTCATAGGCATAACCTTTGAATTCAACAAACTTATAAACCTAATATTTAAAAAAAAACGTGATTTTTTATAACCTCGAAAACCCAGATATTTAATTTCTGACGGAAATCGTGGTAAACTCGAATCAAATGTAGATCAGGCTTGATAAGAAAGCGCTGAGAAGGATTGTCATCCAATATTTATTTCAATTAATTAAAACAAATTTTATCGCCTCATTGCATTGCAACAAAATTATTAATACATGTATAGTGTAAAATATTTTCCTTACGCATCAATTTGAAGCGCGAGGGGAACATATTAATATCTTGTACGTTTGACGTTTTATTTCAATTATATACAGATTTATTCCTTTCATATCGCATATTATTTTTTTTATTTAAACGTATTAATTGAAAATTATATTATTGAAAACATTTTAATTTCTTTGTTAAAGATTCTTTCTTTGTTTCTTTTCTAAAAAAACACGTGCCAGTGTTTGTCGAACAGTTGTATTGAAAATTGTAATACCTATTAAGCAATCAGTATATTTATTTACGAAACATGACATTCAATTACAAATTATTTGTGAGCTTTTTATTACGCTTATAACTCGTTGCCAGACACTCAGATTTTGATGACCTTTGAAAATACTTTTGAAAAGTGTTTAAAAAGTTCAAATCGTTACTCTGCCATTTGTTGATTGTAAACAAGGTAAATCACTTAAAACCTCAAAGTGTATAATACACTACAAATGCTAAATGTGCGGGACAAGGGTAATTAATGCGTGTATACTTGCTAACATAACCGCTCCCAGGGTAATAAATCATTGAAGAAACATGCGCTGTGTCAAAATCATCTGTTCCAAACAACAAAATTTAAATGACAAGATATAAACACTGTCATTTGTCATATCACCACAATGTGTTGCACACTAGATAATTACGCAGTGATGTTTAACTTAGTTGTAGTTGCAATTTACGACACAGAAAAAAGCTTAGTTCTGGGCTGAGTAACCTTATTTTCAAACAAAACATAAGCAAAAACTTGTACCATTTAATTCTGGATTTGTGGATACATTTAACACTTCTATTTATTTACATTTTTTTTTTGGGGGGGGGGGGTACAAAACGTACGTTTAAAAAAAATACTTTTCTTACTAGTGTAACGTTTGTTTTTGAAAACATATTTTGATTTTAAAATAGCTAGGCTGTTAAAAAATAAACTACCTAAATACACATTTTTAAGATCTAAATCAATTTGCAATTTATTATATTTGATATGAATGTACTTTTATCATCATTTGATGATCAACGAGGAAAATTAATGTGAATTTTCTGAAATGCCACGTGGTTTGTGAAAAGTTGCCGTTAAGCTTATCTATTCCAAAACTAAAAATATTGTATTTTATCAGAATATCAATATATTTACCAATTCAATCGATAAGACATCTGCATATTTTAGTTTTACATGCAGGAAAGGGAAGCAACTATGTAAAGTATTCATGAAAGCACAAAGCAGCTTTTAAAAATTGGTATTTGATTTAATTTGAATAAGTTGGGACTTTTCTTGGAAAAAAATGTAAGATAAATTTTATCAAACTTACAAATCGATATTTAATGATAAGTAACAATTTATATGGTATATATTTTTTTTATATCAAACTATCTTAAAATCAAAGAAATAAGCTTAGATGTAACTATTTATATGGTTATTTTCTGTATCTGTGCAAGTTTTTATTACCCTCATGATCAAAAATAATAAACATATTTACATTCTTTTATATAAAATGATTAAATGGCAATCTATAATGTCCGCCTCCGTCTGTATATTTCTCTCTGTGTGCAGTGTTTTAGTGGATATTATTAAAAAAACATTAAGATTCCTTTCATCTTCATTTCTAAACATATCTAAGACATTACTTTTATGACTACAGAATTTTCTACAAATATTGAAAATACCTAAATAAATGCTGTTATATTAATGTTCCTTTTTTTGCTTTCATATTACAAATACTTTCAACTTTGTACATGTATCATCGATTTAACACACTAAAACGACCCTACTTAAATATTCATTTCGTTATACAAATGTATATATTATTTTTTGATTTCTTTTTTATCATTTTTGTTTTCTGTTAATGAAAAATACAATTCTGAAGTAAATAGGTACAAATTGTGCTATATTTATGTTTTCCTTGTAAAGGGCTTGTTGGTATACCGATGAGAAAGAGAAACATGGCGGACAAAGCGTTGTTGTTATCTTTTTTGTTGTATTTATATTTTAAATGCATAATTTCAAACTAAAGAAAACCTTGGTCAGGTTGAACAACTTTACGTGTTTTTCTATAAATATTTAGAGGTCACTAGCTTGAAAAGTAGGCCATTGACCTAATTATTTGAAAGTCAAAAAATGTCGGTGTTAAGCTTTGAGTATTTAAAATATAACAAGTTGACAGCAGCATGAAAATTACCAGCTTCAATCGTGATCAAGTTATTGAGTGTCCCCCTCCCCCTCCCCCGCAGATATTTTTAATTTTAGAATGATTATTACCCGGGGAAATCACGGACAATTAACATCTATCATGCAACACCTCAACCATACGCATATATTTAATGGAGGAAATCGATGGGAACTGTCATAGATTGTTTACAAAGGCAAAATGAAGGTCGTCCTGATACTGTCAGTGTTATGGGTATGTGTGGAAAACGTTTACACCTGTACATGTGTCGATATTCCGACAAATGGATGCAATTCGGATTATTGTAAGATTTGTGTCATTACATTAATTTTTTATTACATGTGTTTGACCTTTAAATTTTTTATAGTTTTTTAGTTTATGAAAATTTCTCTTAAAGATCAGAATTTTTTTTTATCTTTAATAATGTTACATGTAAAATAATAATGGCAGTTAGTAAATTCCCTTTATTTATTACATATTATTGAATTTCGTTTGATAAAGACTCAGTTTTTTTATTTGGTTCTTAGACGGCACCTTTACTCTGTCTTATCAAAACCAGAAGATAAGCAACAGTATTTAATCGGATTCATAACACACTTCGAAAAAAATCATATTAAAAAACAAATCCAAACGTGAAAAAAGTTTAAATATTGACCATGATCTTTAGCTCTTCCTAGCAAATCCAGAACACTGTAAAGACTAAGCTTTATAATTATCTATTTCCAACTTTGCTTGCTTTGCTGTATGATGTTTAAAAAAAGTTTTAATTTTGCCGTGTTGTTCTTTAGCAATTCTAGGTACTGTCATAGGAGTGATTCCACTTGGAACACCACCGAATGATGCCAGAATTTACAATGTCTTAGTGAACAGGATCTATAAGGTTCCCCCCTTTTAATCGTTTTAAAAACGATAGAATGTAATTCATTCGATGAATTGAATAAATATATTTGTTTGACAGATAATTTTATACACCTTTGCAGATTCAACAAAAAAAAAAAAAAAAAACAATCCTTAGCAACAGACTGCACATTCTTAAGATTGAAATAATATTTCAAATATACATGTTTTTATTTCTTAGTACTCTGAAGATATGAAATGATGTGCTTAAATTTTTATATTTCTTACTATTTGATATTGAAAAGCCATTCATAATTGACGATAAAAAGGCCCTTATCAGTATTTTTTCAAATTAATTTACAGGCAAATCGACCGCTCCTTCCATTAGTGCGAATTCGTGCTTATGTTGGAGGATCGTTATGTGGTCTACTGTTGGATCGAGGAAGACAATATGTGATATCCGGTAGGAGTTGACTGTTGGTGTTATTTTAATCTACAACATATGAAATGAAAAAAAAAAAAAACATGATCGAAATTTTTCATAATTTAATTTGCGAAACTTCATACTGATTGAATTATTTAATAAGGTCAAAATATACTTTTCTGTTGATATGTAAAATGTCTTTCTCCACATTATGCTACTCTTAAAATTGTTTTTAATTTGCAATTTTTTTACAGGATCTTTTGATAACGATAACGGTACTATGAGGACAAACCATTGTTTATACACCCGACTTTTGACCGAAATTCCTTTTCGTGAGAGGTGGAATCTATACTGCTACAATCAACGCAGGTAAAGTCCTTTGGATTTTGTTGTTTTGAATTAAAAATTTCAGAGGGAATTGAGATAAAAGAAAATCGTCTATTGAGATTGGCAAAGTGCTCTTCTAAATCAATTACTAATAATGCATTCCTTTTTCTCGTTTTGCAGAGAAAGTTATCCTCAAAGAAAAATCCAAGCGAGATAAAATGTCTCTATTTTCCATAATATAAACATTCATCATTAAATCCTGCTTTATGTAACTGTTGATTTTTGGTCCCCCCCCCCCCACTTTTCGTTTCCATGCGATATCTCGAACATCTTTTGCAATAAACTACGATATTACACACCAGTTTGACCTAAAGTAAGAACCTTAATAATTCTGAGGTCAAAAGGCCGCATATAAGTATTATATTCTGTGTTTACTGTAACTCTTTTCGTTTTCTGGCAAAATCTTAAAATGCTTTTGAGTTTTTCAATCTAATTGGACATTTCAGACCTAGGTGTTATAAAAAGACCCTTTTGATTTAAATTCAAATGGTTTAGTGTTCTAGATTAAATCGCAGACAGAAGTCTGAAAACTTTCAACTTGCCTCTTCATTAGTACTTTGCCTGAGAAACGGTAGGCTTATATGCTCTCAACTATAGTTAAACCATTTGCATAATGATGCAAAACCAGGTACATGTTGTGCCGTGTATTATGATATATAAACACACTATAATGAGTGTGACCATTAAGTATAGATGATAACACATATGCCCCTACTAAAATGAATAGCAGAATAATATTGTAAAAGCACAACCGTCGTGTATGATAGGATCTTATGTTGTCCTTCAACTATAAATAAACCATGTGCATAATGATGCAAACAAATGTACAGATGTTTCATGTATCTGTTGACCATGTAAACAGTAAAACCATGGACAAATGATTCAGACAGTGTCATTATTGATTGTAACCGAAAATATTTGTTGCTCTCTATCTAAACATGAAGCTTACCAACTATGTCACTAATAATGGACTACCGTACGAAACACATAGTAACTGAACATCTTGATGAAACATGAATGAAGCATGAAGTCGATACAACACTCTAACCCGAATTTGTTCTACCTTCTTTTGAACGAACCGACTGCTGCACGAATACTTTTCGCATATATCTGCATACCATTATCATTAAGATGAACTTTATCCGTTAAGAAGGACACAGTGTTTTTCCATAATCTTTGATGCTTCCAGAAGGAAATATTGTCTCTATCTTTGAACAATGTTGTCAATTGTTTGTTAGCTTCAATGACCTTGGCATTGTAACGAGGATTTATCCCATCGGAATACCTCGGCAGTAACTGACCCAACTATAACATGAGAAACATTATGCGCAACTAGTAAGAATTCTGCAAACGATCTTATATCACGCGCTAATTTTTCCACATTTTCTTCTCGACACAAATCATTTCCACCAATCTGAAGGAAAACTGAATTTGGTTGATATGAATGAAAAAACTGCATAAATCGTTCCGATTGAATTGATTT
Source organism: Magallana hongkongensis (assembly GCA_015776775.1). Taxonomy (NCBI): domain Eukaryota; kingdom Metazoa; phylum Mollusca; class Bivalvia; order Ostreida; family Ostreidae; genus Magallana; species Magallana hongkongensis. Next base: position 15,663,395 of record CM027470.1, read on the forward strand.
TGGACCCGGGCGCAATGTTTCCCCACCTAAACCGGCAAATTGAACCTGGATTTCTGTATTATCAAAGCCTAAATTGTACCAACCCGACCTACGATTTTGAAATTGAAATGACTCTAAACGATGGATAAAAGAGTGACCCACAATTAGTACTCGATGAACCATTGTTATAAATGTAATTCAGTTAGGTATATAATATGGGTGGCCTATACCATCTACGCATTGAAATTCCTCCTGTAATCCAAGATAGCACGTTCGTAGATTGGGTATAGTGGAGATCACAAAGAATAAGATTAAACAAAGTTCATGAAAATTTCTTGCGTCCAGCAGCCAGAACAGAAAAAATAGTAATGAGATAATATTCACATCTGACATGATATATTACGACAATAATTACATTAAGATATTCGATGCTAGACGTGTTAATTGAACTATGGTGAAAACATACTTGACACACACTCGGTGACCCTGTTGTGTGCAAATGCAAATTACAGACTATCAATCAACCTGGGTAACTTGACCATGGGGTGTTAATGGATATACCCCCTGCATGCGTACATCTGCTTATTATACATTTATAATGCCATGCAGCTTGATTTACAAAGAGATATAAAGTTGACACATACATCCCATGAATAATTACAAAATTTTTTCCCAAAAATAATTTTATTAACAATGAAATTAGTTAGCTACAATGGGTTAAGGTCAAGATCTAGTAAATGAAAGATGCCTATAGGTTTATGAACTTCATGATATATATTCGTTTAATGAGGCTTCACAACTATATTCTGTCCCAAGATATCTTGGATTCACATTTTGCTTAATTGCTTGATATTATATAAATAGTGCCTGTTTGGGAGGGTAACTGTTGAAATTGACACCCCGAGAAAACCATTGTCAACCGACGCGAAGTCAATTTCAACAGTTACCCTTCATAACAGGCACAATTTATTTTATTATACTGAATGTCTTAATTTTAAAGAAAAAAAATATTGCTTTTATGCAGAAATAAAGTGAATTGTACGGCGAAACGTACGTGCATAATTTACGTGCATGTAACAATTCGTTGTTTTACCCGTTGCCAAGTGTGTTGCTAACGCTGAGGGTAATAGAATGGATTACTAACTGCGTCTAAACCAATCAGATTTCAGTATTTAACATGAAAGTATAATAATTATAAATACCTCAGTGTTCAAACGATGTTCATTCAAAAGTATAAAAAAAATTCCAAGATTTCTCAGTCGAAACGCCCCTGTTAGCTTATCAGGTTTTAATACAATGCTAAAAAATGTGATGTCTACGGAGATTTTGTATTGCAGCAAGCCCGGATGATAACGTTGAATAATTGCGCGATGTATTCCGAGTGTATTCCGAATGGAGAAAAGATGTAAACATTCCCCATTATAAATCTCCGTAAGGAATCTGTTTTCGTTCCTGTGAATTTTTCTGAGTGACAGTTGATGATGTGTCAATGAAATTATCTTGGAAATTATCCCTCTCAACTATTACAATTGCACTTCTTTCACAGGTATGTGTATTTCTTTTTTAAAAATCGTCCAAATGTGCTGCATAAATGTAACGTGCAAGGGGGTCACTGCCTGTGCTCCCCCGCGGGCCCGTACCCGAGATAGAATCGGATAGCCCTGATTGCTGCCAATATTTACAAGTGCAGACTTTAATCACCGCTCCTGCACATATATAGGGACTCAACGTTACGCAGGCAGGGATGACCGCACACCTACGCAACTGAACAGGTACCAACGTTAGCACAAGCAGGGATGACCGCACACTTGCGCCAACAACGCAACCTAACGCAAGCAGGGAGTGCCGCACAATTGCGCTAGAAAGGCCAGAACACCAGCAGGGATGACCACACACTAGTGCTCCGCCGCAACCACCACCAATACAAGCAGGGATGACCGAACACATGTTTTAATGCGATACAAAAGCAGGGATGACCGCACACTTTGTATCGTAAGTTAAATCACACGAAGATTATAAAGAGCAGGGAAGTCCTCATTCACAATTTAGCCGTACCTGTCTTAGTTAAACCTCAAACAGACGTTGCCATAACGTAATTGACACTGTCCCTATATATGTGCCGGCCTAAAATTATTCATAGTATCTAAAAATTAGAAATTAAAAATTTACAAACTAATCCAACCTAACCCAAAACTACTTATGCCAAACAACTTATTTATAAAGAATATTTATTATTGTACAACAAATAATTAGCAAACTCATTGGTCATTATTGGTTACATTAATTAAATCATCAAAAATCAATAAATAAAAGGGGAATAACTCTTGCTAAAAAAAATACATTAAGAAGCTGCCCGCTTCATAAATATCTTGGGACGGACTAGAGTTTTGTTTGATACAGTTTACCGGGGCTTAAATTTCTGATAAACACAACGAAGAATCTTGTTTTTACATTGAATTTCTATGTATGAAGAAAAAAACGTAACAAATCTCGAAGCTTTATCCATTTTTGACCAATGAAATATATATAGGCATATATCTAGAATGCCTAGTCTCTTCAAAAACGACATTAAACAAGCTAATGACCTTCTCTATAAATCGATATAAATTTTAATATGAGTGTCGGGATTGATATAGAATGTAAATAAAGTGTTTCATTTTCTATGTCATTCCTTTAGGGCCGAAAAGTACGGAAAATAAATTTCATCAAATCAATTGTGACGTCAAAATGGTTTTAGCACGAAAAAGACACTCTGGAATCATATACTATAGGGTGATTTCACCATGCATCGGACACCTTTGGATTTTTCCATTTGTTCACGCATCAAACATCGTCCAAATATAAATATAACTTGTTTTAAAAGTTGCAGGTTTTTCCCCTTTGCTGAATTATTGGAGACAAAATTATGAAATTGATAAAAAATGCAGAAAATAAAGCAAATTAATGATGTGTTGAACTATTTTACCTAGATCTACATGTATACAGTAGAGATTAAAAATAACATTTTCTGGTCTTAATGCAAAAATATAAAGGTTCGGAAAAATAAATTTATTCAATTGCTTTTCCGATTCTTTTTTAAATGTAAATCCTTAAATCTGCATATAGTAATTTAGACTAGTGCTTCTGTTTAAAAAAAAAGATTTAATTTTCATCATAACTCATAAGTGTTTCTCTATCGTGCCAGCTCCTACAGGAACTTTGGACTCAAAAGGCTGTGTCTGTAAAACTCGGATTTTAAGTGGTTCGAGGAAAATGTTTGTATTAATTATTTTTCAATGTTTATTTTACTTCACATTTTAAGTATCACAAGGATTGGATGGGCTATAAGAAGAAATCATGCACTGAAAACTGTCCGATGCATGGTTAATTTGTGTGAATGACCTTAGTATTGTTTAAATTTCTTGGACTTATTTTAATCAAATTTTGTTTCAAACTTACTTCTCTCTAATAATTTTACGCAGAGAGTGCAAATTCTTTAATAATGATAAGGTTCATTAGTTCTTATTCAGGAATATACAAATCATCACATGAGCGCATACACATTTAATTGTATATTTATAACCAAAGTTGTCCGATCCAAAGTATATGTCCGATGCATGGTTAACTCTCCCTATCTTGACTTAAAGTTGAGAGTATACTATGCTCTCAAAAAAGGATTTATATATATATGACATTGACACTTGTTCTAAACATCTTTCCGGTTTACTCTATAGTCTTTAATCAGACACCACTTTGGTCAAATATGAGCCAGATTGGAGCAAAAGGAGAAAATATATGGCTCCAGACAAGGATTTTTTTTTATATATATAATCCTGCTATTTCCATCGTTGCTCTGGGTATTGGGGCAGACCTTTGACAAGTGACAAAAGTTGTCCATGCATGACCACCACAAAACATAAAAGGCCATTATCTTTTGATATTTAAAGTACAACAATAAATTAAATGTGTGTTACTGTTACTAGTTGCATTGCATAAAAGCTTTTCCGGAGCAGAGTCACAACCACATCATAATTCTCTCAGAAATGCAATTTACTGCATCCATATAATGTTATTTATACTTTAATAAGAAGGAAAACATTTAATATATATATATCGAAATATTTTTTCTTCAAGCAGCATTTTATGTAAAGAAAAAACCAAATCCCAAAAAACCTTCAGTTTAAAATTATTAATAAATTGATAATGTTGTGCTATTCTAATGCATTTTGACAACATATATTCAGCAAATTGGAAATGGCTAGCTGATATGGCACTGAGGCAATGGTGTCCTTAACTTTAACGATTCTAACATAGGTGAACCTTCTGTAAAGAAAACTAAAAGAGAATACCGCAGAAATGTGTTAGAATGCCTTACAAAAGTTCTTAGCAGATACTTTGAATAAAATGATTTCAAACAACTGCGGTGACATTTGTCAACCAGAAAAGCAGGCGCTTTTGAAATTCAATGAAGTTCCAACCAGTAATTAGAAAGTTGCTATTCGCGAAAAATTAGTCAAACATTTATCAGAATAAAATGGTGTGATTGATCCTGTCATTGAGAAAATTGTGAACGAAGCCAAATTATTTTAACAACTTGATTCACTTATATCGGACTTTGGTTTGAAAGTGGAGCTGTCGGAATATATAGCCAGCATGTAGGCTTCGTCTCTTCATATACCTACAGAATTGCAGCAGATATTGCAATGGCAGGATATGCTGCTAGAGCACTGCAATTATACTTAATCTACTGCAAAAATAAAGTATATTTGCAGTATTTATTAGCATAAGTGTATTGCCCAGCAGTATCTGCTGAAAAAATCAACTGTAAAGATACTGAATATGTGCTGCAAAAACTTTATAAATTTTCTTTTCAGTGACAAAAATTACTTGTTGCTTATGTAATGGCTGTATTTCTACTGTATTATCTCTTTTATAAGGATACTTGTATTAAAGGAATACTGCATTTCTGCTGCATTATCATTGCCATCTGTCTGCCATAGGTGTTTATCATTTAGATACTGAAGGCATACCATATTCTGCAAATATATTAATTGGCTGTATTTGCATTATCTTTAACTGTGAAAAAAAATGCAGAAAAAACTGAAAACACGCTTTAATACTCCTTATTCACGCATGACAGCTTCCGGTTTTAAAACGAGGCTCTCAGCGCAAACGACATGTCTGCATATCATTATGTACTAACGATTCTCGAAAAGAAGGTGTTATCGTTTCATAAATTTCCAAGCGATAAGGTCCTACGGAAGGAATAGATCGGTCAGAATTCGCCGTGATGCAGGGGTGAATTTTCGTTAGCAATCATGCATAAACACAAACGGTTTCCATCTCGGCAGATGAACGCATAACTAATATACTATCTGTAAGTGTACAGATATGTTTTAAGGCCTAATATAAAAGTTAATGAAGAAGTCGACAAAGTGTTATTACACACGCCTTTTGCACACAAATGGTAGTACAGTTGTACCATTTTTGTGTACAATGCCTAAAATGCAAGGTAAACGCACCTGGCAACGGTACGACAAAAATGAATTATCAAAAACATGTATGTTCAGGTTTAGATACACATTCATTGACTTTAGAGGTGGGGAAGTAAAGTAGTTGAATGTATAATTATGTTCACCAAAATAAGTTTTAATAAAATCAGAATAAGCTATAGGACAATTGTTATAACGTGTATTCTCTTCCGATAAAGTTCGGCACGCTTTGAAGATACTGATATATCGAAAACATTTGGCTGTCCCCAAAATACTTGCCTGGACGAAGACACATGAAAAGCGCTTAGGACCACAGCGCAGACCATTGTAAGTTATTTGAGGAATGAATAGCATCAGCATGAACGTGACTAGTTTACAAATTTTATGTGCTGATCATGTTTAAAAAAAAAATGCAATTTATTCCCAAAATTAAATAATGATAAATTTCCTTCTGAATCAATACTGAAAGAGATTTTATCACTTTTTCCTGGGAAAATTGCAAATATAATTAATCTACTGTAATTATTACTGGAGATTATTATTTTATAATACCAGGGACGTATATACGTCCCTGATAATACTCAATGTAAATAAATGTATGCCTATTACATTTATTGCAGAGCTATAACTCTGTAAAATGTATTGTCTGATTGTCAACAACTTTTTGTTTACATTGGAAGTTAAATAAAATGAATGAAATTTTCTCTAAAAAATTTTTTTTTGTTCATGACATCAAAATAAAATACAGTATTTTCTCCCAATTTTCAGAGTTAATATTGCAGAGGATAGTGGTGATGTTCCATCAACATATGTGTCAACATCAGAAAGTTACAGTGTACAAGTTCCTATGGCAACATCTGATCATGACTATGTTGTACCGCAAGAATCGGATCTTTCTAAACTCGAATTAGCTCAAGCAGAACTAAAGCGACTTGAGGAGGAGAATGCATCTTTAAGAGAGGCAAAGTTTGGACTAGAACGATTTTACAGTGATGACACTCAGATGCAGGGACAGGGGGGAGATTTAGAAAAAGTGAAAAAAACAGTCCTGAAAGTCGTAATTTGTCCATGATTGACGAGTTCTTTGTCTTCTATGCTTGGAAGTTTGCCCCTGTGACCTTTAAGGAGTGTGGTGAATGAGAACATGCCTGAAAGTTTTGGAATTACATACCCATTTACTCGTGTAACACTTGACTGCACCGAGGAAAAAGTCCAAACACCTAGCTCGAAAGTTCTGAACTCGCAGATTTACTCGAACTACAAAAACCACACCACATTTAAGGGTCTCATTGGTATTACACCTTGTGGAACTGTTTCATTCATTAGTTCTGTATACACTGGATGGATTTCAGACAAAGAAATCACAGCTAGATCCGGAATAATTGATCTACTA